>OX377205.1:48991326-49028797 GCA_947396885.1 Heligmosomoides polygyrus polygyrus
CTATATTGGGAACTGGTCATGCAGCATTCATCATAAAGAGGATGAGGAGAGTGGTCTAACCGGAAGACAAACAGTGACAGAAGTGGAGCTGCTTGGACAAAAAAGCGAATGCTCTGTTGGACTCAAATAAGCAGTCTGCCGTGCAAAAGGCTGCTGACGCAGGCTCTGATCTGGACAATGACGTGGAAGAGATCCCAAATGTTGACCGGGTACCGATCTTCAATGCGTCAATAAACCAGGGGCCAGATTCATCAAAGTTACTGCAGTAACTTTGATAAATCCGGCTCCAGATGTTATTCAAAGGTGCCGTACGTAACACTTTGATAGCGGACGGAGGGTCAAAAAAGGAGTGACGTTTTTGTCCTAAGAGGAGGCGATGGCATGTCGGTTTTAGGAGCAAAAGTGCTAAAGAGCCTAGGATACGAACCTCAGAGACCACGTGCAGTACTTTCGGAGCAGAAGGCGACTAAGGTGCCGCAGGTACACTCGACGAAGGCTGCTTCCAAATCGAGGCCTCATAGAGCTGCAAAGGCACAGAGGACCAAGTCGGATGACCATGTCAAAGTAGTGTTAAGGTTACGAAATGCTTTTTGACCTCCTTTGGCAACGGAAGGGTAGTCGTCAAGCCGAAGCCGAATTACGAGAACTTGTTCGAAACTATAACGATGTGTTTGCGGTAACGGATCAAGAGTTAACCCAAACGTGCTTGTTGAACACGATATAGACACCACTATTCGCCAAAAGGCAAGATCTATCTCGAACTGCTTTGATGCAAATCTTGTCTGGTCTTAAGGAGAGGAATGTCAGATAACCCAGCAAGTAGAGTTGGGCGCCTCCAATAGTTCTCGTACAGAAAAGGGACAGCACGTTGAGACTATGTGTGGATTATAGGAAGCTCAATCAAGTTACGAGAACCGTTAGCTATCTGTTACCCACAATCGACACAATGCTTCAAACGCTTAAAGGGAATCAGTGGTTCTCCACACATGATCTCTCGTCGGACCACTCCCAAATAAGACTGTCACTAGACGCCAGGGAGAACAGCGCATCCACCACGACCGAAAGACTTTACCAATTTAAGGTGTAGCCGTTCGGACTAGCAGCATCTCCTCCAATGTTTCAACGGATGATGCATACCGTTCTCGGACACTTGCTGTGCTATCTGTACGATATAATGATAGCTACGAACACAATGGTACGACATTAAGAAGTCCTTGGGACAGTGTTGGATGTCCCCCGTCAAGCAAATCTCAAGCTGAATCCGAGGAAATTTGTTCTGATGCAACCCAAGGTGGAGTTTCTGGGACATCTCGTGGGCAAACAGGGAGTTCATATATACCCGAGCAAGGTATCCGCTATCGTGGAGTACCCACTGCCACAAACCCGGACGGAGCTAAGAAAGTTTATCGGCATATGCTCGTGCTACAGGAAATTCTTGTTAGGAGTTTCCAAGGTGGCTGGTCCATTGCATGAACTGAGTCAGAGAAACGTTCCTTTGAGTGGACCGAAGAACGAAGGAGAGCGTTCAAAGAGCTGAAACGGGTAACTACATCAGCGCCAGTGTTGTCACAATCGGACATCGAGGGCGGGCGCAGGCCTTCCCGCATCCACACGGACGCAAGATATGCTTTCCTGGGTGCTGCCAGGAAGGCGATGACGGACTGCTTCACCTTCTGTACCTCGCTTCGACGGGTCTATCTAAAAGAAAGCAGAATTGCCACATAACAGATCTGGAGGCCCTCGTCGTCGTGTTTGCTCTGCGGAAATTTCACATGTTTGTATACGGTCTTTCAGTGGAGATCTGCACGGACCGTCAGTCACTCATCGCTCTGTTCACCAGGAGTAACGTATGTGGTCGAGTCCTACGCTGCGCTCTGGAACTTCAAAAGTATAACATCAAGATTGTGTACGCCCACAAAGTCGAAAATGCGCTCGATCGAGGAGCAGCAACTGATGTGGAACAGATGTGTCCGAGACCAAATGAGCTGATTGTGACTGCAGTAGCCAGTTGGACACATGACCTATAAGGAAGAATGTGGTCTATGGGGAAGTAATTGGAGTGTGGCCATGGGGAACATTCTGTTAAGTTTGCGAATGTTTCGGTGAAGTACAGTACCGATGATTTTGTATTATTCAACAGCTATTTGTGTTTAGTCGATCGAAGAGGATACAGGAAGGTAGTTCCGAATGTTCGCTCAAAAGAGATGTTCCTTGAGACGCATTCGTCGCTTCTTGCCGGTCATTTCGGACCGAAGAAGATTCTCCAGAATCTTAGCAGGGAGCACTTATGGGAAACGATGCGTAGAGACATTCTCCAGTGGGCGGAAGAGTGCAAGACATGCACACTGCATAATCCGAAAACGGAGATGATACCAGTACTGAAGCCGATCGTGACGACTAAATCGTATGAAATGATTGGAATTGACATGCTAGAGATGGATCCTACGTCTAGTGGGAACCGGTATATCTTAGTTGTCATTGATCACTTCACGAAATACGGTATAGCGTATGCAGTGGATTCGAAAGCTGCAGAGGCGGTCGCGAACGTTCTAATCAAAAGATGGATAAGAGAAGACGCTTTCCGATGTGTATCCTGTCTGACCAGGGAGGCAAATTTGACAATTTGCTGCTAAGTGAACTGTCGAGGATCCTAGGAGTTAGCCAGGTATTCAAAGGCTACAACCCAAGAGAAAACAGGCTGATAGAGAGGTTTAAAAAGACAATTGTGCAGTTGCTGAGAAAGAAGGTTGAGATACCAATGGAATGGGATCGCATGCTTCCGTATTGCATGGTCGCGTACAATACCTCTGTCGGCGATTCTACGAGAGAATAGCCATTGTTCCTACTCCATGGATTTGATGCTCACTTGCCTTGCAAGGCGGATAGCATCAGCGATGCGTCGATTTACATGGTTGACATGGATAGGATGTCAAGGAAACACCAGAACACCTACCAGCGCGTTGGTCGGACTTCTTCATGAAAGCCCTGGACGAACGACATGACGCTCTGCGTTCCCTCGAGAGAAGAGGATCCATTGGAGCACTCCGGCACGCGACACGGTCGAATGGTGGAGCTGCTGGCGCCCGATCGAGCAACTCGATGATCAGCGGGACGATCAGCGATACGGCTGAACTACAAAAGGAGAGGAAAAACCGAGAACGAAAACAATGTATTACTAGAACGACAGAAAAATTTCACGTCGGACCGAGGTTACTATCCAGAGGGGCCTTTTTCAAGATGAAGTGCTTGCACTACACGTGTGAAAGTAACAGCTAGAATCAAGCCTGTCCTTAGGGAAGTTGATTTTTTGCGAGCCTGCTCTGGTGACAGACCTTGCCGTACGCAAAACATATCCAAAGGAAAGTCGCATTTGCCATGCAGCATTCTATGGCACAAGATTAGGTCGTGTTTTTTCCTCCAATAAGTTTAAATCTCTAGACTAAAGTTTTGGAATTTCTTTCATGAGACGACGGATCTTGTCATACGCAGTTTCCCTGTTAATCAATTTTAAACGCTATCGAGCTTAGATGCATTTTTTTTCTGGAACGAATTGAAGATGTTCGAGTAAGGGCTTCACGTAGGTTTTATATACTCTTAAATACGTTATCACATACCTAGTTCTTAATTCTCTGAATAGGTTGCAAGCAATCCTTGTGGCTGCTGGATTTTTTCACAATATAGTAAAGTGAAAGTGTAGGAAATTTTGGATTCTCTCAAAGTGGTCCGTTTTCTCCAGAGCTGTACAGTGGATTCACGACCAAGATCTCTCCATTCTACAACGACGTCGTCATTGACGTGAAGAGAGGGGTTCGGCAAGAGGATACGATATCCCCCAAGCTCTTCAGCGCCACCCTCGAAAACGTCATGCGCGAACTAGAGAGGGAAGACATGAGAGTGAAGGTCGACGGCCGGCAGCTGCACCATCTGCGCTTCGCTGACGACATCGTGCTCATAATACCGAGCATCAGTCAGGCGGAGGGAATGCTGGCCAACTTCAGTCGTGTATGTGGGAACGTCGAACTGAATCTGAATCTTACGAAGACGATATTCATGAGGAAAGGACATTTTTCTGATGTCCCATTTTTTGCGGAACGAACATCACCGAATGCTCCATCTGGGTGGCGTGTCGGATCTCGGAATGGAGAACAGAAGGAACTGCTCATCCAGTCTGCGGAAGATGGCAAGAGGGCAGGTGGGCGTGGCTATGAGAGGTCGGAGTAGAAACCGTGGATGACCCTCTCCATGTCCTTCTGGAAGAAGTTCCATAAGGGCTTCAGAGAGCGATCATCTTGATCTTGAAGTTGGCGAAGCTCCGGCGTACATTGCGGATGGTCATCTTTGCCTCTGCGGCTTGAGCCAGTACATCCGCTATTCCCTTCTTAAGATCCTCGTTTGAATAGCTTCGCAAGCACGGATGCCAGTTGGTAGTTGCGCTTGTGCTGCTCTGGCATATCAGCTCGAGAGTTTCCGGGGACAGACGTCTCTTGGTGATCTTAAAGCTCTCGGCTCCCTTAGCACTATCGTGGAGATGGTACACGAAGCGGCCGTATTCCTTGTCGTTCTTGTCCATGATGGTATTTTCCAAAGGCCGACAAGAGAGGTGTAGAGATCCCAGTTGATGGTCGTTCTGGGATTCCTCTTCTTGAACTTCGCGGCCTTCTCTCCTTGACGCGAAAAGCGGAACCTCGCGCGAAGGAGGCGGTGGTCCGATCCCGTGTAGAACTTGGGGACAACGGAAACGTCGGCCAGGCAATACTTGCGGTTGAACATGATGTGGTCGACCTTGCGAATAGAAGGGACGTGCGGTCCACGCCAGGCTTGCGGGCATCGGGTATGAAGAGTCACGCTAGGCACGTAGCCCAAACCTAGCTAGGGATGCGAAGTATCCCTAGCGTCGAGCACGCTGAAACGTGTGACTGCTCCAGATTGATTCCCAGCTTAGTACCATTCACATCCCAGTATAGGACACAGAAGGATGTCCTCAGCACCCGAGTGTTCAAAGCCTTTGGCAACCCGTGAAGCCTAATGAAATGTGTGATATTCCTGTCCAGTCGTTGTGATTTGAGTCACGAGGTGTGGTGAGTTATGGAAAAGGTGACTTACGACAAAATACTATCCTCTTCTGTATGTAGTGGCATGGAAACTGGTCACCACTGCCAAAAATTGACGACTCATGGGCAAGACTTGGTTGAAGACGTCGCCGTACCGTGCGCAGCCCCCAGCAACGGTCTCCGCTAGTCTGTCTTGATCCGCCGCTGAAAATTGGAGGACCTGGACAGGGAGAAAAAGCATAGTAACCCAGCGCGCGAAGTAACTACGCTCGCACCATTATCCACTAATTTTAAGGGAACGTACGAGAAGGATTATATACGAGAACCAGAGACTGGTGCAGTCCTCCACAGGCAGTGAAGCATGCCTTCTTCCTTTATATATGGTCAGATTCTCTGTCTCTAATTTTCCTACTTCCAATGGAGAGAGATTCAATATCACGATAATACTGTAAAGTCGATAATATCGATGAAATAGGTTGAAAAACGGTTTCGCCTCTACTTTCCGGGGATTCGTGGTTCATCGCGGCAGCAGTGAATGACGGCCGAATGAGCTGAGGGGCCCAAGCATGTTGACCGGGTCTACGAAGAAAAATTTCACGGCGCGCCTTGCGTGCGGAGAAAATGCCCACAACCAGGGGAGAAAATTCGCGGGTCGACGAGAGGAATCCATAGCACACCATCATGTGGTGAACAGCAAAAGCGCCGTAATAAAGAAAACAACTTTGTGCGGTAATCACCACTTAGGAAACTAAGAAAAGTTTGAAACAGGAGAAAAAACGTACATTAGAAGAGCCTTAACCGGACGTATCGTTATTATTATACGATGTTCTATTTCCGCAACGTTTCATTCGTACTACGCGTGGGCGCGTGTAGCGCAGTCGGGGGAGGCGCGTCTGTCGCGTGCACCCGATACCAGGTTTCTGGTTCGGATTTCCCGCCCCGGCCAACCAAGCCTTCCATCCCTCCTGGCTCGGTGAATTGGTACCAGACTTGTCTGAGAAGGATAAAGCGCTGACTTGTTTATCGGCTCACTAACGCAAGCCATTGTCTCCAGGGTATCCCGTAGAAGTAGGATGAGCGGCGTATCCCAATTCCAAATGAGACTCTCTCTTAATGGGTTACCCAAATATTGAGGAAGGCCAGAACAGGTTCGAAAGCAGAACCCAGAGTGTTTTTGCTGCTATATGAAGGTCTGCAAAGAAAAAGGGTGAAAGTTCGATACGAACCATGCTAGGAGGTGACCATACGATGTAGCAAGTGTTTGTAATATTTTTGACCAGATTGTTTTCAAAATTTTTACACGAAACGTGTCCAGTTATTTTGTGCATGGCCATTTTTTAAGATTCGAGATTTGAGATTACATTTTCTCCAATGGTCGCGGGCATTTTCTCTCCTGGTCGCGGGCATTTTCTCGCACCGAAACAGAAGCTGGGCGGTTCGGGCATTTTCTCTCGTAATCTGTTGACCGAGGCGATGACTCACAGCGACTGCATGGTTCAGCAACGATGTCCTGGAATTACACCCCTTCGAGTTGTCCATCGTGAAACTACGATGGACAACTCGACAACTCGAAGGGGTTTCAATGGTTGTAAGTTTGTCAAACTTGCTGAATTTATACCATTTTCACGTCGAACTGGTCACTTTTCAAATCAAATTGGACACTTTTCTATGCTGGCTTATCAACTTTGAAGTCAAATCGAACGTCTTCCAAATTGAGACTAACTTCTTACAGGTTAAACTAAAGACTCTACAAGATGGTTAGAATATTTTTTTTGTTCAAGGAAAATGTAGAATAACTTTTTTTGATTTTTTTTACTTCAGCTGCCGAATGAGTGAAACACTTTTATAAAATTTCTATTATTCGAGAAAAATAATAAGTTAAATGTTGTTTTAATGAGCAGAAAGGCAGCAAGCATTTTGTGCATTAAAAGACTGGACCACGTCAGCACTCAAAATGTTCAACGCCACGTTTATTTGGTTGATTGTGTAAATGCTGCTTATATGCGGCAAGAAAGTTAGGATATGTGTGTTTTTACAAGCGTTTGTGTTGCTCCGCTTGCAGGTGTGTTTCGGACGGGGGCATGGCGCGATCTGCGTTTCGAAAATATAAAATGACCGCCTTCCTGCTCTTCAAAACAAGCCTCAAATAATTGTTTTTCGTCAAAAAATGAAACTTTTATAAAAATTCAAACTATATGTTCTCTCATTGGGAAGTACATTAAAACTTCAAAGAAAGTTATACTGAAATTTTCCTTGAACAAAAAATTATTCTAGCATTTTGGGAGTCTTTAGTTTAATGTTAAAGAAACTCGTTTCGATTTGGAAGAATTCGCTTTGATCTAAAATGTCATAGGTCATCTTAAAAAAGTGTCCAACTTGACGTAAAAAGTGTCCAATTCGACGTAAAATATATATATATATATATATATATATATATATATATATATATATAGTAGGATAATAGTTGTCTAATCGTGCTTATCATTTTCATTTAATAGAAAATTCGTTGAATATTGTAAGGAAGAGAGTGGGTGGACCCCATGCTCTAGACTTGCAATAATGTTCTCAGTGGAAAGCAATTCACTAGAGGTGAAGTAATCAGGCGAAGCAATTAAAAGATGGGACCGCGTGATCCATCTAAAAGTTTACAACAGCTTTTATTTGATTGGTAGTGTAAATGCCACTTACATGAACCACCAAAGTGGGGCTGTGTCTTTAGCTTCTGCTATCAATCGAATAAAAACTATATATAGTGGGTAACATAAGAGTGACGAGTACTAGGGTAGGGCCGCAAATATTCATCACAACATTGACATCAACTTAAGAGACCTCGAAGAGAAACGAAGTGAGAACTCAGACGGCAGTTGGACCGGCGCAGCTAGACGGTGGTATAGAACAGCGGCAGTATGAATGAAAACAGCAGGAGCTGTTCCCAGAAAAGTGATAGCGGAAACGTCGTACCCATCAAACGGCTATCCCAGAAGACAGCGCAGGTAGCACCAACAGGAATGAGCTATGACCTCTGCCGGAGCACACAGGCGGAAGAGCCGTACCTCGCTGTACACAACTGCAGCAGCACCGTAGGATATTGCATGCACACTAACTGAACGGTAGCAAGGACAGGAGCCTTCAAGGAGCCATTTCGAGGCAGTAGCCAACCCAAAACGTGTGCAGGCAGAGCCGCGGTGCAGACCTATTTCGCAACGCCTCATGTGTTCTTCTCAGCAGCGACGACTCCTCACATCCCAGCGCTCCCCTTCGGCGAGAGAAGTAGAGATCGCGCCTCAAACTTGGGTGATTAAACCATCGAGCCCGCACAGTTTACGAAGTTCTCCGGACTTACGATCACACGAAAAAATCCTCCTTTATTATATATAGTAGATTGTTATACATAAGACACAGCGCATGAATCTGCCTTAGTGTGAAATCATAAAGACAAAAAGACGATGGTAACAGTGTGATGATCAGCGGCTGGCGTGATTCACAACAACTTTCTGGATCCAGGCCAAGGCAGCATAGCAAAACCCTACTGTGACGAAATCGGCAAGATGCACCGAAAATTGTGTGAGCTGCTGCCGACTGGGAAATGGAAGAGGTCCCATTCTTCTGCTTGACAACGTCCGCCAACACCTTTCGCCAATCACATGTGAAAACTAAAGAACAGGAGTTGAAGTTCTTCCTCATTCGCCATATTTACCAGACCCTGCGCCAACCGGCTACCACCTTTTTAAGCACTTTCAGAACTTCCTCACTCTCCTCAGGTGGAACCTTCGCAAATCAGCAGCACGCAAAAACAACCTTTCTAGAATTTGTCGCATTCGACCATCCAGTTTTTTTCGCTGATGGAATTATCAACCAGTAATCGCGTTGGAAAGAGTGTGCTGAGCCGAAAGGTGTTCACTTCTGCTGGATCCAATGAGCATGGGGAAAGTTATGATTGTTTGAAGTGGAGCAGTCAAAACCGCTAGAACTATCCGGCCAACCTAATAGGATGGAAATATGTTTTGTGTTCGCCAACCCACAGTATTTCAATGTTTGACACGATCTTATTTACGTAATAAATACAATATTTATTTATATTTATTATTTATTACTCTATCTCTTTTTGCATTTCTTTTTTCGTCTTGGCCAGCGTTTGCGCAGGATTTGGCTCGTGTTCTCTAGCTGGATGCAGAACGTGTCCGAGTTCACCATAGAACCGGTTGGAACCAATTTCGAAAAGACCGGGTGACTGATGCCCCACTACAAGGAAAGCAACTCCTTTTTGTCATGATCCGGATGTTTTGCTTCTGGTTTCGGCAGCGAAGTCAAAGTCAGCCAAGTGCTTGCGGAGCACGCTATTGTCACAGAGGCAAAACTTTTCGCCCATGGTGACAATGGAGTCGATCCATACAGACGTACGATGACGGTTGACGACAGAAGCCCACGCATCAACACACTTCTTCTTGTACATATATGTAGTCAAAGCGTGTGGCAGAACTTCGCAACTTTCCCACGCGTTCGGAGAATGTCGTGTACAGTGTGTGTTGGAGCGTGAGTAATGATTGCGCTTCCACCTACTGTAATATTAGATCACAAATCAAGGTTGTCGATTACGAGCCGTCTTTTTTGTGCAGGTGATCGTCTGGTGCTACTTTTCAAGTGCCTCGTCGCGACATAAGCATCACTTATGCACAAAAGCAACTCAAAGTAGAACAACGACACAACACATCACAACAACATCGTACGATAGGATAACAAAGAGAAAACTATGAGTAAGCTAAAAAACTGAAAGAGTGGGAAAGATGCACGACCTAACGGAACAAGCTCCTTATAGAGCAGTTTTTTGAAGGTAGTGTAACGTAAGCCACCATTTTCCCTTTTTAGTAAAGTCTGAAATGAGCCTATTGTTCTGTTAACGAAAAAGTACTTGCTTGATGGGCCCGCCCACGCCTGGTGACTGAAGTGGCCGTCACCGGTAGGAACTCCTCCGGCTTGATGTCACACCTACCAAACTGAATTTTGTGAAGTAGTAGCCTCGTTAACCTTCCTTCGAGAAGACAACGTGTGAAGGCCGAGGTTTTGATTCCTTTCGGCGCTAGAAGGAGTCTTGTCATAAATAGAGCCAAGCATTCTAATCGTAGAGGCAAAGCTCTTCGTCCATGGTGACAATGGAGTCAATCCATGCAGACGTACAACCACTGCTGCCGACAGAAGCGCACCCATCAACACACTTCTCGTCCATATATGTAGCCAAAGCGTGTGGAAGTATTCCGTAGCTTTGCCAGGCGTCCGGAGAATGTCGTGTACAGTGTGTATTGGAGCGTGAGTAATGATTGCACTCCCACATACTGTAAGAGTAGGTCACATATCAAGGTTGTCGATTACGAGCCGTCTTTTCTGTGCAGATAGTCGTCTGGTACTAGTTTTCAAGTGCCTCGTCACCACTGTCAAATCTCGACCTGAAGCACGTCGCACGAGAGGAGACATGGTCCTTAATTGTCTCGTGCAGAAAACGATGGGCCTAGTCTGCAGATCTATCAAAACGGTACTATTGAAGCAGAGCTGGCCGACAGAGCATCTCATTCTCCTTTGCGAACACAGCATTTCGACTTGGAGATGGTGTGTTTCACACGCGCGGTGTTGTTGTTTCTAACAAATTCAGAATTGCACATGATTGTTGCAAAGGAGCGCGTTGAAATGGAGAATTCGGTTGCTCAAGTCGGAACGAAATGTGGGTATTTCTAAATCACCAGAGGATTAGGCACGCTTCAAACCAACGGTGACCTACATTTTAAAAAACCTGTGTCAAGAGGAGAGGAGCATTCAAAAAGGACTCATAGGGATAAATTCTCGTGAAAATGGAGGAATATGTCCGTAGTTCGGGAGCTCTGCAGTCAAAATTTTGAAAATGTGTGACCAAAAGAATGAGCAAACGGCAGTTGAATAAAAATAAAAATAAAATAAAAACAGAAGAGAGACGTCGTAGGACTCATTCTCTGACTTACCTTAATAGCGCTACTGACGTCGACTCCCTCAAATGACACAGTCAGCGGACAAATTGGAGCTCCACCTTTTGCCTCGTGTTCGACCTAAGATACATCTCCAGAAATTACAATTAAGGAGCCGAATGATAAATAAGGCCATATGCAAACGCAGATTGTAAGGCACTATGACCTATGTGAAAGCTGCGCACATCTGAATCATCTCAGATCAGGGTAGGCCCACTACATTTGCACTTCGGCGAGCGTTTTAGGGCTGGATGTTAGTAACTATTTCCGAAATAGCAACTGGGTGAGCATCCGCTCGGCTGTAACAATTGTGAAGTTTGTAACAACGTCATCAGTGCTAAGCCCTTGGTTGCGGAACTTTTTCTATTTCTGCAACATTTTTGAATATTTCTAAAATATAGCTTCAGTACTGAGTACTTCGAAGAAAAACTATGTGAATACTACTAAATCTCTCGACATTGAAGACCCAGACAAAAGCTACTGTTTTTTGGAACATTTGATTTATTTGTTGTTTTTATACAACGCTGGCTCCTATTTTTGTTCGATTAAGTGAGCTAAAAATGCTAGCATTATTTTGAAGCATGCATTGTCTGGGCGCGAGGAGCGCAGTCGAAGGAGGCGCCGGCTGCCGCCTGCACCCGATACGAGGTTCATGGTTCGGATTTCCCACCCAAGCCAACCAAGCCTTCCATCCCTCCAGGATCGGTGAATTGGTACCAGGGTTATCTGGGAAGGATATAGCGCTGACTTGTTCATCGGCTGGCCACCGCAAGTCATTGTATGGCCTCCAAGACACCCCGTAGAAGTAGAATGCCCTGGCGCATCCCAAAAGGGATTGAATAACGCAGTCCTTTATCCTTTATCCTTTATGCATCGTCTTCTTCAATACAGAGATTAGTCTGTTTTTAAGCCAAATTTAGGCTCCTAGTCATCAAATTAACCATATTTGATGAGAATATAAATCCTCCTGTAGGAGACATTAGAAAGTGAAATCGTGTCCTATAAAATTTCAAGAAGACCGAAGACATAGTCATATGGACTCCAACCCAGCATACATGTAGTTGTCACCACTTGTCAACTGTTGTAATTGCCGACAGGCGTTCATGTTCAGACGGCATAAAATTAATAAATTTAAAGAATCTTATGTAACACTTAATGAAATGCAGAACTAGAAGTAAGAAATATCCTGTTTCACCTCTTACCAGGATACTATCTCAACGGTAGGCCGGAATGGCGTAAGTGTTGCATATGGGCAGAACGGACTCTCCCTGGGAAGTAAAAACCTGCAGGTATCTCGACCCCAATACAACTCCGCGCAGAGTTAGGGGCGACGGAAGTCGCCTGTTGGCGCCCTGTTGATTTACGTGCTCCACAGCTGACGGACGCGAGCGGGATGAGGGCTCGTATCGCGACCGAGCGCAGCGCACAGGTGGCGTAGTAGAGAAGTGCTCGGGCTCGTGAGGAGGGGTCGGAGGTTTGGATCCCGTGGATTGCGTTTGTTTTGCACATTTGTAAAGTCCATGTTTATCATATAGGTAATCCACCTAGGGGTATTATAGTGTGTTATAGAACATGTTTACATATATCATATGCTTCAAACTGCACACTAGCTAAAATGTTCACTTCTGTGTGTCACTTGTTTGAAGCCTGTTTTGTGTGACCGTAGTTATGTAACCATAGATATTTTGTGGCACTAGTTAAAAGTTAAAAAATTTCCGCTGAAACTTCGTCTAGGAGGTTATTTGGGATGCTGATCATGAATCTGATATCCGTTTTTCACGTTTCGGTCGGAGACCCCCCCATACCGTTAACAAGGGTTGTCCAGGCAAAGTCACCGATTTCGATCGAACTTCGTCTAGGGGGTTATTTGGGGTACTGATCACGAATCTGACATCCGTTTTTCATGATTCGGTCGTAGGCCACCCATACCGTTAACAAGGGTGGTCCAGGCAGAGTCACCGATTTCCCTGATCACTAGTTAAAAGCTCCGGCTCCACCGACACGACTTCGGGCGAACGATTGTAGCAAGCGTATGGGTGGTCTCCGACCGAATCGTGAAAAGCGGATGTCAGATTCGTGATCACCACCCCAAATAACCCCCTAGACGAAATTTCAGCGGAAGTTTTTTAACTTTTACATAGTGACACAAAATATCTATGGTTACATAACTACGGTCACACAAAATAGGCTTCAAGCAAGTGACACGCAGAAGTGAACATTTTAGCTAATGTGGAGTTTGAAGCATATGTTATATGTAAGCATGCTCTATAACACACTATAATATCCCTAGGTGGATTACCTATATGATAAACATGGATTTTGCAAAAGTGCAAAACAAACGCAGTCTGTGGGATCCAAACCCTCGACCTATCGCTCACGAGCCTGAGCGCTTCCCTACTACGCCACCTGTGCACTGAGCTGAGCCGCGATACGAGCCCTCATCCCGCGCGCGCCCGTCAGCTGTGGAGCATGTGAATCAACAGGGCGCCAACAGGCGACTTCCGTCGTCCCTAACTCTGCGCGGAGTTGTATTGGGGTCGAGATACCTGCAGTTTTTTACTTCCCAGGGAGAGGCCGTTCTGCCCACATACAACACTTGCGCCATTCCGACTTACCGTTGAGATAGTATCCTGGTTAGCCCTATACAGGATATTAAAGGCAATGGACAGCTACCATTACTCCCGGAGGATCATGACATGTCACCATTGTCGCGCAAAGGACGTTCAGGTTTAGAAGAGGTGTCACCTATGTCGCGCAAGGGGTGTTCGGCTTCAGACGACGTGTCACTGATGTCGCGCTAGGGGTTCCGGATTCACACGACGTGTCAACGATGTCGCGCATTGCAGGTCCGGCTTGAGAAGACATATAACCGACGTCGCTCATCAGATGCCTGGATTCAGAAGAGGTGTCACCAATGTCGCGAAAGGCCTTCCAGATTCAGATGACGTGTCACCGATGTCGCGCAAAGCACGTTCGGGTTGAGAACACATGTCACCGACGTTGTTCAACAGGCGTCCGGGTTCAGAAGATGTGTCACCGATGTCGCGCCAGGGTTTCGGATTCACACGACGTGTTACCAGTGAAGGGGGACCAGTAATGGGGATCGGTGAAGGAGAGGATGACCAGCGAAGGGGGACCAGTAAAGGGAGGCCCAGTGAAGGTGGGAGCAGTAGTAGGGATCGACGAAAGGGACCAGTGAGGGGTGAACCGGAAAAGGGCTGACAATAAAGGGAAACTAGTGATAAGGGATCAGTTAAGGGTGGTCCAGTGAAGGCGAAGGACCTGTTTTGCCCTATTTCGTTATACCATTCTATATAGCAAAACCAGTTTTTTACTGTAATGAATGAGAGAAGGTCTTAAGAGGAGAAGAAGACGTTCGGGGTGTTCTATTCTCCGGGTTTGGGGCGAAGCCCCAACCAGACGTTTGGCGACCGGGAGACCGTTGAACGTCTTGTTATATATAAGCGAGAACGGTCGTTTGTCTATGTGTGTTTGTTTGTTTGCTCAGAAGTGCTGGAGAAGTGTGTTGGGAGGAAGTGTGGGAATGGTGGAGGGGGGGGGGGTGGTTGTAGTTGTGTGGTGTCACCTACGTCGTGTTGAGACGGGTTCAGAAGACGTGTCGCCGATATCACTCAAAGGGCGTTCGAGTTGCGAACATGTGACATCAACGACGTGAAAGTGAGGATCCGAGTTCAGAAGAGGTGTCACCGACGTCGCTCAACAGGCGTCTGGGTTCAGAAGATGTGTCACCGATGTCGCGCCAGGGTTCCGGATTCACACGACGTGTTACCGGTGAAGGTGGGACCAGTAATGGGGGACCGGTTGGGGTCCAGTAATGGGGACCGGTGAGGGGGATCCGGTGAAAAGGGACCGGTGAGGGGGATCCGGTGAAGGGGGACCGGTGAAGGAGGGGGAGGGGTCCAGTGAAGATGGGACCGGTGAGGAAGGGACCAGTAATGGGGACCGGTGGAGGGGGGGGGGGGGGGAGTGGTCCAGTGAAAGGTGGACGGGTGAAGGAGGGGGAGGGGACCAGGTGAAGGGGGACCGGTGAGGAAGGGACCAGTAATGGGGACGGGTGAATGAGGGGGGAAGGGGTCCAGTGAAGGGGGACCAGTAATGGAGACCGGTGAAGGATAGGGAGACCAGTGAAGAGGGGACCAGTAAATCGGGGGGACCAGTGAAGAGGGGACCAGTAAAGGTCCAGTGAAGGTGAGAGCAGTAGTAGGAACCGAAAAAGGGGGGGGGGGCAGTGAACGGTGAACCGGCAAAGTTTTGACAATAAAGGGGGACCACTGAAGAGGGACCGGTAAAGAGGGGACCAGTGAGGGTGGTACGGCGAAGTGGCGTTCTACCCCAGCCCTTTAAACAGAGGCGTGGCAAATGTCTGCGTCTCCTCTATCTCGTAAGGCCGCCACTGGACTTTCGAGCAAGCCCAGGTGGTCGAGGGGTGAGCGGGCAGGGGAACGAGGGGGTAGAACGCTCGTCCCCCAGGGTGGGACCGGTGAAGGAGGCGGGGATCCAGTGAAGGTGGGGGACCTGTAAAGGGTTCACCAATAAAGGGGAACCAGTGAAGGTAGGACCAACAATGGGGACCAGTGAAGAGGGGGTCCCAGTAATGGGGACCGGTGAAGGATAGTGGGACCAGTGAAGAGGGGACCAGTAAATCAAGACTCAGTGAAGGTAAGAGCAGTAGTAGGAACCGACAAAGAGGGAGGGGGGACCAGTGAAGGGTGAACCGGCAAAGGGTTGACAATAAAGGGGTATAGTTGTGCTCTCCCAAAATTTTCGAATAACCAAATATATTCGAATAGCGACGATTTTCGAGCATTCGAATTCGAATACATTCGAAAATCGCGTTTTTTTCGAGCATTCGAATTCGAATGTTCGAATAATCATTCGGGCTCAACTAGGAATTTGGGAGAGACGATCATTTCATCAACGCAAATACGGGGTATACACTGTTTGAAGGTTGCTCAAGGTAAGGGTACTGAAGAAGTTAAGGGCTCATATGAAAGCTTAATAAAATAAAAATTTTCTGACGTAGAAGCGGTGTGGACAGCGCAATGCACTGATCTGAATTCTCATCATTTTACATTTTCGACTGATTGTGTTTCACTTGAATACCTGTTGTAATTTCTCCTTAAGGAAACCGTGTCATTTGATTTGGGCTTCTTTCAATGTTTTAAACTTTAAAACACACTATGGTTTGCGAAAAAAGCAGGGTATCCTAAAAATGCAGGTACTAATTGAAAGGTTCTAACATTGCTTCTAGTGAGGCTTTTAGAGCTGTTTGAGAATTATACTAAAGCACAGGGTAACAAGATTTCTGTGGCATGCAAATAGTAAAGATCGCGCCATGTACTTTCCTGGAACCTTGCATTTCCGACTCGATTGACAGTGTATGGGTGACACGAGTGGGTGGTGCTTTGGAGTAGTCGCTAAATCGCCTCTGCACTCCGACGATGTTTTCGATTTTCCAGAAGCACTTCAGGATAAACTTTTCTCCTCGAAAGGAACCCTAGGGCCGACATGACTCTTGTTATGGGCTCAGACGTGTAGAAAGCGTTATTAGAACAATAGCGAGAACGGAAGTGGAATCAATAAAACAGCTTCGAATGTTTCACTAGCAGAAATTCTAGAACTTTAAAATATAATATTAGGTTGTTCGGAAAGTTTTCAGCGTTATATGATACTATTTTTCAATCATCTATTGTTAAGTAAAAATTCAACTTGCATTGCGCATTAATGCTACGTTCTGCACAGAATTTTTCTATCTCATTTATGTTTCAACGTTGTTTTATATTTCTGTTCTTGAAGTGCTTATTGAAGTATGTCGAAGGAGCAAATCCGAACGATATTTTATTTCGATTTCAAATTGAGACAATTCCTAGCAGAGACAGCTCTACAATTCAATCGAGTGTGGGGGCCTAATAGTGTTGGAAAAAGCACTGCGTACCAGTGGTCCAGTAAATTTCGGATCGGAGGTTTTAGCCTCGTATATGACTCCAGTAGCGGTCGACCTTTAGCAATCCTGGAGGACGAGTTGAAGAAACTGGTGGAAGCTGAACCATCCCAAACAGTTCGCGCAGAAGGGCTAGACGTCGGTAAAACTGCTGCTGCAGGTGCTTTGAAACGCCTCGGGAAGGTGAAAAAGCTCGAAAAGTGGGTGCCCCACGTGTTGAGTGATCGGCAAAAATCGTAACGTTTCGAGATTTGTTCTTCTCTACTTTTACACAACAAAACCGATCCGTTTTTGGATCGAGTCATTACTTGTGATGAAAAATGGATTCTGTGTGATAACAGGAAACGTTTCGGACAGTGGGTGGACGACGACGATCCCCCTACGCATTTTCCAAAGGCAAACCTCCTCACAAAAGGTAATGGTCACATGTGTGGTGGTTGGCAGCTGGAGTGATCCATTACAATTTTTTGGCCCCAGGCCAAACGATCACAGAAGAGATCTACTGTAAGAAAGTCGACAAAATGCACCGAAAATTGCGTCAACTTCAACCAGTATTGGCCAACAGAAGAGGCCGATTGCTTTGCACGATAACGCCCGCCCACATGTTTGCGAATCACTATTCGAAAATTGAATGAATTAAGGGTTGAAATTCTGCCTCACCCGCCACATTCTCCAGACCTCTCACCAGCCGACTACCACCTGTTCAAACACTTTCAGAACTTTCTCGCTGGTAAAATCTTCACCAATCAGGACGAAGCCAAAACAGCTTTCGTGGATTTTGTCGGATCTTGATCACCTCATTTTTTTGCTGATGGAAGTCAACAGGTGACCCGTTGGCGAAGGTGTGCTGATTCGAACGGTGCTTATTTCGAATAAATCCGGTAAGATTTGAGGAGGTCATGGTAGTTCAAAGTGAAGCACTCAACACGCTGGGAACTTTCCGTACAACCTAACAGTTCGATTTTTCGCAAGTCGTAGTGTGTTTTAAATTTTAAACTTTAAAGAAGCACAAATTAATCAACACGGCTCCTTTATTGAGAAATTATAATTATTTAAGTGAAACACAATCAATCAAGTGTAAAATGGAAGAGATCAGACGAATGCTTGGCGCAATCCGCACCACTCATATGTGAGGAAATTTATATTTTTAAAGCATTCATTCTTGTCCTTAATCTCGAGTACCTTCACTGTGAGCGAGGTTATCACCTTTCAAGCAGTGTACACATTTTTTCAGACACCCTGTGTATTGACGACAAGTGCCCTACCCTATCTGTACGTGGGCTTCGCATTTGCTCGCCTAGCTTGATGTCCGTCGCTAATATATAGATAGACATAGACAATAGATAAACATATTCATACACTGGGATAAATTAATCGCTAATATGTGGGTAAGATCACCAACACTAATTGTATCGCGCAATCCATGAAGTTCTTTTTGGTTTGGGTTCGTTCGAACCCGTTGTAAAGATTACAAATTTCAACGTTTGGGCAAATAGACTTCTCAATGCGATCGTCACATGATCAGATCTTTTCCATAAATGGCAGCTTCCTCACCTCCCCTCCTCTTGCTATCCTCTCATTTATATTGTAAATTAACAGTCCTGTGAGCAATCTTATACGAAACATTGAGGAAATAACATACCTCGCCTTTCGCCACCCCTCTAACCCTTATTTAAAATTAACGGCCGTTAAGACCTGCCATAACCCTTACCGCTTATAATCCCAGATATGTTTTATCAGGTTGGTTTCCACATACAGAGCGACAAAAGAAAACTAACCGCAGCGTATTCTAAGCTTCTTTTGGAAGCGGATCTGTCTTCGAAATAAAAAAGGTGTCAAAATCACAACTCCATTTCAGTTTTCAACTTCAACTCCTCTTTCGGAAGCGATAATGCATCAAAACCAACTAACCAGGGGAAGGTCTCAGGCGTATGTCTGAGCGCGGAAATGGATAGTACTGCGAGAATCTCCACCCTTCATTTAGTAGAAAAACATGTTCCTTTTTGCTGAGTCCTTGAACCAAAAGAGCTACGGACCATCGAAGGTGGGGTACAGTAATGCACCGTCAGCGCGTACCCACGTGGATACGTGCGCGCGTCGACGTATGGGAAGTGGCGAAGGGCGGTGCGGCGGCGAATCGGCGGCTCAGCAGGGTGTGACGCTGCCTCACAGGTGCTAGGCCAGATGATCGATTCCCGTGCTATGCACTATTTTTGCATTTTTCCATGTCTGCTGCCTCCTTCAACGATTTGCTTCCTACACATCTTCTACACATTTATTTCACCCTAAATTGTCAAAAGTATCAGATTTGTGATCAACACCCCAAATAAGCCCTATAGACAAAGTTTGGACGAAAACGGTGACCATGACCTTACCATTAGTCAACCATGCCTACTGTAACTTCCCGTACTTCAGCGTATTACCGAAAACGATTCGTGATCAGCACCCAAATAACCCCCCCGGGAGAGGTTTGGGCGAAATCGGTGGTTATGACTTGACAGTCCAAGTCACCTGTACCTGCTGTGAGGTCACTGTTTAACATTCGCTGAAAAACACATTACCTTGCATAATACAAAAAGTGAGAGATGTGAGGGAAGCAGAGCTCAAAATATAATCTTATTTGACAATTTATAATGAAATAAATGTGTAGGAGATGTGTAGGAAGTAAATAGGTGGCGATGTCCGTTCCTCCACGTGGTGCCACTGTAAACTGCTTGCTTTTGCAAGCCGAGCCAAACACGGACATTCGAATGCAGGCGACAGGCCCTAGTGACAGGCCGGCCTACGAACATTTTGTGTCACATCATATGGTTGATGGCGTTTCAGATTTCTCGAGATAATGCTACGGCGTCCGCGGGAGCCGACGCGCACTCGCAAAGCCCGGCGAGTGTGAAAAGTGTGCGAGGGTTCCTGATGCGAGGACGGCATCGGAGGGCAACTGAGCTAGTCCGAAAGTCCCGTAACGTAGGCAAGACCCGCGTAGCAACGTTGAATGTGGGTACTTTGACGGGCCGCTCGTGCGAGTTGGTAGAAGCACTGGAGCGAAGAAAGATAGATTTCTGTGCGGTGCAAGAGACGAGGTGGTCCTGCAGCAAGTCAAGGGACATAGGACTTGGCTTCAAGGCCGTTCTATGTGGAAGTCCCAGGACCACCAGTGGTGTCGGTGTGATCGTCTCCGAGCGTTTCCGTGACGCGATTGCAAGCGTAGAACGTTTCGATGACCGCTTGGTGAAGATTGTTGTCGCCGTAGAAGAGCGACGATGCCATTTCTTTTCTGCGTATGCTCCGTAGACAGGCTGTTCCGAGCAAACCAAGGACGAGTTCTGGTCCCTGCTTGATGAGAAGACAGCGGAAGTGCCGTCACAAGACATGATGGTTGTGGCAGGTGACCTTAATGGTCACGTCGGAGCAACGAAAGACGGCTACAACTGTCATGGTGGTTTTGGATATGGGTCGCGCAACGCCGATGGTGAGCGTATACTTGAGTATGCAGACTCACATGACCTCACCATCGTGAACACCAAATTTCGAAAGCGTGACTCCTACCTCATCTCGTTTTATAGCGGGAATGCTAAAACGCAGATTGAGTATGTCCTTGTTAGGCGTCGCGACCAAGGCCTTGTCACAGACGCGAAGACCGTGCCGTATGAGACGGTTGCCACGCAACACCGTCCACTGATCTGCTCGCTGAAGATCACACCTTCGAGGTGTAAACATGTCGAGACTTTTGTGGGTCGGCTAGAATCAAATGGTGGCGACTGAAAGAGAAGGAAGCGGCAGTCCTCCGCTTCTCGCATTCGGTTGCCGACAGTGACAACTGTCGACGAAACCTGGAAGGACGCTACCGATGCGATAACTCGGGCTGCACGCCTTGAACTCGGCACAACGAAGCCTGGACGACGCTGGATCGACAAGCAGGCATAGCTGTGGACTGATGATGTCAGAGAGAAAGTCCGAGAAAAGAAACGGCTCTATCACGTGTTTATCGGTGATAAAACAGTCCATAATTGGCGGAACTATCGAGAAGCAAAGAAAGCGGCAAAGAAGGCAGTGGCCGCTGCTAAAGCCGCATACTACGCTGATGTCAGCCAAAAATTGGAAACGCGCGATGGTGGGCGTTATATTTACCGACTCGCCAAAGCTCGCTGTCGCCAAGCAGAAGACATTGAGAAGTTCTTTGGCATTAACGACGAGAGCGGTCATCTTCTGATAGATCGTAAGAGGGCTGTCAAGCGATGGCACGACTACTTCGAGGAAATCTCGAATGTAGAATTTGAACATCCTGCTGTTCCTTTTGCATCACCTGTATACGGTCCCGTTCAGAAGATCACAGTGAGCGAAACTGAAGCAGCCCTGAGGAAGATGAAGTCAGGCAAAGCCACTGGTCCCGATGACCTGCCAGATGACCTGTGGAAGTCGAAGGGCTGGTGCCCTGCTGACTGGCTGACTGCGTTTTTCAATCAGGTTGTTGCTGAGAAGAAAGTGCGTGAGGGTTGGCAGCAAAGCACGACTATTCCGATTTAGAAGAAGAAGGGCAGTCCTGCAGACTGTGCTAGTTACCGTCCAATTCGCCTTCTTTCGCACACCATGAAAACCTTTGAGCGAATTGTCGATGGACGTATTCGGGATGTCGTACAGCTTTCCACGATTCAGTGTGGTTTCGTATCTATCTGTGGCACCGTTGATGCTATTCACGCCGTTCGTCTTCTGCTAGAGAAGCACCGCGAGAAACAGAAACCGGTGCATTTTGCCTTCCTGGACTTGGAGAAGGCCTTCGACCGCGTTCCGCGAGATGTTATATGGTACGCGTTGCGACAACATGGTATCCCTGAAGAGCTTATTGAGTGGGTGCGCATTCTATACTCTTGCCCAAGGAGTCGAGTGCGAGCGCCAGCGGGGACCTCGATGGAGTTTCCCATCTCTGTAGGGGTGCATCAGGGATCTGCGCTATCCCCACTGCTCTTCGTGGTCGTGATGGATGCAATCTCACGAGATCTCCAAATGGCGGCACCTTGGACGCTGCTGTATGCTGACGACGTCATGCTTGCATGTGAAGACAAAACCGAACTCGAGCGACAGGCACAGGCGTGGTGCGATCGTTTGGCATTGTTCGGTCTCAAGCTAAACTTCAAAAAGACGGAATACATAACGACGGATGTGAATGAGCACGGATCTATTAAGATCGATGGTACTGAGCTCTCACGAGTGACATCTTTCAAGTATCTTGGGTCAACAGTCACGTCCGATGGCAGCTTAAAGATGGAGGTGAATGCGCGTGTGAGTGCAGCCTGGTCCAAATGGCGCTCGCTGACTAGGGTGCTTTGCGACAGGACAATACCTGAGCACCTCAAATCGAAGGTTTATAGAACAGTAGTCCGCCCAGTAGCGACGTACGGTGCTGAGTGCTGGCCCGTGACGAAGGAAGTTGAAAGCCGCCTCAGTGCAATGGAGACGAAAATGCTACGGTGGACGGCTGGAGTTACGCGCTTGGACCGCGTTCGTAACGACACCATACGACAGAGGTTCGGTGTCGCCCCGATATCCGAAAAGCTGCGCGAAGCTCGTCTTCGATGGTGCGGCCACGTCCTTCGCGCTAACGACGACACCGTGCGTAAGATTGGCCTGAATCTTGTGGTCCCTGGAAAGCGGCCCAGAGGACGCCCGAAGCAACGTTGGCTAGATACGTTGCGCTTGGACTTAGAGATGGCTGGTGTGCACCCTGATCAAGCATTTGATCGGGAGAATTGGCGTCACCACACCAGAAGAGCGGACCCCGCCACCAAGCGGGACAGACGCTAATGAAAATGATGATGATGTGTAGGAAGCAAATAGGCAAAGGAGGCAGCGGTCATGAAAAAATGCAAAATTAGTGCGCAGCAGCGGAGTCGAGCATCTGGGCTAGCACCTGTGAAGCAGCGTGGCACACTGCTGCGCCACCAACTTGCTCGCCGCACAGCCTTCCGCCACTTCCCATACGTCAGCGCGAACACGTATGCACGTGGGCACTCACTGACGATGCGATAGTGTACCCCACCTTCGAGGACCCGTAGCTCCTCTGGTTCAGGAACTGAACGAAACATGTTTTTCTACTGCATGATGGGTGGAGACTCTTGCAGTACTATCCATTTTCGCCGTTCAGACCTACGCCTGAGATCCTTCCTTGGTAAGTAAAAATTCATCAAAACCGGTCAAAGTCGACTCTTCAAAGCTTCTTTTGGGAGCGGATCTAAACGATCCCGCTTCTGTACATAAGCGAATCGGCGTCGGGATCTGATCTCCTGGTTACGGGATGCCTTTGTCGCAGAATGTCCCAATTAGAATTCGTAAAGCATGATGGTTCGATAGTCGCGTCGGTTCATGATTTTACGGGGCTATGGAGAAAGTCAGCGAGAAAAATTAGAGCGAAATCTACATATATTTTTTGAAAGAGCAGGAAAAAACCTACCGAACGGTATATGTGACTTTCCCTGAGATGGGATGCTTTGGGGTAAAAAACTTATTTAGCTATACATACCTCGAAACGGAGATTAATTTTGCGACAGCCTAACATTATTCTCCCTCGCCAAAAAAGCAGCTTTATAAAATTTCAACCAATGTGTCGACGTGTTGACTAGTGAAATGAAATTTCAAAAAGTTATGCTAATTTCCTTGAACAAAAATTATTTATTTATTTCTATAATTTATTTCTATAAGGCATGCATTGTACACCCAATGATACATTATACAATGCATGCGTATATCAGGAACGAAATAAAATTTAAAAAAACCGACAAGATCAAGGCGGATCGAAGGTGACATTTCTCCTGATGAACGTTTTAAATGCACCTTTCAACAAACTAAGAAGATTGTCTTGGCTAGTAACGAACTGTTCTAACTAGTCACGAATTATTCTTTTATTTAATCATTATTCTAACCCTCTTTGAGAGTCTCTAGTTTAATGCGAAAAAAATCTCGTTTTGATTTGGAAGATGTTCAGTTGATTCCAATAGAGTTACACTTGTTGAGAAGGCTGTCCAATTTGTCGTGAAATATGTACATTTTGATTTGAAAAGTTTAACATTGGTTTCCACATTCTGAGCGATAAAAGAAAATCGCCCGCAGCGATAAAAGAAAACTACCCCTGGAGACGTGCCGCCGATGTTGATAACGTGCCTGCGGAATCAGAAGACGTTTGGGCAGGTTGTGGGGCACAGTGGCGTTGATTCATGCGAGGGAGGTCTCTTGCGTTGCGAGAGACGTCCCTCGCTCGAGAGCGCAGAACCCAGCTGCGGACTCCCCTGGGTGACGAAAGCAGTTCCCACACGACCACACACCCTGGAGTCCCTTCCTTCTTAGCCTGGTTCTGCGCTCGAAGAACATACGGCTCCTGAGTTCCCGAAGAGGGCGCACACTTTTCTCGAAAATCGCATTTTTTCGAGCATTCGAATTCGAATACATTCGAAAATCGTGTTTCTTCGAGCGTACGAATTCGAATACATTCGAAAATCGCTTTTTTCGAGCATTCGAATTCAAATACATTCGTAAATTGCGTATTTTCGAGCATTCGAATTCGAATACATTCGAAAATGGCGTTTTTACGAACGTTCGAATACGAATATTCGAATTCGAATAGAATTATTCGAATTCTAATGCTCGAATATTCATTCGGGCGCAACTATTAAAGTGGGACCACTGAAGAGGGACCATTAAAGCGCCATAATCTACCACTAACGGGGGGGGGGGGGAGGGAGCAACCAGGAAGCAGGGGCCTGAAAGCAAGACCAGGACGGGAACCAGCAAGAAGATAGCCGTAAGGCTATTCATACGGGAAACAAGTAATCTGCCATCTGCGCAGCCCCTTCATGCTCGACATAGCGGCAACTGCGCGTGCTTCAGAGCTTCTGGATCCAGAGGACGAGTCCCCTATGTCGCGCAACCAGCGTCTGGAGTCAGAAGAGGTGTCACCGTCATCGCAAGACGAGCGGCCGCATTCAGAATTCAACATGGGATGCTGCTGCAGCAGAGGAAGCCTCCTCCTATTGGACACACCTGCAATTGCGCGCGTTTCATAGCGTCTGAATCCTGAAGCGGGTCCCCTATGTCGCGCAACAAACGTCCTGATTCCGAATACGTGTTACCGTCTGCCGTGAGCATGGGAGCACCACTAAAGGGTGGTGGAGAAGGGAAGTAAGGGGGACCTCTTGGTGGATCAGCAGAGCGACCAGGAAGGAAAGGAACAACCTGGAGGAGGGACCAGGACGGGAGAACCAGCAAGAAGAGACCATTAAGAGGAAACGAGAGAGGGGAACCTAGCGTCCGAATTCGGAAGGCATGTCATCGATATCCGAACATGCAAGCTGTCTAGCATAAGATCTGCGCAGCACAATCTCATGACGTTACTGGACGGTCCGGAGAGAATGTCTATGATGAAGGTACCGAAGTGGCAATGCCGATAAAGTATGCAGCAGGTCCTAGATGTTAGCGAGTTTTAAGTTTTACAAAAACTGCTTTCTGTAGGTCAGTGATGCTACAAAGTAGCGCGAAGCGCACAAGTGCGAGAGACGCCGTTAGGCGTGTCGGAGCACTTGTGGTGAAAATAACGAAAAACTGTCGCCCTTGGCATAAATCGACTCATTGTCAGAATTGACTGTAGAACCCAGCGGCGAATGAGTTTTTCTGTTTTAGAACACAATTTAGAGCAGATTTTTTGTTGGTGCCACTGAAATTTTCGACGAACTTTGGCTGCCCGATTGCTTGGGTGGCAGCGCTTAAGGTAACCCGGGGAACCTCCAGGTGGAAGGCGAAGAAATAGTTCTTCCATAGTGCTCGCTATGCGATCCACCTCCTTGTTGCATCGGCTCCAGCTCCCATTCAGTTTGGTGAGAATCAATGTAATGGCGTAGAGCATTCCCGCCCGGTCAGAGGGAGGTGCGGGTTCGAGTCCCGCCTGGCGCTGGAAGTTTTGATCGCAACAAAGCATCGTTGTGACAGCTTACAACCTCGATACCAGCCAACTGAGGCTTAAAGAAACTGATTTGAATTGTTTCAATCAATGTTTCACCAGTGTCTGACTCGGTAGATGACATCGAGAGCTCTCGAGAGATAGAAACAAGTAGGCGGAGAACTTATTGTTAGACCAGACTAGGCTCTTAGCCGGCCCTCCATATCATGTAGCCCTGCCAGTAGGTGATCAAAGACGTCTTTGGCAATCCAGCCCAACTGAGTTTCCAGAGAGCTGTCGGATTCCTGTGCTTCGGACCACTTGCGCGGCGCTTTTCTTCATAGGTATGTTTCCACAGAAGGCTGCTCCGATCCAGGCTGATGTCGCCACTGACCTATTGTCGCAGTCTCTGCGTCGTGATTAATCTACACTCGTGCTCAGAATCCTAGCACTGTTTCTCTCGACCTAATAGCCCATGAGTGAGCCAGAAACGAGAACTGACCGTCGCTGGCTCTGGTTCGGCCAAAGTCGTTTTCAGGGCTAGAGAAGACTTTCTTTCAGCACCTTAAACAAGAACACTTTAACACAAACAAAACATAACCGGTAAGCAAAACTAGATCTTCAGCTTGCACAAGAACCTAACTACATATTTAGTAGTCGTCAAGAGTATCTCTGGTATAGCTTTCCACCCACCTATTGCACCTGTGTCCTTGATTGAGGCTTCGATATCCCTTATTTCTTGAATTTTGCCCTTGAAATCAATGAAGCGATTGTCGACCGGGACCTAAATTAAATATCACTTCGTGGAGTTAGGCTGGCCAGCAGAACAGAGCACCTTGTATAGATTGGGCTCGGTTCCCAGATACCCAATGCAGACTCGACCTTGTACAGAAAGCGTCGAGAGCACACTTGAGTAGATTGAGCTGAAAAGGCGGAAGTTTTCACCACTATCCACCCTTCCCAATGGCATTGCATCTATCCGACAAATGTGTAGCGTCTGGTAATGAGTTGGAACCGAGACAGGGCGGGCTTCACTCCCAGTAGAGTTGTCTTCGTTTCTCTTTACTGCGGAAATTGCGGATCTGTCCTAATCGGAGAGGGCATTGCTAGAAAATAACAAATAGGACGGCCTCCCCCGACTAGAAACTTCCAGAAAGGTCCTTAGCAGGCTAATTCAGTGTATTGTCGTGTAATATAGTTTAATTTCAATTCCGCCGTTGAAGTCAAAAATCTGGATGAGATACCCTCCCCAACTAGGATAGATCCCAAATTCCTAATGCATATAGACCTGTAACTGCTTAGCTTCACAGCTATTAAGGTGTCCTCCATCTGGCTGTTCCACATAAGTTTGTTGTCCATGAAGACGAGCAGGGCCTTCGAGCTTGTTGCCACGCAAAGACGAATCGAGAGCGACTCCTCTGAAAGGAAAAGGAATTTTTAGAAAATCGTTCTTGAAGGGAAGAAAACGGGGTGCGACAATGATACGTGCAGATCTGTGGCTCTGTTGCTGTGAGGACTGATGTCTCTGTGACAAACCGGCGGGACGAATTATTAGCCAACTCAAGGGTAGGAGGGAAGTAATAGTACAGTTTGATAAACAGCGGAGCGCTCAGGTGCGTCAAATTCGTGGATGTGACAGGATACCGTATTGTGCACGCATTTCGGGCGCACCCTGCAGTTTCACACGGACCGACGGATAGAAGGGTGAGGGACAGGCTGTTGACCTCTTTTGTATGCAGTAAGGTACTTGGAATCGTTGGTGGGGAAGAAGACAGCATCCACAAGACAAGCCTTAAGTTCTAAGGGTCTGTCAAGCGGCCTAGAGGGATCCAATGAACCTTTCAACAAACTTATGATACGTTCACTCTGCAAGGGTCACACCCATTAGACTGATTCTGTCTGGTCTATGCATTACTCAATAGAAAAGGCAATTTGCATGTCAGAAGCTAGAGCTTGTGCAGGCGAATGCAAGAATATGTTTCTTTTTTTTCGAATTCTGGAAATCTGGAGGAGTTACTGGGGAAGACGCTTTGCGGCGCAAGAAGCGTCCCTCTTGTGCTTGGACGCCATTCTCGCCGAAAGACCAAATATCCGGCCGGTATTGCACATCGTCTCAGAGGGAAGAAGATGGTGTGCTGATAGAGTGAACTTTGCGCCGTTCTCATGGAAACTGCTGTATACTGCGTTAAATAAAGCGCATTTGGCTGATCTCTAACGAGCGACCTTGTTTTTCTTTAGAGGGAAAGCGAGATGAATGAAGCGAAAGCGCTTGAGAGCGCTGAAGGTGCATCGAAATCTTATAGGCGCGCAGTCCCAGGAACTAGCACATCAATCCGCTTTTTAACCGCAAAACTCCAATCAAGAATCTGATCATGACTCTCATGCGCGCGCATGGCTTTGCCACACCTCAGAACGCCAGTAGCACTACCAGCCATCGTCCCACAGAGTTCTAAGGCAGAACTGTGAGAGCAGTGGTGAGAGACTGGAGAAACGGGTCCTCACTTCCGACGTTGTAGACCATCAGTGCGGTGCCAACACGCTCGAGGCGAATCTGCCATCGCACCGTGCCGCCGGTGGTGAGACAGTAGACAGTGTATCTGCACAGGCAGATGATGGACGGCTGGATCGGCGGAGTATCCTCCATCGCCATGTCGACGCACGCGTCACCGAGATTGAACGACCAGTCATACTGCAAGAAACTCCTTTTCCCTTAGGCGGATGTGAGGGCAAGAGAAGCAGCTACGCTCCTTTTCCGTCGATATTGTTTTGACCAAAATGCAGAAGCTGAGAAAATACTGTGCAAGAACCTACCGTGACTCTCTTGCCGGTGTTTCCTAGACCTGCGAGTAGACTGAATTTAACGCTGTGAAGGCAACCTCCGTTTGAAGTAACCAGTGAAGAAGACGGATAGCAGTACGAGAGCGACCCAGGGTGTAGTGCCGGCAATGGCGAACGAGAGAAAACACACTGGTCGCCTGAATGGCTAGTGGCTCAGAGTGTTCGAATACACATCGGCCTGTTTACTAATCGTTACGTACAATCCTCGAAGATTTTTGTGTAACAAAACTGCAAGTAGTTGCACACTAGGTACCATCGGGCGTAGTCAGGCTGATTCCCTTACTGGGACTAGGAATAAACCTAACGAAGAGTTGTAAGTTTCGTGCCGGATAACGTTCATAGCGAGAAGACGTATGCACCATGAATAGCCGGAATTACCGTTATCCGCTTTCCGGTTTCGCGAGTTTCCGTTTTGTTGTTCGTTATCCAACAATTTTGGAGTCGAACGAAACAAACAAGCCCCAATAAATCTCTAAATCCTAGGATCTTGACTGAGATCTATTCTACTCATTCACAAAATTCTCTACAATCAAGATAGCGATCATGAAGAACACCAGGAGGCATCCAAACCCGAAACGTTTCCTCACTTTGGCGCAGGTTTGTCCCCAACGCGCCTGGAGAGCAGAACATCGATTGGGCTTTACGATATCGTTTGTCTTTAGAAATCGATTCCTGGCGTACCCCAAGGAAACTTGAGTCACATCGACTTTTGTGCTCCACGGTTGGATCCTGGTTGGTTTGGAGATCTTGGATTTAAGCTCACCTTCTGATGGTACACTTTTGCAGATAGGCTCTCGTAAGGCATCAGACAAGGACCACAGTTTCATTGCGGATGTGATCAAGAAAGGGAACAGTTCTTACACAGATAAACAGAGAAAGCAGAGCTCCTGTAATGAGAGGAGTTTTATGGGAACCATTTTCTCAAGGGTTAGGGGGGAAGATATTGGTCAATAGCAGTCAACTGGTTCATTCACGTTTGTCTCCACTGGCTTTCGTCCCATTTTCGCACTTACGTTATAAACAGGTGTATCTTATGGTAATTCTTGAGCGAGTATTGTCTCCAATTCCCTTGCCTTTTTAGGCTGTTTAGAAGACGACTGTGCCGAAACTTTGGTTGAGTAAAGTCTGCGCAGCAATGTTGGCTAGTGCTGAGAACTTGCTACGATTTTTCCTACATAAGTTTGAGGAATTCACAGCCTAAGGGGAATGGGACTGCAGGGCTATCACGAAGCGAACCTGAAGTCGGTTTGGATTGTAGGCAAGCACCGGCTCGTCTACCAACTTTACAATAGAGAGCACCTCATACTGCAACCCTGTAGCACCTTTACTATATGAAGGCACTAGTGAGAGATTGTCAGCTAGTGTATGCTGTGCCACACGAGGTTTTTCAGGTGGATCTATTTCACAGAGCCTGACGTCTCGACTTCACGTCGTCTTCAGAGGACTGAATGTGGTGCTTCAGTTTTTATTTGCCCTCTACTCCACCGAGCGCCATAACTGCCCTAGCATTTACGACCTACACCAACGACCACAGCCCTTATGGTGGATCCAACTGGCGGGTTTGTCTTTTCCGTTCGGACTCTTGTCCAAATCGAAGAAACGAACCCGCCAGTTGGATCCACAACAGGGGCTGATTCGCCCACACAAGTTGACCAGTAGAGGTAAGTGAGGCACACTGTGCATCAGCTCAGCGTCCATAGTTCACAATGAGGCACAAACGGCAGGAAGTCACTCGCCACAGAAGGGCCATTGATATGGAGATATTTCCGCGAGAAAGGCGTTAGAGGCATTCTGGATTTTTTCAAGACATCTGGTGATGAACAACCGAAATGAGTGCCTCTCTCTGACGAGCGACTTCCTGCCGTTTGTGCATCAATGTGAATTATAGCGGACCGGTCGTGACAGAGATGCGCAGGTGTCTCGTTCGCCTCTGCTGTTCAGCTTACGTGGGCGAATCAACCCCTGCGGTGGATCCAACTGGTGGCTCGTTTCTCCATTTGGAGACTTGCGGTGGTCGTTGGTGTAGGTCGAAAATGCTGGGGCGATGAAGGCGTATGGTGGAGTGAAGCGCAAGGGAGGGTTATGCACCACGTTCAGGCTTCCGGAGACGGCATGAAGTCGAAACGCGTCAGGCCCTGCGAAATAAAGATCCACCTAAAAAAAAACCTCGTGTGGCACAGCACAGCACACCAACCGACAACCTTCAAAACCCAGATTTCAAAAAGAGAGAAGCTCGCGAAACTAGGCATTACTAATGAGAGAGTTAAAAAGGGCTTATTTTAACAACGTTAGGAAACCTAGCCTTCTGTTGAAAATACAGGGTATCTCAAAAAAATGTCTGCACCGTTTGAATGGTGACAACTTTGATCATGGTAAGGGTATTGAAGAAGTAAAGAGCCCAAGCTTTAAAAAATGCAAATTTTCTGACATGAGCGTTACGGGATGCGTCATGCACGCGTCTGAAATTTTGCATTTTACACTCGGTTGATTGCGTTTCGCTTGTATAATTGTTATAATTTCTTCACAAAGTGCACGCTTCTTATTGACTTGGGCTTCTTTTAAGATTTAAAACTTAAAAACACTACTTCTTGCGAAAAATGCAGGGTGCCCTAAAAATGCAGGAAATATTTGAAAGTTTCTAACATTGCTGCTGGTGAAGCGTTTGGAGCTGTTTAAGACACATATTAAAGCACAGGGCAGCGAGATTTTTGCGGCTTGCAAATAGAGAAGATTGCGCCATGCCCCGCCTGAAACCTTGCATTTCAGACTCGATTTATTGTGCACGGGCTGAATGCTTGTTGTAATCCTGTTACTACTTAGCCAGATCAACTTGTTTGCTGTGCTTGGTTTAAGGTTTAGATGTTGGAAATCACGTGAAAGATACGTGACGTGAGAGTTTATTGATTGCACAATCTAAGTGAGAGCAGAACCCTATTTTCCAAGGCGGATTCTGTGGGCTGATGAAGCAACATCCAAGCTGAATGGAGGGGTTGATCGGCATAACTGCAGCTATTGGGCTACGAAAACCGTTGAAAGAAGCACAGCACAGGTTAATCTAGCCACGTAATAACAAGATTGTAACAAGCATTCAGCCCATGCAAAATCGATCAGTCTGATCCGATCACTCCGATCACTGGGCAGACGGGATGGTCACACCTCAGCCGTGAAATCAGAGCCTTAGGAAGGTTTGCTGATTTTGAAATAGCAGTCCCAGTCTTGTATGTCCTGATCAAAACCCATAAGCTGCCTTCAGGCGAAACTCCTAGAGACCCTTCGCAGTATAAGGTTAGATCCATAATAAGTAGCGTGGGTGGCCCAGCGGACCGAATTTCCTGGCTGCTAAACTTGGTTCTTGTGAAACTGCTTAGGTATGTACCTGCCCACCAGGGGTGCACATTTAACGGTTAACTATTTAACGGATTTAACGAATTAACGGCATTTTTTCGTTAAAATTTGGCTTAACGACTTAACGGAAATTTTTAGAAATTTAACGGAATTTTTAACGGACTTTTTTCTCAGTGAGTTTATCACATTTGCCCTTAGACTTCACTAATGTTGCAGGTCTCATCCTCCCTATTAGGACTGTTCCTAAAAGAAATACTGAGATCAGCAAGAATATTTTAATGTTTTGAATTTAAAAAAAAAATTAAATGCATTTCGGGTGCGCGAGTAGCGCTGCCGGCTGTCGCATGCCCCTATACCAGGTTTCTGGTTCGGATTTCCCGCCCAGGCCAACCAAGCCTTCCATCCCTCCGGGGTGAATTGGTACCAGACTTGTCTCTTGTTCATCGGCTGGCCACCGCAAGTCATTGTATGCCCAAATACGCATTCAACCCGCCTCCACATCCCGTAGAAGTAGAATGCGTGGCGAGGATAGGATTGAGTAATGCCGCCCTTTATCCTTCTAACCTTTGATGCATTTTGAACCTAGAAGCACGCCAGCGAATCCACAAAGATACTGGTCTAACCTCCTCGTAAGATATGTCTATCCTCACCTGGCGTTGCTTATCACAGAATAATTTTGCCTGCCACCTTGAACAGCCCTGACGGAAAGAATGTTTTCGCTCGCTGGACATATTTTAAACAATTTTAGAAAACGCTAATAAAAAAAGTTAAGAAAGCTACTTTTTCTGAACGTTAACACGCTGACGACGCAGCACACCTTTTCGGCAGTGCAGGGCCGTGTGACACGATGTCGTGTCACGGTCTCGAGGTTGCAAAAAAATGAATTGATCCCACACACGGGGCACTCGAAAATCGCCTTCGACAACGTGTTCACATTCCACTGATAGGCTTTTAATTGTATCTTTATTAAATCATTTCTGTAATTAATGGGGTGATGCCGGCATCGAGACTGTATATGCTCGTAGAACAGTCACTCGAAACGGTTTCGCAAAGAACTAAATGGGGGGGGGGTGTCTTCGGGTTCTGCCTGATCGCACATTTTAAGATGCCTTGTCGGTGAGCATCTTGCATGGTGATTCCATACCTCTCTTGTTCCACACCCTGTAGATAATTTGTTACTGAAGGCTTATTTATTTTTCTGTGTTTGATGATGATGAACTGCTTTTTTACATTGCATTTTTTATATTGCAGAGTTACACTCCGTCCCTTGAACTTCAGCTGTTGACCTCATGAAGTTGAAACATGTAAGGTTTTCCTTGATTTTTTCACTTAAAAGAACGGTTTGCAGCTAATTGTATTTTTTAACGAAATTTAACGATATACCGGAAATTTAACGAAAATTTTCCGTTAAAAAATTTCGTTAAAAAAATTTAACGCACAGAATTTTGTGTGCACCCCTGCTGCCGACCTCCCTAACACTTGCGCTTTCCTGGAAAAACTCCGAGACGCAAGGTTAGAAGGGAGCTGCGTGATGGAGTCATTTGATATTACTTCACTGTACACAAATGTCTCCAAAGTAAACGCAATGCAGGCAGTCTACGAAATGCTCGTGGAACACCAGGACCATATCTCACTATATTTGCTCGGCATAGCTCAAATAATGACGCTCGTGGACGAGTGCCTTCAGTGTAACATCTTTAGATGGTCCAACGAGTACTACAGACAGGACAGAGGGCTTGCCATGGGACAACGTCTGGCTCCGGTGCTGGCCATAGCGTATATGTCAAAAATAGAGAGACCCATACTGGAACGTAGACCGTTGCTTTACTGTCGGTACATAGATGATTGTTTCATTGTTTGTGCAACGCAAAACGAAATGGATTCCTGTTTCGACTTGCTCAATCATCAGGCTGAGCATATTAAGCTCACAAGGGAGAAACCGACGAACAACTGGTTGCCGTTCCTTAATGTGCAAGTTCATGTCTCTCACAACGCTTTCCAGACTAGGTGGTACCGGAAGCCGAGTAACAAGAACATCATTGTTCATTGCAGGTCTGCACACTCTAGCAGTACCAAGAGGGCCATTGTAAATAACATGTTTCCCACAGCGGCGTTGGTATCCTCCAACGACGAATTCGAGTACGCTTCTAGGGAGATGGCATCTCGTATAGCGTTGTCCAGTGGGTACACTTTCGACAGCCTTCCTAAGCAACGTCGTCCGCCTGCAGGAGCACAAAGACGCACAGAACAAGAGCGCACCAAATTCCTTTCTTGGTGCCCTTCATCACGGATGCTCTTAGTGCTCAAGTACGGGAATGTATACGCAAGGCTGACTTAGAAGATCTGGTCAGGCTAGTTAACATACCGCCTGCTAACCTCAAGACCCAACTTGTTAGGAACCGGCTGTATGACCGCGCTTGTGATACCCCGTCCTGCATGGTCCACCCGTCTGGAAAGGAAGGGGATTGTACGGCCTCAGGTGTGGTATACCTCATCACTTGCACGGAGTGCAATGAGGATTACATCGTTGAGACGGGCAGGCCGCTTTGGGTTAGGGTCAAGGAACACATGGACGGGCTTCCGAGATGCCAGATTTCCATGCCGTTGGGGGAGCACAGGCAGCATAGCCATGGTGGCGCAATGGTTGATGTCGCGATTACAATCCTTGCTCGAGAGGTCGATATCGCAGCACGCAAGACTCTCGAAGCGCTGTGGATTGCATTCAAGAATCCCGCGATCAATAGGAGGGAAGAGCGCGTAGCGCTAACCAGGAGCTGGCCCCATTTGCTGACCTCTGTGGACTCGACCCCGGAGGGCGACAGCCGGAGGGTCGCTGAGGGGTTGACCTTAGGTGGTAGTCTCACTCACCCAAACTGCCTCCATCCGAGGGTGACGCACCAGCCTCTTGGCTGCTTCAATAAGGTTAGTTGGGCTGTCCCGCTCCCATTTCGTCTCCTTTTCCTATTAGTTCCGGAAACTCCTGTGACTTGAAATAGTTCTTGGACGAGTAACCTTTCAAACCTCGCTTGACTTTTCCAGGTTCTGAAGAAGGCGGTTACGCCGAAACGTCATCCGAATAAAGTGTGGTTAACAATCTTGGCTCCACAGCTCGAACAGTCCTATTGGTAGCTACTAAGAAGCTGTCTACAACTAGTCACTTTTTAACAAAATTAACTTTTCCATATTCCATTGGATTTGGGCTGAAGCGAAGAGTCGTATGGTGCAAGTTTTGTTTTAGGAGGGTCGCTATGAACGAAGTTGTGCGAGAGCGACGGGTTGCGACGGAAAAATCTGTCGCAAAGAGTCGATTGTTCACGAATTAGGAGCGGTATTGTTACAGGAACTCTTATCGCCTTGGAGGGCAGCAACTCAATAGTACGCTTTCTTTACGTGATCTAGGATTTATTCTTGACACTGAACTCTCCTTTAGTCAGCACTGTGAATATACGGGGGCTGAAAGAGTTGTGCATAATATATTTAAATCCCTGAAAACTAATTCAGCTTTTCATAGCGCATTTATTATCCGCATACAAGGCCTACGTGAGGTCCATGCACAGCATGGTACTACGGCGTATAGTACTACCACTAAGAGAGATGTCGCCAGATTGGAATCCGTGCAAAACAGCTTTACAAGAAAGCTCTGGATCAGGATACATGGGTGTGACTATAACAGCATTCCTTTGGCGCCTGGAAGGAAGAAATTCTTTAAACTACGCACTCTTGCTTGTCGCCGAAAGAAAGTTCGATTTGTTAACGATTTATAAGATGATAAATGGCATGATGGGTCTTCCCCTTAACAAATATTATCCACTATCTCATTCCAACTGGAGTGGACAATGGAAGATCCTAGTTCCTAGAGCTAGTAGCAATATAAGATCTTCTTTTTTCACAAGTCGAGCTGGCAATGAATTCCGGAAATTCTCTAAGAAAAATGGATTACCAAATTCTACAGGGCAATGCAAAATTCTCATTGACAGGTGTCTGCAGGAAGTTCCTTAACAGTTTGGTTGATCGATTATGTTGTTGAACTAATTGCATTCTTCTATTTTCTGCTTATATTCTCTGTATTCTGTGTTGTTTGTTAGTGTTACGTTTTTTTGCGTGGATCACCACGTACAATATTTAAATAAATAAATAAATAAATCGAGTATAAAGTGCAAGGTTGTAGACGAGTGCATGACGTATGCCATACCGCTCATATGTCAAAAATTTCTATTTCCTTAAGCTTTCATACGAGCCCCTTAGCTTCTTCAATAACTTTACTGTGAGCAACGTTATCACCTTTCAAACATCGTATACATTTTTTGAGACACCCAGAAAAACTCAGTCTTGATTTTGTTGTAAAGCAGAAAAAAACATTTTCGTGAGGACGAGACGTTTCTATACAGTGAATTGGGTCAGAGTGTGTTGCAAGCGCTCGGTATAGCTTTTCTTTGTCGGTTCTTAGTTTCCGTAAAGCCAATAGGGCTTTAAAATATGGAAACAGTAGATTTTTTTGGCTCGAGAGGCAGCTGCTAAAACTATTAGCTTCTCTATGGGCCAGGATCAGTTTTTGGTTGATCTCTGTGGAAAGTAGAGCAGAAATCGAACCCGCATAGAGGCCACTAACTTTAGAACCCGTTTTTAGGCTGAACACTCACTTCTTCGTCCATTTTCCGATTTATCGTCACAGAGCTAATTTTTTCTATCTAAAGGGAGCAACTGCAGGTGAAATTGAATCCTGTAAAACATCAAACCCTGCTTATTATTTGCAGCACAAAAACTAAGCTGTTACGTTTTGAAATTGATTCTTTCGGGCAATGGATGCAGATTTGAATGCTTGATCATAAAGAAGATCGTTTCAGAAAGAAATTGATTTTTTTTTGGTGCGTGTTAGTTAGGGCTTCAAACTTTACGTTGTGAAGTTTCACCTCTATATCTTGTTTTTTCAGACAGAAGAAATATTTATTTTCATGAGAAACGACGAATTTGAATACGATTCCTCTCCCTAATCATATTTATTTATTTATTTTTGAATACGTCTACAAAGACGTGCCAAACACTAGGATAAGTGAAAGCGAAGAACAGGTAAAACAGACTGCAGGCTGGCCAACCTCTACAGAAGATAGGCGAGAAGGCGGGATAAAAAGAAGAGATATATAAGAAATAATCAAAGGTGATGATAAAGGCACTTCATGGAAGCAATCAGGGGTGCACACAAAATTCTGTGCGTTAAATTTTTTTAACGAAATTTTTTAAGGGAAAATTTTCGTTTAGAATTTCCGGTAAATCGTTAAATTTCGTTAAAAAATACAATTAGCTGCAAACCGTTCTTTTAAGTGAAAAAAATCAAGGAAAACCTTATATGTTTCAACTTCATGAGGTC
>OX377205.1:49028997-49086613 GCA_947396885.1 Heligmosomoides polygyrus polygyrus
ACCCTTATTTGAATCTCTCTCTCTCTTCTGTCTAATCTGAGATTATACGTATAGTTGGCTTTCGGTTTCGGACTCGAAACTACATCACTAGACGATTAGCTACTCCTTCGAGAACTCGACGGAACGACATGCCTTCGAGAACTCGACGGAACGACATGTCGAAACTACATCACTAGACGATTAGCTACTCCTTCGAGAACTCGACGGAACGACATGTCGTTCCGTCGAGTTCTCGAAGGAGTAGCTAATCGTCTAGTGATGTAGTTTCGAGTCCGAAACCGAAAGCCAACTATACGTATAATCTCAGATTAAACAGAAGAGAGAGAGAGAGAGATTCAAATGAGGGTTTATTAACAGAACAAGAAAATATGAACAGAGATGATGAACGTCGAACAATACGATCAGGCCCTATTTATGCCAATCACAGGGGGGGGAACCTAGCTCATTGTGACCGGCGGATATCATGGCTGCCATGATATCTTGCGGCGACGCCTAATTACGCTATACAGTCTGAGCGTAGTCATGAGGTCAAGGGTCTATCCCGAGGTGAGACAGGCTAGGCCTGTTACTACAATTGCCCTACTACAATTATCCAAACTTCATTCAAATTCATCTAGGGGGTTATTTGGTGCGCTATTACGAATCCGATGTCCGTTTTGAAAATTGCGCCCGATTTTGGCATGTTACAGCATTTGAGGTTGATAGGGTCAGGATCGCTGACCATCCTCAGTTATCGGTATGGGTGGTCTCCTGCCATAATCGACCAATGACTTCGGCATCGTATTGGCACCCTGAACAACCCCTGCCATAGAGGAAGTTTGAGCAAAATCGATGTTCCTGTCCCGACCACCCTCACTTATCCAGAAGGAAACCAAAACCTATCGAAATCGCGGAATTTCAAAAATGGACATCGGATTCGTAATTAGCGCACCAAATAACCCCTAGATGATTTGAACGAAGTTTGGACAAGACCATTTGACAATCTTCGAAATCGTCTACTTTCGATGACGTCATCGTCGGCGGGCGGGCTCGCGAGAGCGCGCCGTCGTCCTCACGAGAAATTGTCAAAAAATCAGTTTTTCCGCAATTGGACGAGATTGGTACCGTTCGATAGAGCTTTCCGAGCTGAACAGAACGGTACTACCTTTTGTGATAAAACTCAAATGTGGGCGTGTAAGGGCGGAGGAACCTTCACCGCTGCCCTCCGCAGCTCTAAAATGGCAGCTGGGACTAAGGCAAGTTAGGCAGCTGAAGAGCTATGGGGCACTTCATCGTGAAGCACCTTAGCTGATTTGATAGCCTTCGCATTCGTAGGCCGCTAGATGATCGCGTGTTCTTACAGTGGTCGACTGAGAAATCGTGTCACACAAGGTTTACAGCATACTCGCACCGCCGTAACTTTGTCCATTCACGAGCTACATTGCTGTGTTCAGCGCACCTATTGAGCTTTCTACTCCTTACAAAATCCACAAGTTGCTGCCCCCGAAAGATTCAAAAGTGACAGAATTATCGCGCTCAGAACACGCCTGTGCGTCTAATTTAGCACAACAACGGGTCGATGTTCTCCGCGCTCTTACTCGCCCAGATTACAGCTCTTGCTGCTCGCAGTAATACCATTCAATTCAGCACGAAAAGCTCTATGAAACTGTACCAAACTCGACCAATTTCGGAAACATCGGTTTTCGATGACGTCATCGTACGTCTGGCGCGGCCTAACAGCCGTCTTCGATGAGAAACTGTCAAAAATCGATGTTTTCAGATTGATCGCAATTGATACCGTTCGATAGAGCTTCGAGTTGAACAGAGTAGTTACTATTGAGAGCGTCGAGAACTCGAATGTGGGCAAGTAAGGGCGGAAGGAACTTCGCCGTCGCCCTCCGCCGCTCCAAAATGGCAGATTGTGCTAAAGCAGTTTAGGCATCTAGCGAGCTGCGAGCATGGCATCGTAAAGTGCCTTCGATACTTTACTCGTCCTCAAGTTTGCGTGCCGTTAGCTCGCCTAGTGTACCCGTAGCGGTCGACCGAATTCTGAAAAAATCGTGTCACACATGCCCAACCTGCATTTTCGCACCGCCGTAACCTTGCCCTTTCGTAAGATAATTTGCTATGCTTTGGCTCTTTACTAGTGCATATTACTGCGTACGGAGTCCACACGTTTCGGCCAGAAAGATTGGAAACTGACAGAATTATCGCGCTCCGAACACGCCCGCGCGCAATTTAGCACAACAACGGTCGATGTTCTTCGCGCTCTTACTCACCCAGATTACAGTTCTTGGTGCTCGCAGTAACACCATTCAATTCAGCACGAAAAGCTCTATGAAACGGTACCAAACTCGACCAATTTCGGAAACATCGGTTTTCGATGACGTCATCGACCGTCTGGCGCGGCCTAACAGCCGTCTTCGATGAGAAACTGTCAAAAAATCGATGTTTTCAGAATTGGTCGCAATTGACACCGTTCGATAGCGCTTTCGAGCTGAACAGAATGGTACCCTGGCTGGGGCTCGAAAACTAGAATATGGGCGAGTTAGGGCGGAAGAAGCTTCACCGCTGGCGTCCGCCGCTCTAAAATGGCAGATGGGGCTAAGGCAGTTTAGGCAGTTGCAGAGTAAAGAGCAGATCGTTGTAAAGTGCCTTCGGTGCTTTGCTTGTCCGCGAGTTTGCATGCCGTTAGCTCGCCTAGTGTACCCGTAGCGGTCGACCGAATTCTGAAAAAATCGTGTCACACATGACCAACATGCTTTTTCGCACCGCCGTAACCTTGCCAATTCGTAAGATAATTTGCTGTGCTTTGGCTCTTTACTAGTGCATATTACTGCCTACGGAATACACACGTTCCGGCCAGAATGATTGGAAGCGGACAGAGTTATCGCGCTCCGAACACGCCCGCGGTGCAATTTGCGAGCTGTCGCGCCGAGTCGATTGATAGGTTCGATAATATATACATTGTGCACAGCGCACTCCAAAGTCTTGCCGGGACAAAGTGCAGCAATTCCTGAGTAGGGCGGCTGAGGATTTCCCATAAAACTTCCTAAATGCTCACTCTACAAACTGTCCCCCACCCCCTCGATTGATAGGTTCGATCCTATATGCATTGTTCACGGCGCACACTGAGGAGATTGCTGGCACGACGAAACACTTGATGCCATGCTTGAGGTGCTCCGAGAACATGCAAGCCCTGGAATATAAGCTTCTCCAACAGCAAAAAGTCAGCTCCAGACATTTTTGACCACCCACTGCGAAAATGGTGTGGTTTGACGAAGTTTTATATACGGTTGTGTAGATCTCGAGGAGACGAATCGAACGGTACTAACCGTTTTCCAAAAAACCTCAAACTAGAGGAATTGTGAGCCTGCAATTGCTTTCGACGCCTTGCGGCCGACAACTCGTCCGCTGCCGCCCTTCTCAATGGAGCGCAAGTTTTCAATTTTGGCCGTTTTTGATCTTTCATATGAAATTTATATACCAAACGATAGAGCTCGTTCTCGTGAGCTCAAATATACTCTTGCTTTTTCAAATGGATGCCATTTTGGCGAGTTATAACAAAAAGACGCAAAAACCGCAAAAGTGCGGTTTTTTCGGCGTCTATTCAAAAGACGCGTCCGGTACTGTATATAGTCTATTATGAATCCTGTGGTCAGCCGATGGAAAAATCGGTGTTTATCCCTCCCAGACAAATCAGGTATGAATTCACCGACCTTGGGAGGATCGAAGGTTTGGTTGACCTGAGCGGAATGTCCGAATAAGAACGTGGGATCGGGTACACGCGACAGCAGGCACCTCCTGCTACTGCTTTCCACGTGCCCTGCTGGTAAAGGAAATCATGTTCTTCATTACTTATTTTCTATGTGATCAAGAATTCATTTTCTATTTTTTGCGGTAATGGGCGCAAAATGAAAGCCGTAATCATGCAGAACCTCGTAAGAGAAAAACGACGTTTCCACAAGGTGCGCCATAAATATGGTCACTGAATAAAAAGCAAATTGCTCACGCGGAAATGGTCAGGAAACAGCGAAACTTCCAAGCAGAATCGTAGTGTGCCTTTTAGCGCTGGCTTGTTCCTCTAGAAGAGACCAAATGCAGTAGTCCGAAACATTCGAATTTGGCGAGTTTGCTGGCTATCAAGAAGCAGGACTGAAACTTGGAAGATCCCTCGCGCACTACTCCTGATTCATTCTGGACTTGTGAGCGTGTGCTCTGTCCCGTCGAAAGGTCCGTGTTGAATTTTCAATATGCTATTGAGCTCAGGGAACCAACACCTTCTTCAATACATTGTTAAGGTAGATCTCGGTGTTGATCTTAGCTCTTTTTTCAGCAAAAACCAATGGAGTCCTGTGGATGAACCTCCAGCCGAAACCATCAGTGAAACTGCATGAGAGTTTCTGTAAACGATTCCTCGCTTCCTCCATGTCTCTCCGCCACTTTCTCGCAACAGCTGAGTGTTTGGCGGTTGAAAATTCGAGAAAAGGTGAACGGAAATTCCGTAAGCAACCTTGTGTGCCGCCATTGAGTCCTAACCTAAGCGTCTGAAGGCTTTTATGCCTTCATGCCTAGGGTCTGATTGGATGGTATCTACCCTGCTTTCTAAATAGGTTGTTTGTAATTTCCACATCAAATCTAACCGTTCCTGAACAAGTACGCGTGAGTAATTCGCTTTTTACTGAATGTTCATATTTAGCAGCTTGTACTACATATTAGGGTGGTAAGAAAGTGTTCATATGATTTTTTTATTGCAATATCCTAAACTCTCCATTGTTGACCGGAACCCATGATCGAACATGCGGCTCTTGTACAATGGATTATTCTCGAAACTTCCCTGTGATATGTCTATACATAGCCACTGCCTTCCATAACTTTGATCATGATGTCAATTCCACAAGGCGATTTTGGAGGCATCATCTTCTATCAATCGCGTCGTGGCACCGGAGCGATGGTAGCCGTTGTAAGGGCACCACTTCCATCAGCACTGTCAACCGCAGATTCGCTTGCTTCAGACAAGGAAACATGGACTCCAGAGAAACCTCGATCGCGGATAGCATGAGGTCTATCCGGGTGTCCATCTGTCAGCCTCCTTCGGCGCCCGCACCGAAAGGAGTTTCTGGAAGACCTGACTACTGTAGATGAGAGTTGGGTCTCTACGTTTCTTACACGTACCGTGCCATGTGGCTCTCTCGATGATAACACACACACCAGCGAGGCCGAAATAGGCTCACCTCAAGAATTGCTCCTTTGCTGCTTCTGGGATTCGCGAAGAATGCGTCGATCACGTCGTGTTTGCCTTTCATCAATTTTGTGAGATACTTTAAACCCATGCCTTATGCAAAGGTAACAAGGAAAAGCATACTAGATCGCCGCCAGTGTATTCCTCCACACGCTTGGAACAGCACAGTTGCTCGTAGCTTAAGTAATTGGTGATCAATTTATTGGTATTAATGGGTGAACCAAAATAACGTGGACAAGATTTTTTCGCCATAATTATCAAACAAATAACAATTCAAGAAAGCGTCAACTAAATTACAACAATACAAGCATTAGGGCACATGTTCAAGTGGTTTCGAAGTGGCCTCCCTTGGAGCGGATGCAGAGGGCCAAACGTTTCGCGAATTTTTCGGCGATGGACCGCAAGTCATCAGGAGAGAACCGTTCCCACTCCTGGCACAAGGATTCCTTCAGGGATTCGAGACTGCGGTGGCGTTTGACGCCGACCCTAGCTTCTAAAATGCCCCACACACTGTAGTCCATCGGATTCAAATCCCGAGAATACCGCGGCCATTTCGAAGGCCTGATGAAGTCGGAGAAATATGCTTGCGCACTCTTCGCACTATGCGCGGGTGCAGAGTCTTGTTGGAACGTGCAATGGGCATCATAGAAGTGTTTCTGGGCCCAAGGAAGAACTGCGGACTCGAGAATCTCTCGCTGGTGCACATCTTCGTCGATTTTCATTCCTTTATCCACGGGCGCAGATTCTGCCCCAAACCATGAGGATTGTGGGTTTTGGACGACAGCAGAGGTGCTTGGAGCCTCTGTAGACCACATCCTACCATTTTGGCGGTTGTGCGCCTGCTCCACGGTGAATAGCTTCTCATCCGTGAACAGAATCTGTTCCGAGGTACGACCTGCGACCCGTCGAGAAATTCGCGAAACGTTTGGCCCTCTGCATTCGCTTCAACGAAGGCCACTACGAAACCACTACGAACGGTCCCGAACCATCAATGGAACATGACGTACCCTAATGTCTGTATTGTTGTAATTTAGTTGACGTTTTCTCGAATTGTTGGTTATTTTATAATTATGACGAAAAAATCTTTTCCACGCTATTTTGGTTCATCTTGTATAATCATTCATATTGTATTTATCCATAATTCATTTTACGAATAATATATCGCGGAACGCGATTTTTGTACTTATTCAGGAAAAAACTCATGCGATTCCACCCAGGGAGCGACTGTTGAGGGCTGCGAGCGCCGTTCCGTTGACCCGCTGATTGCGCGCAACCGCGATTTGAACTACCCATGGAATATTGACGCACAGCTCAACAATGTTCCCCAAGCACGCAAAAGGGCAGCTCAGAGCGCGGGAACATTCACTCTCCGTCTCGCATCACCTTCGGCACTTTGCCGATTCCTGCCCCGATTCCTCCCGCCCTCCACCGGTCCTCGGCGATCCGCTCATCCTAAGGGAACCCCCCCCCCTTCGGCGATATGAGATGGATTTTGCGACTTCATTCCTAAAACCTTGGGTGCGACAACCGCGGGTGCGATGGCGCAAAAACCTCAGCTAACGCTCCATGACCTAATGCCTTCACCCCTGTCATCCTTGCTTGCTTACCTAGTGCCTTGTGTGTGGTTGCCTGATTGTGCCCTTAGTTCTTGATGAGTATCAGTTCATCTTTTACGCTCCATGAAATGTGTTTCTCCATTTCGTGTAGTGTTTCTGTTAACATTTTAATTGTTCGTTTTGGTTTAATTACCCAAGTTTGAGGTTCTGGTGTGCCCTAATAAACAATTGTTGCTCGAGACGTCGGATTCATAAGACCCGCGTGGCGTAGAAGCGTTTTTATGGTGCATCGCGGATACGATTTCGGCCCGAATCCGAGGAACGAATTTTTATAATTGTGATCGTTTGTATTTTAGCTATCTATTTTAGTAATTTTCTTGCGTTTCTGTTGGTTTATTAAAATATAGGTACTGGTTAATTGCGAAAATGAGTGGTCCAATGCGATTAAGGCACCGAAAGGGTTTGACCACGCGCGCAAAAAACTCGCTTGAGCGAACAATAAGGGATGCGAAGCCAGCTCTAGAAAGTGACGTATCAGCGCGCAGCATAGTGGAGCGAGCAGCGGCTTTGCGAGAAGGGATAAGTTTAGTTATGCGAAAGCTGGATGGGTTCACAGCCGCCATAGATCAGTTAGAGGACGCTCTGCAAGAAGAGCAGGAGGCCCAAGCTTTGGGCTACATGAATGACGTGCAGTCAGTCGTTGAGGAAGCAAATATGCTTCTAATCAAACTGGAATCGCGAAATCGAAAAAATAAGCGAGTTTGAAAGCTTCTGGTCATTGTTCGATGCGAATGTCCACAGCCAGAACCTCAATACCTGCAGAAGTTCAACTACTTGCTAACAGCGTTAAAGGGTGATGCGAAAAAAGCAATCAAGCGATACCCTATAACAGAGGAAAATTATTTACCAGCTCTGAATCTTTAAAATCCAAGTTTGGGGACCAAAGTAAGTTAGTCCGCATACTGCAAGTCAAGCTTAAGAAGCCTATGCAAGGGGAAGCCACGTCGGTGACCAAAGGCAGTTGCTTGACTAAATAATCTCCAATGTTGTACAGTTACAACAAAAAGGAGCAGAACTTAAAGGGTCTTTCATAACACAAAAAGTGTTATCGAAATTTGCACCCAGTCTTCAGCGAAGGTGCTTAAACAGAGGTTCCAAAGGGAACACACGGATGATGATTGGACCGTCGCCGAATTATTAGGAGAGCTGGATGCCCTTACAAAGACAGAAGAGCTGTGGCCTATATGCTTCAAGAAAATGGAAGATATCGGCACAGAACTTCAAAGAGTGAAGGACAGTCTCACGTCTCCTCACGCAGATGCATCTATTGTGATGCTGGCGATCACAATTCGCTGCGGTGTCCAAAAATTACCACAGCGATTGATCGAAAGGAATTTTTGAAAGGCAAGCAGTTGTGTATGCAGTGCGGCAAATGAAATCATTTTGCGAAGGAATGCACTTCACCTGGCTGCCTGAAATGTGAAGGCAGCAAACACCATTTCTCCATATGCCCTAAGCAACTGTTCGCAAGCGGCAAAAGCGGGGAACGAAGAGGTGATGACAGTAAGCCCTCGACACGTTCACGTTCACATCCCAAGGCTAAAACTGATCAAATGAGGAAGTCGCCAACTACGGCAAATATGCAGTGCAGCGAGGACACCGAAGCGGAAGAGGTGCTTGGTACAGAGACAGTCAAATCTAATTAAGGGGAAAGCACCGTACGAGATCGGATATTTTTCTTCTTACTGGAGTAGCGCGGGCAAAGAACTCCAGGACAGGTAAAGAAGTGGATGTCCGAGTACTGCTGGACACTGGAACTGACCGACCTTTCATACATGAGAGGTTAGCTGAAAAGTTAGATCTCCCAACGGTGGATAAAGAGGTTCTTTCCGTGCATACCTTCGGGTCAAGAACACCAAGAAGGTCTTCATATGAAGTCGCGACATTACAGATTCGAGACCAGACGGGACAGCCGCTAGACCTCCTTCTCTATAAGATCAACGTCATCTCAGGAACAGGAAAACAGATGACGCTCAGCGAAGCGGACAAACATTACATGAAGGAAGCCAAAATCAAGCTGTCAAGAAACTGCTCCACGGCAACTATCAAGCCAGATATTTTGCTGGGATGTGGTCAGCTATGGACGTTATTAGAATTTCTGTGTAAGAAACATGTTTTCACTTCCGGACTTCATCTGATACCTTCAAGATTAGGGTATCTCATTACCGGAAGAAGTGGAAGTTCTCAAGGAAATAGCACTATAGCCACCTGTAAACTCCTGACTAGCGAAGACAACTTCACATTTCAAAACAAGGAGTCAGATGAAGAACTGAGACAGTGGGATCAGTATTGGAGTTTTGATTCGGCTGGCGTCAAAGAGTATACAGGACCGGCTTACCTGGAAAAACCTTCTGTTGCGAATGAAGTGCAAAAATTCTTTGATAGCACTACCGAAAAGAGGAGCGATGGTTACTACGTGCGATTACCTTTTAAGGATAATTGTGACACTCTACCTGACTATTACAACCTAGCATTGCGTAGACTATATAGCGTCCTTCAGATGCTACGTGCAAAGCTGGACCTCTTGGAGAAGTTCGAAAACGTATTTCGCGATCAATTGATGAAGTGGGTCATAGAGGAGGTATCGAAGCAATACGAGAGCACGCAAACGGTACTGCACTATCTACCACACCAAACGGTTGTCACACCACAGAAGGAGACAACGAAAGTAAGGGTGCTGTTTGACGCGTCGTCTCATTATAAAAATTATCCACCATTAAACGACGTGTTACACCAAGGTGCCAATCTCCTGCCGGATCTCTTCTGTATACTATAGCGCTTTCGACTTTCGCCGTTTGTTGCTATAGCAGATGTAGAAAAAGCTTTCTACAAGTGCGCCTCCACGAATGCGATAGGGATGCAACGGAACTCTTATGGGTTCGCAACACAGCGCAGGGGGGGGGGCAAAAACTTGGTGGCGTATCGCTTCACAAGGGTGACGTTTGGCCTCAATGTGTCTCCATTCTTGTTAGACAGTACAATACGATTTCATCTCAAGAATGGAGTAAAGGATCAAGGTCTTGCAGAAGAAATACGCGACAACCTATATGTGGACAATCTCATGCTCATGGGAAAGAAGCCTAAGGAGGTTGCAATTAAAGCGATCCTTGCCAAACTCTATGTTTACTATGCGCGCTAGTCGCCACTCATTGCGAGGTAATATGGGATCTGTTAAAAGCACAATGGCACTATCATGAGGTGCACCTTTGCAAGTTTTGTAACTAGAAACCCATTTGCGGTGTGATTCTCACAAGTCCATTAAATAACGCGTATGCCACTCCTCCCACACCTTTTGTGTGAAGGAGTACGAACTTCGCAAATGGTGGCGATGTCCGTTCCTCCACGTGGTGCCACTGGAAACTGCCCGCTCTGCGAGCTAAGCCGAACACGGACATTCGATTGCAGGCGACAGGCCCTTGTGACAGGCCGGCCTACGAACACCCATGTCACATCACATGGTTCATGACATTGCAAGTTTTTCGTGATAGTGCTACGGCGTCCGCGGGAGCCGACGCGCACTCGCAGAGCCCGGCGAGTGTGAGAAGTATGCGAGGGTCCCTGATGCGAGGACGACATCGGGGGGCAACTGAGCTAGTCCGAAAGTCCCGTAACGTAAGCAGGACCCGCGTGGCAACGCTGAATGTGGGTACGTTGACGGGCCGCTCGTGCGAGTTGGTTGAAGCACTGGAGCGTAGAAGAGTTGATTTCTGTGCGGTGCAGGAGACGAGGTGGTCCTGCAGCAAGTCAAGGGACGTAGGACGTGGCTTCAAGGCCGTTCTATGTGGGAGTCCCAGGACCACCAGTGGTGTCGGAATAATCGTCTCCGAACGATTTCGTGACTCGATTGTAAGCGTTGAGCGCTTTGACGATCGATTGATGAAGATCGTTGTCGCCGCTAAGGAGCGACTCTACCACTTCTTCTCTGCGTATGCTCCGCACACTGGCTGCTCCGATCAAGCCAAGGATGAGTTTTGGTACCTGCTGGATGAGAAGACAGCAGAGGTACCGTCGAAAGATGTCATCATAGTCGCTGTGACCTTAATGGGCACGTAGGTGCAACGAAAGACGTGTACAGCTGTCATGGTGGTTTCGGATACGGATCACGTAACGCCGATGGTGAGCGCATTCTTGAGTATGCGGAATCGCATAGTCTCACCATTGTAAACACTGTCTTCCGAAAACGCGACTCCCACCTCATCTCATATTATAGTGGGAGCTCCAAGTCTCAGATAGACTTTGTGCTTGTGAAGGATCGTGACCGGAGTCTTGTCACAGACGCGAAGATCGTGCCGTATGAGACGGTCGCCCCACAGCACCGACCGCTGATCTGCACTCTGAAGATTGTCCCTCCGAGGCTGAAGCAGGTCGAGCGATGCGGTGCTGCAAGAATCAAGTGGTAGCGAATGAGAGAGAAGGAAGCAGCTGTGATTTCTCGCGTGCGGTTACCGACAGTCACGACTGTCGACGAAACTTGGAGGAAAACGACCGACGCGGTTCGTCAAGCTGCACAGTCGGAACTCGACATTACGAAGCATGGACGACGGAAGATCGACAAGCAGGCATGGCTGTGGACAGATGACGTGAAAGCAAAAGTGCGGGAGAAGAAGTCGCTTTATCACGTGTTTCTCGGCGAAAAGACGGCCGATAACTGGCGGAAGTACCAAGAAGCGAGGAAAGCTGCAAAGAAGGCCGTGGCTGTCGCAGAAGCCACTCATTATGGAGATGTCAACGAGAAGCTCGAGTCACGCGATGGCGAGCGGTATCTGTACCGGCTTGCTAAGAATCGCCATCGGCAGACCGAGGATATCGAGAAGTTTTTCGGCATCAATGATGAGAACGGCCATCTTCTTACTGACCGCAAAAAGGCATTGAAGCGATGGCGCGACTACTTTGAGGAAATCTCTACAGTAGAATTTCCTCATCCAGCCATCCCTTCCACGGCTCCAACCCACGGCCCCATTCAGAAGATCACCGTGGAGGAGATTGAAGCGGCTTTGAAGAAGATGAGGCCAGGCAAAGCGACTGGGCCCGATGACGTGGCAGCTGATTTATGGAAGTCCAAGTACTGGTACCCTGCTGAGTGGTTGGCGAAGTTCTTTAATCAGGTTGTGGCGGAGAAGAAAGTGCCTGAGTGTTGGCGTCAAAGTACGACGATTCCAATTTGGAAGAAGAAGGGCAGTCCTGCAGACTGCTCCAATTACCGTCCGATTCGCTTGCTTTCGCACAGCATGAAGATCTTTGAGCGAGTTGTCGATGGACGAATTGGGACATCGTCCAGCTTTCCAGCAATCAGTGCGGCTTCGTGGCTGGCTGTGGCACCGTTGATGCCATACATGCCGTCCGCCTCCTGATAGAGAAGCATCGCGAGAAACAGAAGCCAGTGCACATCGCCTTTCTCGACTTGGAGAAGGCCTTTGACCGCGTACCGCGTGAAGTGATATGGTACGCCCTGCGTCAACATGGAGTTCCTGAAGAGCTCATAGAGTGGGTGCGAATTCTCTACTCTTGTCCAAAGAGTCGAGTTCAAGCTGCAGCTGGGACCTCGATGGAGTTCCCATCTCTGTCGGAGTACACCAGGGTTCTGCGCTTTCCCCACTCCTCCTTGTTGTCGTTATGGATGCCATCACACGAGATCTTCAGAAGCCCGTCCCTTGGACGTTGCTTTATGCCGATGACGTGATGCTGGCTAGCGAAGATAAAGGAGAACTCGAGCGAGAGTTGCATGCTTGGTGTGATCGCCTGGAGCGGTTTGGACTCAGATTGAACGTGAAGAAGACCGAGTATTTAACGACGGACGTTACTGAGTCCAGCTCCATCAAGGTTAACGGCATCGAGCTTCCACGCACTGCGGTCTTTAAGTACCTGGGATCAGCAGTCGCGTCTGACGGCAAACTGATGGTCGAAGTGAATTCACGCGTGAGTGCAGCTTGGTCCAAGTGGCGCTCGTTGACTGGCGTGCTCTGCGACACGAAGATACCAGAGCGCTTTAAGTCGAAGATATACAGAGCAGTCGTCCGGCCAGTAGCGATGTACGGCGCTGAGTGTTGGTCTGCGACCAAGGAAGTTGAAGCGCGCCTCAGCGTCATGGAGACGAAGATGCTGCGCTGGACGGCTGGAGTTACGCGCATGGACCGCATCCGAAACGATGCTATTCGGCAGAAGTTCGGTGTCGCGCCGATAACTGACAAGATGCGCGAAGCTCACTTACGATGGTACGGCCACGTTCTGCGTGGAGAAGAAGACAGCGTCCGCAAGAGAGGCCTTAAATTCGAGGTAATAGGAAAGCGGCCTAGAGGGCGCCCGAAGCAGCGCTGGGCTGATACGTTGCATACGGACTTGAAAGTAGCTGGTGTCCACCCCGATCTAGCGCTGGATCGGGAAAGGTGGCGTCATGACACCAGAATAGCGGACCCCGCCACGAAGCGGGACAAACGCTGAAGAAGAAGAAGAAGTACGAACTTCGCAAAGCCTTTTCAGCTTGCTTCCGAGTTTGTAGCGCTATCCTTTGTTTAGGTGGGACATAATCCACATCACTGGAATCTGTCGTTACCTGATCAAAAGGAAAACTTAAGTCCATTCCATTTTGAAGGAAGTCGATTGGACGTATGGTTTTTATCTCGTCCAAATCTGACTCCTGGTATGTTAGTGGACGGGTATTTAAGCTCGCTTCAATTTCCGTTATGACTGTTACTAAGGCGTCCCATGATAACTTGGCTTTTCCAAGTGATTTGTACAGCGCATATTTTACGGATTGAATGAGGCGTTCATAAAACCCCCCTTGCCATGGCGCATAGGGAGTTATATGTTTCCACTGAATCGCATTATTAACGATGAGTGAGTGCATAGCATTCTCTACCGCAGAGTCCAGTATTTCCGAACTCAGGAGAAAAGTTGGAGCATTGTCGCTTGTAATCGAAGTTGGTATCCCTCGCCAAGAAAAGAATCTTCGCAATGCATTTAAGAATGCTTCTGTTCCCATGCTTTGCACAACTTCCAAGTGTATCATGCGAGTCACAGCGCAAGTAAATATGCAACCGTAGGCTTTTAGCAACTTGTCTCCCTCTCTTACCTCTGGCAGGTCAAAAAAGTCCAGCCCGATATGTTCAAACGGACGGCTTTTTTGTACTCTGTAGTGAGGAAGGTCTGGCATGGGCGGATATTTGTAAGGCGCCCCGTTAAACCGCCTGCAGCGAACACAACCGTTCACTACTTTTCTAGTCTACTGGCGTAACCGGGGTATCCAGTACTGTTGCCTTACGTTTGACATAGTATACGCCATCCCACTATGGTACTGTCCATGCGCTTCTTGTATAATTAAGTTGGCCATAGTTGAATTTTGAGCGATAAGAATTGGGAACTTTGCTGGCTCGCATAGGTTTGATCGGGCAAGGCGTCCCCTCGCACGCAATATACCATTCTCATCCTTGAACAGTTTCAATGAATTGTCCATTGTTTTACGATAGCTTTCGCAGAGGCTGAACTGATGTAATCGCACAAGCGCTAGTTTTGCATCGCAGATGTCGGCTCCATTTATGCCTTCTTGACCAAGGCCTAGCTTATTTTGCAGTTCTGGAACGCGTTTAGTAAAAAGACGAATCCTCTCTTCTGGCAAAGTTCTGTTAAACTTTCTTACGCATTTTAAGACCCATGCCATTATCCTTAGCGCCTTCACAAAGATACTATAACAATTCAAAGGAAATGCATTGTCGTCTACTACCATCGCAGAACTGATGGATGACGAGATTTCCTCTGGTAGCTCGAACAGTGTTGTGTTCCAGCTAACTAGGGGTTCTGTGAGGAACTTAGGACCTGTCCACCAAATCTGGCCTTCCAGTTCTTCCTTAGACAACCCTCTTGTACCGGCATCAGCAGGATTTATGTCCGTTGGGACATGTCCAAAAACCACTTTGAGACCCATTTTATTGATTGTTTGTACAATGGAACGGATCTCCTTTATCCTGTTGTTGACAAGTACTCCTAAGTCCTTATTGCTGTCAAAATTTTTGATCCAACTCAGAGCAACTTGAGAGTCTGAGAGGAGTATAATGTGATCCATCAGTTCAAGATGTTTCTGTGTTGCGGACAGAATCGACAGACTAAGTCTCGCACCCATAGTAATCGCATTAATCTCCATTTTTGGAGTGGTTATTTTTGATTTGATAGATGGCAGCTTAGATTTTGCTATTACCATCGATGATGTATTGTTTGCGACCAAGTAAGCGCATGTAGCCATTGCTATATCGCTCGCATCCGTAAAAATTGCTAATATGCAGCGCGAAGCGTTCGCGTCCATAAAACAGGCACATGAATAGGTGAATCCATTCGCATTTTGAACAATCTGTTCCCATTGCCTTTGACGTTCTTTCGAGATCGTTTGATCCCAGTCGTAGCCTTCTACCCAAAGCTGTTGCAGCAAATGCTTCGCACGCACTAATAGTGGAACTAGCCATCCCAAAGGGTCATATACGGACGCAATTTGCCTTGTTATCATTCGCTTCGTTGTCGCTTGCGTCGCGGATAGCTTGCAATGCAGATGGATGGAATCTGACACAGAGTTCCACAATATGCCCATTACTTTGGCGCATGATTGCTTGAACAGTTCGCTTCTGGAAGGCTGTCTCGCACCACGGGGCTATTTGAGAGGAACTCGCGCAGGTTCATATTCATGTCTTGAAAGATTTTATACGCCCTCTTCGCTTTAATTGCAACCTCCTCAGGCTTCTTTCCCATGAGCATGAGATTGTCCACATATAGGTTGTCGCGTATTTCTTCTGCAAGAGCTTGATCCTTTCTCCATTCTTGAGATGAAATCGTATTGTACTGGCTAACAAAAATGGAGACACATTGAGGCCAAACGTCACCCTTGTGAAGAGATACACCACCAAGTTTTCGCGATTCTTATGAGTTCGCAACACAGGGCGCCTGCGCTGGGTTGCGAACCCATAAGAATCGCGCTGCATCCCTATCGCATTCGTGGAGGCGCACTTCTAGAAAAGCTTTTTCTACATCTGCTATAGCAACAAACGGCGAAAGTCGAAAGCGCTATAGTATACCGAAGAGATCCGGTAGGAGATTGGCACTTTGGTGTAACACGTCGTTTAATGGTGGATAACTTTTATAATGAGACGACGCATCAAACAGCACCCTTACTTTCGTTGTCTCCTTCTGTGGTGTGACAACCGCTTGGTGTGGTAGATAGTGCAGTACCGTTTGCGTGTTCTCGTATTGCTTCGGTACCTCCTCTATGACACTTACTTATTTTGATGCCTTGATGGTCCTTTTGTCGGCTGGAGATCTTCTCAGCGGGGAACACAACTCTTCCAGACTGCTCGATCTCTGGCTGCTTGCATCCAGTGAGGCAGACTCCGCTCTCTGAAAGATCTTGAGAATGAGTCTGCCCATCGCGTTGGCGGCCGTCTCAGTGGTCTCTTATGGTCTCTCGGGAGCCATTCTGTGACACGGGAGGCTCCATCTATCGTCCTTTCGTCGAAGCAGGTGTCCGGCCCAGCGATATTTGGACTTCTTCATGTACTGCAGCGGGTCTGCTAAGTGCGACTTCTCCCGTAGCTCCGAGCTTCGTAGGCCTTCTTGCCATTGCTGACGAAGGCTTGTTCTTAGAAGACATCTCTCCAGTGCACGATGCGTAGTTTGCATCGCTCTGGCGATTGTCTTGTTGTCGGGCCAGGTTTCCGTCGCGTAACACATCGCAGGCAGTACAGAGGCGTTGAATATCGAGGCTCTGAGGCCGGGATCCTTGACCTGATCGGTGACTTCGCGAATCGAACTGAAGGCTGCCCATGCTGCGCGTCTCCTGCGGGCGATTTCAGGAGCGAGGTCGTTATCCATATTCAGTTCTCTTCCCAGATAGACGTAGGAGTCGACCTGTTGTAGAGCGACTCCATTTAACCTTACGACTCCATTTAACCTTACACCAGTGGTTGACCATAAATTGCGTTTTGGACATATTTATGTCCAATCATACCTGCTTCATACCTGCCATATTCAGCTCGTTCAGCATTTCCTCGACTTCTGCCGCGCTGGTAGAGATGAGAACAATATCGTCGGCGAAGCGAAGGTTGCTGATCCGTTTACCGTCGATAAGGTAGCCTTTATCGTTCCAGTTCAAGTTCAAGTTTCATGGCATCCTGGAGTGCCGCTGTGAATAGCTTGGGAGAAATCGTGTCTCCCTGCCGTACTCCTTTCCCGATAGGAATTTTAAGCTTTCGATCGAACAGCTGGATGGTAGTCGATGTGTTCGAGAAGCATTCGTCGAGAAGTCGGATGTAGGGCGATGGTATACCAGCGTGCACAAGTGCGTTCAAAACGGCGTTGATTTCCACGGAGTCGAACGGTTTCCGGTAATCCACGAAGACAAGGACAAGTAGGAGGTGGTATTCGCGGCTCCTCTCGATGAGCTGTGAGACAGTCTGAATATGGTCCATGCAGGAGAAATCCTTGCGAACCCTGCTTGCTCCACTGGCTGATATTCATCCAAGCAACGCTCCATGCGGTTCATCCTTCTCATGGCATGAACAACTTCTGATTCCAGAATGGGAGGTACTTTCTCAGCTGGTGGCATCAAGCATTTCGGGATAGTGATTTAAGAACGGAGCAGATCTGTGCAGAATTCTTGAGCGATGGCCTCCATCGCTCTTCGAGACGTTTGCGTTGTTCCATCCTTATCCACAAGGGCTGACATTATTGCCTTTTGATCGCAGAGATCTCGTTTGCAGCGCTTTATGCTTGAACCTTTCCCAGCGGCTTCTAACAGCATCAATCTTCTGTAGGCTTGAATGGACTCCTTCACTGCAATTCGGCAGGCCTTCAAGATGGTGACTTTTTCCAGATGGGAAGCATTAGGATCCAGTTTAACAGCTCTTCTTTGCTCCAAGAGTTTAATCGCATGTGCGTTGAGTCCTGAAGCAGACGGTGATGTGGCTTCGCAAGAGCTGCTAGCACATTTCAACAGTCCTTTGGAGAGAAGGTCGTAGTCTTCCGATGGATCTTCAAGAAGATTCCAATCGTACGACTTTATCGCATATTCCAACTCCTCAGACTTGTGGGATCCTCACCGGTGCCGGTTTATGAATGTCACGCTTGAACGTCCTCTTTTTGAGAGTCAGCTTCGCACGGACAAGACGGTGATCCGAGCCGGTGTCAAATGAAGGCAGCACGGAGACGTCGAACAGACTCCAGCGTCTGCTTGTAAGAACATGGTCGATCTCTGAACGTGTTTCTCCATTTGGGCTTTCCCAGGTCCATCGTCGGTTTGAAAGCTTCTTAAACATAGAATTTCCATGGTGGAGACGGCACGCGGATAGGAAGTCTATCAGGCGCTCTCCGTTTCCGTTCCTTGAGGAAGTTCCATGTGGTCCTAGCCTCCATTCGTCGTGATCATTCGTACCGACGATAGCGTTAAAGTCACCAACGACAACTTTGTAGTAGCTCTTCTCGTCGTTGACAGTCCTTTCGAACAGCTTGTAGAATTCCTCCTTTTCTTCATCTGTGGCCGCAGATGTTGGAGCATATCCATTTATGATGGAGATGGTTCCTTGATCTTTGGTTTCCAGACGAAGAACACTGCTCGCGGACTGATGATCTTGTAAGAGTCTACTAGGTGGTGCACTGTCGAATTGACGAGAGATCCAACTCCGTCTATATTCTTTCTGTCCACCTTTGCTCCGATAATGAGAAGCTCGTTGTGGTCGGTCCTTCTTATGGTTTCCGTTCTGCCTTTCGTTTCCTGCAGGGCGATAACGTCGTATTTGATGTTGCGGCTTCTGTAAAGCAGTGTTCGAAGATCCTTCCAAGATGCGATCGAACGACAGTTATAAGTGTAGACGAATAGGCAGTTTCCAAGTCGTAGTGGGAGTTTCCGGTACTCCGATTCCAATGACGTCCTGATAGTTTAACTCCGAGATTAGATGGCCCCTCGCCGGAGGTGGATGCAACCGACGTCGTAGAAGACCACCTCCGGCGCGCAGAAGACTGGGGCACGGGTTTAGTTGTTTGAGCCATAGTGGTGGTCTGGTTACTCACATGTTCCTGGCCAGGGATACAGGAGAGCCGCCCATACACGACAAAGCGTCGCGTGCTGCGTGACCGTTTGTGCCGTTAGCCATCGCAAAGTGATGTTCACCCTTCACCTCGATGAGGTGGCACATGAAGGGGTATCATAGAGGAGGGGGGCCCTCTATGACACCATTCATCAATTGATCGCGAAATACGTTTTCGAACTTCTCCAAGAGGTCCGGCTTTGCACGTAGCATCTGAAGGACGCTATATAGTCTACGCAATGCTAGGTTTTAATAGTCAGGTAGAGTGTCACAATTATCCTTAAAAGGTAATCGCACGTAGTAACCATCGCTCCTCTTTTCGGTAGTGCTATCAAAGAATTTTTGCACTTCATTCGCAACAGAAGGTTTTTCCAGGTAAGCCGGTCCTGTATACTCTTTGACGCCAGCCAAATCAAAACTCCAATACTGATCCCACTGTCTCAGTTCTTCATCTGACTCCTTGTTTTGAAATGTGATGTTGTCTTCGCTAGTCAGGAGTTTACAGGTGGCTATAGTGCTATTTCCTTGAGAACTTCCACTTCTTCCGGTAATGAGATACCCTAATCTTGAAGGTATCAGATGAAGTCCGGAAGTGAAAACATGTTTCTTACACGGAAATTCTAATTCACTTCTTTACCTGTCCTGGAGTTCTTTGCCCGCGCTACTCCAGTAAGAAGAAAAATATCCGATCTCGTACGGTGCTTTCCCCTTAATTAGATTTGACTGTCTCTGTACCAAGCACCTCTTCCGCTTCGGTGTCCTCGCTGCACTGCATATTTGCCGTTGTTGGCGACTTCCTCATTTGATCAGTTTTAGCCTTGGGATGTGAACGTGAACGTGTCGAGGGCTTACTGTCATCATCTCTTCGTTCCCCGCTTTTGCCGCTTGCGAACAGTTGCTTAGGGCATATGGAGAAATGGTGTTTGCTGCCTTCACATTTCAGGCAGCCAGGTGAAGTGCATTCCTTCGCAAAATGATTTCATTTGCCGCACTGCATACACAACTGCTTGCCTTTCAAAAATTCCTTTCGATCAATTGCTGTGGTAATTTTTGGACACCGCAGCGAATTGTGATCGCCAGCATCACAATAGATGCATCTGCGTGAGGAGACGTGAGACTGTCCTTCACTCCTTGAAGTTCTGTGCCGATATCTTCCATTTTCTTGAAGCATATAGGCCACAGCTCTTCTGTCTTTGTAAGGGCATCCAGCTCTCCTAATAATTCGGCGACGGTCCAATCATCATCCGTGTGTTCCCTTTGGAACCTCTGTTTAAGCACCTTCGCTGAAGACTGGGTGCAAATTTCGATAACACTTTTTGTGTTATGAAAGACCCTTTAAGTTCTGCTCCTTTTTGTTGTAACTGTACAACATTGGAGATTATTTAGTCAAGCAACTGCCTTTGGTCACCGACGTGGCTTCCCCTTGCATAGGCTTCTTCAAGCTTGACTTGCAGTATGCGGACTAACTTACTTTGGTCCCCAAACTTGGATTTTAAAGATTCAGAGCTGGTAAATAATTTTCCTCTGTTATAGGGTATCGCTTGATTGCTTTTTTCGCATCACCTTTTAACGCTGTTAGCAAGTAGTTGAACTTCTGCAGGTATTGAGGTTCTGGCTGTGGACATTCGCATCGAACAATGACCAGAAGCTTTCAAACTCGCTTATTTTTTCGATTTCGCGATTCCAGTTTGATTAGAAGCATATTTGCTTCCTCAACGACTGACTGCACGTCATTCATGTAGCCCAAAGCTTGGGCCTCTTGCTCTTCTTGCAGAGCGTCCTCTAACTGATCTATGGCGGCTGTGAACCCATCCAGCTTTCGCATAACTAAACTTATCCCTTCTCGCAAAGCCGCTGCTCGCTCCACTATGCTGCGCGCTGATACGTCACTTTCTAGAGCTGGCTTCGCATCCCTTATTGTTCGCTCAAGCGAGTTTTTTGCGCGCGTGGTCAAACCCTTTCGGTGCCTTAATCGCATTGGGCCACTCATTTTCGCAATTAACCAGTACCTATATTTTAATAAACCAACAGAAACGCAAGAAAATTACTAAAATAGATAGCTAAAATACAAACGATCTTCTTCTTCTTATTCTTCAGCGTTTGTCCCGCATAGCAGCGGGGTCCGCTCTTCTGGTATGATGACGCCACTTCGCACGATCAAACGCTTGATCGGGGTGGATACCAGCTTCCTTTAAGTCCACGTGCAACGTATCAAGCCAGCGTTGCCTAGGTCGTCCTTTAGGCCGTTTTCCGGGCACATCTATGTTGAGGCCAATCTTCCGAACGGTGTCGCCGTCCGCACGAAGAACATGGCCATACCACCGTAGGCGAGCTTCACGTAGCTTGTCAGCAATTGGAGCGACGCCAAACCTTTGACGTACGGAGACATTGCGAACATGATCCAAACGCGTGACACCAGCCGTCCAGCGCAGCATTTTCGTCTCCATCACGCTGAGGCGGCTCTCAACTTCCTTCGTTGCAGGCCAGCACTCAGCACCGTACATCGCTACTGGTCGGACGACGGTTCTGTAGATCTTTGATTTTAAGCTCTCCGGTATCTTTCTGTCGCACAGAACGCCTGTCATTGAGCGCCATTTGGACCACGCTGCGCTCACGCGTGAGTTCACCTCGCACGTCAGACTACCATCAGACGCAATTGCAGATCCAAGGTACTTGAAATGTGTCGCTCGTACGAGCGCAGTGCCATTGATCTCAATGGACCCAGTCTCGTTTACGTCTGTCGTCAAGTACTCAGATTTTTGGACGTTTAGCTTGAGCCCGAACGCCGCCAAGCGGTCACACCAAGCTTGCACTTGTCGCTCAAGTTCGGCCTTGTCTTCACTCGCAAGCATTACGTCATCTGCATAGAGCAGCGTCCAAGGAGCAGGCTTCTGAAGGTCACGCGAAATGGCATCCATTACGATAATGAAAAGAAGTGGGGAAAGCGCGGAACCTTGGTGAACACCGACGGAGATTGGAAACTCCGTGGATGTGCCGGCCGGCGCTCGCACTTGACTCTTAGGACAAGAGTAAAGAATGCGCACCCACTCGATCAGTTCTTCAGGAACACCGTGCTGTCGTAGGGCATACCATATGACCTCACGCGGTACACGATCAAATGCTTTCTCCAGGTCGAGGAAAGCAAGATGCAGCGGTTTTTGTTTCTCGCGATGTCTTTCCACAAGAAGACGAACAGCATGAATGGCGTCGATGGTGCCACAGCCGGCTACGAAGCCACACTGGTTGGTGGAAAGCCGGACGATCTCGCGAATACGTCCATCCACAATTCGCTCAAATATTTTCATACTGTGCGAGAGCAATCGGATTGGACGGTAACTTGTGCAGTCCGCGGGACTGCCCTTCTTCTTCCAGATCGGGATCGTCGTGCTTTGCTGCCAACTACCAGGAACCTTCTTCTCCGCAACAACCTGGTTGAAAAACTTCGTTAGCCATTCAGCAGGATTCCAGCACCTCGAGTTCCATAGTTCGGCCGCTATGTCGTCAGGGCCCGTTGCTTTGCCTGGCTTCATCTTCTTCAAAGCCGCTTCCGTCTCCTCCACAGTGATTTTCTGCACAGGACCGTGCGTAGGAGGGACGCAAGGGATAGGCGGATGGGCAAACTCTACTGTTGAAATTCTCTCGAAGTAGTCATGCCATCGTTCCTTAGCCCTTTTGCGGTTCATCAGCAGATGGCCATTCTCATCGTTGATGCCAAAGAACTTTTCGATGTCCTCGCTCTGGCGATGGCGTGCTTTGGCAAGTCGATAAAGTTGTCGTTCACCATCGCGCGTCTCGAGTTTCTCGTTGACATACTCATAATGAGAAGCTTTTGCAACGGCAACAGCCTTCTTAGCCGCCCTCTTCGCTTCTTGGTACATACGCCAATTGTCGGCTGTCTTGTCGCTGAGAAAAGCGTGATATAGTCTCTTCTTCTCTTTGACTTTTTCCTTGACGTCGTCAGTCCACAGCCAAGTCTGCTTCTCAATCTTACGCCGTCCAGGCTTCGTCATGCCCAGTTCGGAACGTGCAGCTTGTAGTATCGAATCGGTTGCACGCTTCCATGTCTCCTCAACATTGGTAACCGTCGGCAACCGAATACGAGCAACAACAGCTGCGTCCTTCTCTTTCATCCGCCACCACTTGATCCTTGATGGTCCGCATCGCTCGACCTGCCTCAGCCTCGGAGGGGCGATCTTAAGTGTGCAGATCAGCGGACGGTGCTGCGTGGCGACAGTCTCGTATGGCACAACCTTCGCATCTGTGACAAGCCTTCGATCGCGATGCTTGATAAGGATAAAGTCAATCTGTGTCTTGGTATTCCCGCTATAGAAAGACACGAGATGGGAGTCACGCTTTCGAAACATTGTGTTCGCGATGGTGAGATTATGCGAGTCCGCATACTCAAGAATTCGCTCACCATCAGCGTTACGTGCTCCATAACCTAAACCGCCATGACAGCTGTAACCATCTTTCGCAGTCCCAACGTGGCCGTTGAGATCACCTGCGACAACGACAGCGTCTTCTGGCGGCACCTCTGCTGTCTCCTCATCAAGCAGGGTCCAAAACTCGTCCTTCGCTCGCTCGGAGCAGCCTGTCTGCGGAGAGTATGCAGAGAAGAAATGATACATACGCTGTTCAGCAGCAACAACGACCTTCATCAAGCGGTCACTGAAACGTTCCACGCTTGCAATCGCATCTCGGAAACGTTCGGAGACGACCACACCAACACCGCTGGTGGTCCTGGGACTGCCGCACAGAATGGCCTTAAAGCCTCGGCCTATGTCCCTCGACTTGCAACAGGACCACCTCGTCTCCTGTACCGCACATAAGTCGATTCGTCTTCGCTCCAGTGCTTCTACCAACTCGCACGAGCGGCCCGTCAACGTACCCACATTCAGCGTAGCAACGCGGGTCCTGCTTACGTTACGGGACTTTTGGACTTGCTCAGTTGCCCCCCGATGCCGTCCTCGCATCAGGGACCCTCGCATACTTCTCACACTCGCCGGGCTTTGCGAGTGCGCGTCGGCTCCCGCGGACGCCGTAGCATTATCTCGACAAACAGTTAACGCCATCAACCATGTGATGTGACATGGGATCTCCATAGGCCGGCCTGTCACAAGGGCCTGTCGCCTGCAATCGAGTGTCCGTGCTTAGCTTAGCTCGCATAGCGAACAGTTTCCAGTGGCACCACGTGGAGGAACGGACATCGCCACCTAAAATACAAAAATACAAACGATCACAATTATAAAAATTCGTTCCTCGGATTCGGGCCGAAATCGTATCCGCGATGCACCATAAAAACGCTTCTACGCCACGCGGGTCTTATGAATCCGACGTCTCGAGCAACAATTGTTTATTAGGGCACACCAGAACCTCAAACTTGGGTAATTAAACCAAAACGAACAATTAAAATGTTAACAGAAACACTACACGAAATGGAGAAACACATTTTATGGAGCGTAAAAGATGAACTGATACTCATCAAGAACTAAGGGCACAATCAGGCAACCACACACAAGGGACTAGGTAAACCAGCAAGGATGACAGGGGTGAAGGCATTAGGTCATGGAGCGTTAGCTGAGGTTTTTGCGCCATCGCACCCGCGGTTGTCGCACCCAAGGTTTTAGGAATGAAGTTGCAAAATCCGTCGCTGGAGGTCGCAAAATCCATCTCATATCACCGAAGAGGGGGGGGGGGTCCCTTAGGATGAGCGGATCGCCGAGGACCGGTGGAGGAATCGGGGCAGGAATCGGCAGAGTGCCGAAGGTGATGCGAGACGGAAAGTGATAATAACAATTCTCACGTCGAATGGGACTTTTCAAATAAAATTGGACACTATTCTAAGCTAGCTTTAAGACTGTTGAAATCAAAGCGCTCTCTTTCAAATCGAAATGATCTTCAGGCAAGTAAAACTTCTTCTTGTCCTGAGCGTTTATTCCCGCGCAGTCGTAGGGTCCGCTGTTCTTGTGATCTGTCGCTAGCTCATCCTATCAAGGGCTTCATCTGCCGTGGCACAGACTTCGGCGAGATCTTTCTTGATGAGGTCCTTCCACCTTTTCCTTGGGCTCCCCTCGGACGCTTTCCGGATGCCTCGAGATCTAGGGTCAATCTTATGGGTGATCCTCTGGTCCTCTGAGGACGTGTCTACACCACCTCAGGCGCTGCTCCCTCATCTTCAGCTGGATCGGGGCTGTCTTCATCACTGCCCTAACATCCTCTTCTCGCACCCTGTCCCGATGCACATACCCACCTCAGCATCCTCATTTCTGCAATGTGCAGATGTCGCTCCTGAGCTTTACCCAGGGCCCAGCACTCACTGCAGTAGAGGAGGACAGGCCTCACAACTGTTCTATAGAGCTTGCCTTTGAGCATCCTGGAGCATCTACGGTCGCAGAGGATCCCTGTAGACTCCTTCCACTTAAGCCAGCTGCGTTTACCCGTCCCCTCACCGCCTGGTCCGCACTTCTTTCCTCGGATAGGTCACTTCCGAAGTAGCGGAATTCTTTCACCTTCTCGATCGCTTTCCTTGGCAATCTAGGATCGATCCAGCGCACTACTCACAGCCCATGAACATCGTCTTCTTCACGTTCAGCCGTAGGCCATTGTTGTCTACGAGGGTTCTCTCCCACAGCTGCACCTTCTCCTCTAGCTCCTCCTGATTGTCGACTACTATGGCGATGTCGTCGCCCTAGTAGTAACAACCGTAGAGGATCGTCCTGAGAGGACCTTCCTCAAGATGTTTCACTATAGAGTCAAGCGTCAGCAGATGAGGAAGGGACTCAGAGCCACTCTTGGTGTACCCCCACTGTGATGTCCAACTGTCCAGCTTCCTTGTCACCCCGTGTGGAGTTCGTATCGTCGCTTTCGAGCCTTCGCACAGGTCTCTTATGACCGTGATCAGACGTTCCGGGACATCCCTTCTTCGAAGGGCTTCCCGGAGTACGGCCCGGGGTAGCCCGTCGTCGGCCTTCTCCAGGTCCAGAAATGCCAGGTAGGAGGGTTTTCGTTTCTCTCGATATTTCTCCATCACCTGACGAGCGATGAAGATGGCGTCAGTGGTGGACCTCTCGAGCATGAAGCCCCACTGCGCCTGGGAGATAGGGACCATCTCCCTCAGCTTCGAGTCGACCAGTCGTTCGGAGATCTTCATCGTGTGTGAGATCAGTTTGATCCCTCGGTAGTTGGAGCATTCGAAGGCGTCTCCCTTCTGCTTGAAGATGGGGAGTATGGTGCTGTTCCTCCAGTCATCCGGCATCTTACCTTCTTTCATGATTCTGTTGAGGAACCGCGTCAGCCTGTTGATTCCGAGGTCCCCGAGCACCTTCCAAGCCTCTACTGGCACACCGTCAGGCAAGTAAAACTACAGACCTAATAACATGAATAGAATAATTTTTATTCATGTAAAACCTGGTACAACTTTCTTTGAAAATTTTCAGTTTACCTGCAAAAATAAGTGTAATTGTGGAATATGGAAGGAGGTCAAAGATCATCTTAATCTTAAGGCCTATGTCATACCACCACTCACCTCGAGGGAAGCCTAATGGTAGGCTCCCATATCAATCGCGCGAAGCAATGTGTCGATATGGGAGCCTATCATTAGGTTTCTCTCGGGGTGAGCGATGGTATGACATAGGCCTAAGGTGCCGTGGGTGGTCTTGAAGTCAATGGGTGATCTTGTGTGTGGCGTAAAAGGGCGTTATTTGACAGGTGGTTCTGAGGGCGCGCAAAAACTACCGTATAAAATCCAGAGAGGTTTGGTTAGGAAAGATTCCAGCTGGAGGATCGTCTCCTGGCCGTCCCTCCGCCAGGTCTCCATCAAGCCCGCCTGCTCCTCCACCGACCGGCTGCCGCTGAAGCCGAAGCTCCCCCTCTCTTGTGTTACCCATTCAATTTTCTTGTTTTGTTTGCTAATAAACTTTCTTTAAAAATCGATGTTTTCCCTCATCTCTACCGTGGAAACATTAAAAATACTACAGCTGGAACTCATATTGGCTTACATAATAATTTTATAAAAATTTTGCTTTCAGAAAACAAACATTAAAATAACATTTATGTCAAAGCACAGCAAAGAAGCAACCATATGGTGCACTGAAGGATCAAACCGCGTCATGCACTCAAAAGTTCGCTGTAACTGCTATTTGATTGATAGTATAAACGTCACTTACATGAACCAAGTGAGGATATGTGTGTTCTTTTCAATTGTTTTTTTTTGCATCGTGGACACATCTCATAGCAAGCGGAAATTCTACCATCGATCGAATAAAAATCGCGACGTTTTGGACGAGGGCATAGCGCAGTCTCCTTTTTGACGCAAAAATGACCGCCTTCCTGTTCCTTAAAACAAGCTTTAAAGCATAATTTTTCCTCAAAGAATAAAAAAAATTTCGAACCATGTATTCGTTTATTGGGTAGATGAATTAAAGCTTCAAAGAAAATTGTATGAAAATTTTCCTTGAACAAAAACTCATCTTAACCTTTTTAGAAAGTCTCGAGTTTAATGTAGAGAATGCTCAATTTGAAGAGAAGAGCACGATTTGATTTCAAAAGCCCTAGGCTTGCGTAAAGGATTGTCCAATCTAATTCGCAAAGTGTCCAACTCGACGTAAAAATTGTATAATTTGATGTATTTTAAATTTACGGCAAGCCTGCAGTGTCAGTCAGTGTCGACAAGATGCCACTAGGAGATACTGCTCCTCCGTTGGGATCATAGTGTGGGAGAAACTCATCTGCTTTGTAGAGAGAGCCACTGCTATTGACTCGATTCTCCACATATATTCATTCATTCCTTCTTACGTGGAGATGATCGCAGCGATCTGTAGAAGCTGGAAATGGCTAATTTTGAATTAAATTTTTTCTGTCCGAGAGATAGGCAGAAAACCAAAACTTCTGCAGAATTAAGAACGAAATTTACCATTTGTAGAAGCCCAAAGTAAACGAGCTATACTGCTGAAGGCCGAGCATAGCATATCGTATCGCAATCAGCGAGATATCACCAGTTCTCTCGCAAAGAGTGGCTAAAGGTAACTCAAGAACTGACTCAACGGGCAGCGTCTGCTAGGATTTGCTGTTTGCCACGGCATATCGGGCCTTTCACACATATTGACGCTCGTCTAAAAGTGACTTATAGTACGCTTTCCCAGCCAGCGATAGTTCGAGTTAATGATTCTCTGCAGCACTGTCGACTCTTATCTTTGACATTCCTAATCATAGTGCCTGGAGAACTTGAGTTTCTCACAAGAAAACTACTTTCAACTCAGCGCTGCAGCTCGAAGCAAAGCCTATGCCATTCTAAAGGTCCCTGATTACTACTGGCCTTGTGCGAATTATAGCACCCTCGATAAAGGAATACAGTGGTTGGAGAAGGTCAATGTTCTGTGCGTTCACATCTCGGACATTCGGGTTCGACGAGCCGAACCGAATAGCATCACGACCCATGCGGTCGCGAGGGTCGAGTTGCTATTGGAGGAACCGCTGTTGCTATCCGGAAGAAGCCAGTCAACTGAAGGGCGGCCCTGTTGCTATGCTGTTTCAAGTAGCAGTTGCGTTCGGTTGCTATTGTGTTGCCGTTCGGTGCTACTGTGTTGCCGTTCGGTTGCTATTGCTTTGCCGTTCGGTTGCTAGATGGTTGCAGATTATCGTGTCTTCGGTCCGATAACCGTGCCTTCGTATCCCCGCCGCTTGTGCAACACATATCCAGTATAACTACATACATACGTTCATATATACGTATACAAATATGTATATATACACACAAATGCTTCTTTATACACACTTGTGTGTATATGTATACATATGTACATAAATGTGTAAAGTTATATACATATTTGTATACATTTATTTATAAACCAGCCGTCCGTGCAGCCGAGAGGCCGCACCAACGGCTTCTTGACGGCTTCGCCGTGGCAATAACTTCTCATCATTAATTGTAGCTGATACCTATGTCTTGGTTTCCGCAGGAAGGACATCTTAACTACGACGATTAGGGCAAGTTTAAAAAAAGCGAAAAAATGGACGACATACACAAAAACGCTTATTTGCCCAATATCGATTGATAGCGATCGACAGTTCAAAAACGGACTTCAGATTCGCGTTCAGCAACCTCGATTAACCCGGGGCTGAAATTTTATGATGCTCGAACGCCATCCACAAAAAATCGACAATATCGATCAATATCGATTGGTCCACTTCAGACTCGTGTTCAGCGACCTCGATTACCCCCACGGCTGAAGTTTCATGCCGCTTGAAGGACATCCTCGAGAAACCGATAATATCGATCAATATCGATTGGTCCACTTCAGATTCGTGTACAGCGACCTCGATTACCCCCACGGCTGAAGTTTCGTGCCGCTCGAACGACATCCACAAAAAATCGATAATATCGATCGATATCGATTGCCTTCCCTGCTGTCAACGCCTCGATGGTCATCTAAATGCCCAGGCACGGTTGTCGACGTGTTCGGCATGTCTACGGCCCGCCATGCACAGTGCCGACGTGTTCGGCATGTCTACGGCACGCCATGCGCGGTCGCTAACGTGTTCGGCTACTTTCCCCCACTCCAGTTGTGACGGACGGACGGACGGACAGACAGACACACACACACACACACACACACACACACACACACACACACACACACACACACACACACACACACACACACACACACACACACACACACACACACACACACACGGTGTTGCAGTATCACTAAGCTATGGACAATCACATCAAGTTAGCTGCTCTACTTGCACAGCTTTTTTCCTTACCTAATTCAACCACTCGTGAATTGGCGGCGACACTTGGATGTACGCAAAGCACCGCCGTGAGGCAGCCGGAGATCCTTGGGTACCGCAAAGTTTTGTCGTTTTGGGTACCACATCAGCTGCGGGACTCTGACAAGGCATGCCGAATCAGTGTTTCTGCGTCGCTGCTACTTCGTCCGTACAGAAAGGAGTTTCTGAAGGACATTGTTACTGGTGATGAAAGCTGGATTCTTTATGTTGACCACACCCGCAAGAGCCAATGGCTCCCACGCTGAGAACCGGCTCCAAAACAAACGAAACGTGGACACCACGAAAAGAAGGACCTTCTGTGTTGCTGGTGGGACTCAGAATGCATGTTTTACTGGGAGTTGCTGGATAGTGAGATCAGAGTCACAGCGACTGTCTACGCTACCCAGCTCCAGAGCTTGGCCGACGCCATGCGCCAAAAACGTCCAGAACGGGAAATGTCTACCTGCTGCACGACAACGCACCTCCTCATGTCGCAAAAGTGAGTCGCGAGAAAATCCAAGAATTAGGCTGGGAAGTTCTACCCCATCCACCGTACTCTCCGGACCAGGGGTACACATTTAACGGTTAACGATTTAACGAATTTAACGAATTAACGGCATTTTTCGGTAAAATCTGGCTTAACAACGTAACGGAAATTTTTAGGAATTTAACGGAATTTTTAACGGACTTTTTTCTCAGTGAGTTTATCACATTTACCCTCAGTATTCTCTAATGTTGCAGGTCTCTTCCTCCCGATTAGGTCTGTTCCTGGAAAACTATTGAAATCAGCTAGAATATTTTGATGTTTTTCAATTGCCAACAGAGCCAACTTCTTCACTGCTAGAGCAGGACTTGCATATCTTCACCTCCTTAAAACTGCTTCCATCCCTGATTCCATAGGCTCCTTCAAACGCCTCGCAGCAAAGTCTATTCTCTCAGCATAGTTGTACCGTAGGGCATTAATGAGTTCATTTACCATGTTGTTATTGTTGTTGTTGTTTTATCTGATGTCTGTCCTATACAGCGTACGCAAATAAATCATTAAATAAATAAACTCAATTCGTTTTGAATTTTTAGAAATAATACACTTTCGGAGCACGTGTAGCGCAGTCGGAGGAAGTGCTGGCTGTCGCGTGCACCCTATACCAGGTTGCTGGTCCTTCTTCGGGATTTCCCGCCCAGGCCAACCAAGCCTTCGATCCCTCTGGGGTCGGTGAATTGGTACCGATCTTGCTGGGAAAGACAGAGCGCTGATTTCTTCATCGGCTGGCCACAGCAAGCCATTGTCTCCAGGATATCCCGTAGGAGTAGAATGAGCGGCGTATCCCAGAAGGGATTGAGTATCGCCGTCCTTTATCCTTATCCTTTAATATACTTTGGAGCTAGAAATTTCTTCGCCGAGTCCCCAAGCAGGTCAACGAATTCACAAAGATACTGTTCTAATCTCGTAAGATATGCCAATTCTCACCTGGCGCTGCTCATCTCAAAATACTTTTGCCCACCCGGAGTAGTCGAGACGGAGCGAATGTTTTCGGCAGCTGGACGTATTCAACGTGTTTTAAGCTATATTACAAAAACGCTAATAACAAAAACTTGGAAAGCTACCTTTCCTGAACGTTAACACGAATACGGCGTGTCACACCTTCTCGGCAGTGTGGGACCGTATGACACAATGTCGTATCACTGTCCCGACGTTGCAAAAATATGATTGGTCCCACGCACCAAGCACTCGAAAATTGTGCGTTCGTCAACGTGTTAGCATTCCATTGAAGGGGTTTTTACTGTATTTTTATTAATTCTTTCTGTACTTGATGGACTGGTGCCTGCACGGAGATTGCACATGTTCGTAGAATAGTCTAACAAAAGAACTAGGAAAGGGTGGAACTCCGGGTACCTGCCTGATCGCACATTTCAGGATGCCTTACCAATGATGATCTTGCCTTGAATGGCAATTCCATAATTGTTCTAATTCTATACCCTGTAGACGATTTGTTGCTGAAGGCTTGTTTATTTTTCTGTGTTTGTTGAAGATGATTTGTTTATTTTACATTGCAGTGTTACACTCCATTCCTTGAACGTTAAAGGTTGACCTCTTGAAGTTGAAACGTATAAGGTTTTCCTCTTTTCAGTTGAAATAATGGTTTACAGCTAAATGTATTTTTTAACGAAATTTAACGATTTATCGGAAATTTAACGAAAATTTTCCGTTAAAAAATTCGTTAAGAAAATTTAACGCCCAGAATTTCATGTACACCCCTGCTCCGGACCACGTTCCTTCTCACTACCACCGCTCAGAGCTCTGAAGCAGCATCTTCGAGGAGGAGAGTTCAATGATCGATGTCAACTGGAAATGCGGTTTCTGAATTCTTTTCCTCACAGCCCTCGGAATTCTGGCAGAAAGGAATTGAAAGACTGCCTGAAAGATGGGCAGGACCTTGGACATGGATGGGTAGGTGTGGACTGAGTTTTTCTTTTAGCAAATAGGGATAAATTTGAATATTGTTGTGCTAGTGTTGCAAGACCCTTCGATCAACCTAATATATGCGGCAAGTCCGCGGACGGGAGGTGCACAGCAGACGACTGCCGTCCCGCGGGCGGGAAGTATACCAGTCCAGGGCGGAACTTTTACTCACTTCTGACCGCGCCGGCTGCCGCGCGCACACGCCGCGTGCGAATGACTGACGGTGCGGACGAGATTTGCTCACACGAGTTCCATCAGTGGGCTTCTTGCTGCCATTATTGCATGAACTTGCAAATGGGAACAGGCTACTGCGAATTTTTGCTGTTACTAACAGCAAGCCAACTAACACTAACAGCTGACTATTATTGTAACAACCACTGTGATAAGGTCCTTACTATTAGTAGGAAGTTTGTGATAACAGTTTATCCGATAGTCTAAGATCATTCGTAGAAACCTTATTTATTTTCACGTCAAATTTTACACTTCTGACGTCGAATTGTGAATTATTCTAAACAAGCGTGATGCTTTCGAAATCACAGGGAACGTCCTCTAAATCAAAGCGACGGTCTCTCGGTCAAACTAGAGGATCTCTAAGGAGAGCAGAATAACTGTTTGTTCAAGAAAATTTAGGTATAATTTTCTTTGAATTTTTTTTTTGACATGTCCGAGTGAGTGTAATAGTTTTTTCAGGCATTTTTATATTTTGAGATAAAATCATTCATTTAATTTTATTTTAAAGCGTAATAAGATAGCAATCATTTAGTACAATAAAAGGGGGTCGCGCCATGCGTCCGATTAGCTCGTCGCGTTTTTTATTTGTCTGATAGTATGGGTGACGCTTACATGAAGCTTCAAGTTGAAGATATGTGTGTTCTTTACAATGGTTTTTGTTGTGTATTACAGGTATAAAATTGCATGCAAGCAGAACTTTTGCTATCAATCAAGCAAACATGGCGACGTCTTAGACGGGGCATGGCGGAACCTTTTTCATAGCACAAAAATGGCTGCCTTTCTGCTCTTTAGAACAAGCTTTAAACTATCATTTTCCCCAAAAAATAGAATTGTATAAAAATTCAAACAATGTCTTCTATTATTGAGTAAGTAAATTAAATATTAAAGAAATCATCCTGAAAAGTTTCCTTGAGCAAGAGTTATTCTAACATTTTGTAGAGTCTCGAGTTTAACACGGAAGGAGCTCGTTTTGACTTGGAAGATGTTCAGCTTGATTTCAAAAGCGTTAGACCTGCTTAGAAGAGTATCCAATTTAGCGTGATAATTGTATGTATAGACTGCAAGATGGTTCAATAGTAAGCAACCAGCAAGGGCGGGACGAGGATTGGACATTTGCTAATCGGTGTAGGACCCACGGGATCGAGCGTTCTACCCCCTCGCCCCCTGCCCGCCCACCCCACCCCCTGGGCTTGCTCGAGAGTCAAGTGGCAGCCTCACGAGATGGTGGAGACGCAGACATTTGCCACGCCTCTGTTTAAACGGCGGAGGGCAGAACGCCACTCCGCCAGGGCCCACTCGCACGGAGCTTGCCCTACGCGTTTTCGTCGCGCCATCACGGGCTTGCCGCGGACGGTGGCATCGCGCCCGAGGAACGCGGCCGAAAGCGAGTAAAAGTTCCGCACCCGAGGGATACCGGCGCGATTCGCGCCCGTTCGCAGACACCCGGGAGTATATCATAAGCCCTAATGAACCACCAACTTCAATTTCAGCCGATTTCTTCGCGAAATCGGTGTATTGATGTTCATGCTGCACAAATTGAGTGGGGGATTTCAGTGGAGTCTGTCAGTATACTATGCCAGCGGGTACAACACAGAATCAGAAGGGAACCGAAGGTCGATACAGCTGTCGATCCAGAAGTGAAGTTACTTACATAGTGCCACGAGATGCTTCTGTAACATAGGCAGTACTCTTCTCACTGCGAACAGTCAACTTCTTCGAATTTCTCTGTTGTAATGAACCAACTCGCATGCGCTGGAAGTTACTATCTTTCCCAACATTTCCCAAAATTATTGGAGCAACGTTTGCGTTGTCAGTAACGGAGAGTTTTGAATTCAGGTAAAAATAGGAAGCCCGCGCCTTACTGGAAAATGACGGCCACGTCAACGTAGCGTAAAATTAGTCGCGAAACTGAAGTAAAAGCGAGTTCAACATGTTTATTGAAGCCGATACAGAGGTGTGCGTAATTACGATTTACGATTTTACGATTTACGACATTTTGGGTCGTAAATCGTAAATTTTCATAAATATTATCCATCTACGGGTACTGACGTCCAAATGACGTGATGCAGCCGGGGCAAGAAAGATGTGCCCACTTTCCTTCTTCTAATGGCTCATTCCCACGTCGTTTTAGTTTTCTTTTAATGCTCTGATGTGGCACCATGACAGTGACACCGTGCCATGCGCAGTCTTTCCGAATTCAATTTTTTTTTTTGGAACCTAATGCGGTTTTGTTTTGAGAGTTTTGCTTTTTTGCTTGTTGTGGAATGATAATGATAAAATGAAGATGGTATGGTTTTCGTGAGCATGATGATGTTTTGGTGAAATGCTTTTCCCTCTTTGACATCACCGGTGCTTAAAGCTAAATGCTTTTGTGGGGATATTAAGTTTGAAAAAAATTAACGGATTTGTCGAATTTATCGGAGTCAATTTGTTCACGACTAATGCTTTAAGCAAGTAAATGTAGCCCTGCTCTGCTTTCATTTAAGATGCCTATTTTTTCATTCTCTCTATGGATCGTATTTGCACTGTATTATATCAACAACGATTCCGTAAATGCACACAAACCGTAAATCCACTCGGTGCGGCCGACAGGCGACATCGCCACCCCCTGCGCCAACCGACCACATTGGGTTGGGTGGCAGCAGGGCGTGACGAACTTCGCGCTCACGCTTCCGCACACCTTTTTTCGACAGCAGAAGTGAATTCCGAAAAAATTAACTATGGTTTTGGACTCCCTACCAGGACCCTGAATCCTGTGAAAATTGCATAGCAAAAGCTCACCGTCACTATGGAGGCTCTCCCTGTAAGACCTCTTGTTCATAGGATAAAGTTGCGCCGTGCATTGCGCTCAGTACGCAATGTTTGTTATCTGCATGCGCAGTTGCTGATTCCCCGAGTTAATGAGCAGTGAAATGCTTTTTCAATTTTTTTCTGACTAGTGACTTTGTATTATTGCTTCTGCTAACTCCTAGATTTTTACGCATCTAAAGAACTGCTAAAGGGTTGAAAATTTAATGGTCATTCAAAAGATGTAAGCTTTTGTTGAAACACAATGCATAGACTCGGGTAATTTTTTGAATCAACAACTTTCTCGAATTTCTCAAAACATGTAAAGTTTGATTTGAGAGGTATCTGACCGGAAAAAGTATAAGGATAAAGAATAAAGGGCAGCGTTATTCAACCCCTCTTGAGATGCGCCACGCATTATTCTTTGACGGGGTGCCATGGGGAGATTTGAATGCGTATTTGGTCATACAATGACTTGCGGTGGCCAGCCAACATCAGCGCTCTTTCCTTCCCAGACAAGTCTGGTACCAATTCAGCGACCCCAGAGGGATGGAAGGCTTGATTGGCCTAAGCGGGAAATCTGAACCAGGAACCTGGAATCGGTGCATGCCACAATCGACACCTCCTCTGGCTGCGCTACTCGCCCTGAAGGAAAAGAAAAAGTAAAAAAAGAAAAAATTGGCAGGAGAACTGCCCAGCTTGGGCTGAAAACAATTCGATAAATAAATACTGGATCAGCTTGTATTAGCGTTAGCAGAAAAACCTAATCTATCCTAGTTGGGTGGGATCAATCGCAAAGCGCCAACTGCGTACCTCATGCCATTTCACATAATCATATTCTCTGAATTCAAATGATAGCATTCGCATCATAGGACAGTAGTTGAAACTCTTCTAGAAGCTCAAGGCAGGGAATGAAGGTGCAAATCGCTATGTGTCCCCCTCCGAATAGGATAAATCCGAAAACCCTATAAAAATTCATTGTATTGCACAACGTGTCAGGTAACCCTTACGATTTACTGTTTACGATTTACGATTGTTTTTTCGTAATTACGATTTACGAAATTTCAAATTTCATTTTCGCACTCCCCTGAGCCTATAGCGACTTTTGTAGAGGAGATTAGATGTTATATGTCGCGAATAAGGGCAGCACTGCGAGGTGGTGGCGCGCCGCCACTCTGTCCGCACAAAATTGGCGTGCCATTCAGGGAGGACTTGTACGGCCAGTACTCTGATTAGCTGGCTTGTGTTCGAATGGTGCTCTGCTTGGACATAATTGGCTGGCGTGCCACCACCTCCCAATACTGCCCATCTTCGCGAGATGTACCGATGTTTTAAGGATGATTTGTTGCGACCAAAACTCTGCTCAGGAAGGGCGACGTAGAACCGGCATCATCTGCTCTCCGGACATGATGTCATTACACCCTCAGTGTTTGGACCACGTACAGCATTCACTACATCTTCGTTGCACTGTCCTGTCAGCAACACCCGTGATACCGTGTGTGCGGGCACTGATATTACCGGCATTTCCCATAAAGCCAACAGTCCAACTCTTCCAGGCGCCAGATTCATCAACGACTTACAGCGATTTAACGGAGAAAATACAGCCGAAATTCCTGGTAGCGGGCTTTATCGCTGGTGAAATGTTTCACCATCGCTTGATAAGCTGCGTTATCAGGGATTTCGCCTGCATTTTCTCCGTTAAATTGCTGTAAGTCGTTGACGAATCTGGCCCCAGGTCGCAACAAAGCATCTCTCAGGCAAACGCACTTTGGCGGGTTTATGTTAAAATGCAAAGTACGCACATAGCAAGAAGCCTAACCCTTCACAATCCATTGCGGAACCGCCACCTCCACCACAGGGCACACGCGGGGGTAGTTTGGAGCATCTTATACACTATATAGGTGAGTGGCTTGAATGATTGCCTCCTGTGACTTTCGCCTCCGTTGCTCGTGACAATCAAAATGTTAGGGTGTCCAGAAAGTATTTGCAGAAAACTCCGCAATGTTCCAGATTTCTTCTAGAATGTTCTGAAGATTTCAACATAAGTGCTGTATACATAAAGACACTGCATAGCATATCCAGCTCCGTCTTCCTTGCCTATCTCACTGTACTACGGCCGAACCGTCTACCCATATTAGACACGTACTCCTTTACGAGTTTGAATCTGGGCACTCCGCTGCAGAAGCCTATTGAAACTTGTGTCTTGTATTCGGCTCTGAAGCTCTTTCTGTACGACTGTACGATCTGTGTATAGCTGGTTCTGACGCTTCAGAAGCGGGAACCTCGAAGATGAGCCTCACTCTGGTCGACCGTCAACGATATCCTTGGATGAACTGAGGAAACTGGCGGAGCAGCATCCATATGAAGGTGTGCGTTATTTTGCTGCTGCTCTTGGCTGTTCCCGATCCACCGTGGACAATGGACTGCGATCTCTTGGAATGGTTAAAAAGCTCGGTCAGTGGCTCCCACACGAACTGACCGACGACAACCGGCGAAGACGTCTGTACATATGCACTCAGCTGCTCTCCCGAAGCCGCACCTTCAACTGGCTGGACGCCATCGTCACAGGAGACGAAAAATGGGTCCTCTACGTCAACCACGCTCGCAATCATGCGTGGTGCCAAAGCGATGAATTGCTGAAATCTTTCGTAAAAGGTGAAATTCATGCGAGAAAGTCATACTGAGAGTCTGGTGGAGAGTTTATGGGATCTACCATTTCGAGCTGTCGCCTGACAGCACGACTGTCACTGCCAAGGTCTACGCTACCCAACTGCAGAGACTGACCGACAAGATGCGCAAGGAACAGCCCAGGCACGACAAAGTTCGCTTGCTGCACGATAACGCGAGCCCACACATCGCGAAAACGACTTCTCAGAAAATTCGAAAACTCGGATGGGAAGTTCTCCCGCATCCACCGTATAGCCCAGATCTGGCCTCAGATGACTACCACTTTTTTCGATCATTTCAGCATCATCTGGAAGGAAGCGTTATGAAGATCGTGACCACCTCGAAAACGACCTCCGAGCTTTTTTCGCCTCCAAGTCGCTGGATTTCTACGCCAGAGGATTCGAAGTCTTGTGAAGCGTTGGCGGAGAGTAGTCGATGTTGATGGAAATTATCTGGTTGATTATTAAAATAATGATAAAAAAATTGTGTTATTTTGAAAAAATTGTCGTATTTCTGTAGATACTTTCTGGACACCCTTATATAACACAGCTATGATATTCCAGGACCTTTTGAGCGGTATAATCTCTCTTTAAGGTGCTTGCTATGTAGAAGCACTTCCCTTGTAAGGGCAGCGTCGGGAATGTCCCTTCACAAGCTCTGGAAATCACAAATCGCAAAACGAATAATGCTTATCACGACGCTTAAGCTTTTCCGGAACCATCCTAGTCCACACTCACGCTGAAAGTACTTCTGAGCCCCATGCAGGCCTCCTGCGATTGCAGTCCACCCTTGTGTCCTTATCGCCAATGCGATGGCGGCTATTCTTCCTCCGCTGCGCCGCGAGCGGTCGCGTCGCGGACACGTGGCAAACGTGGAAAACGAGGTCAGCGCGGTCAGTCGATGTGGAAGGCGGCCGATGGTCGGTCGGTGGCTGCTCGCTGCTCCGTGGACTCTCCCTGAGCGACGAAAGCAGTGGAAACTGCAGTGGAAAGCAGTGGAAATGTGGAAACATGGGTAGTTTGGATGGCACACACCCTGGAGTCCCTTCCCTAGTCTGATTCTGCGCTCGAAGAGCGCAGAATCCATCCGCGGACTCTCTCTGAGCGACGAAAGCAGTTCCCACATGGGCAGTTTGGATGGCACACACCCTGGAGTCCCTTCCCTAGCCTGATTCTGCGCTCGAAGAGCGCAGAATCCATCCGCGGACTATCTCTGAGCGACGAAAGCAGTTTCCACATAGGTAGTTTGGATGGCGCACACCCTGAAGTCCCTTCCCTAGCCTGATTCTGCGCTCGAAGAGCGCAGAATCCATCCGCGGACTATCTCTGAGCGACGAAAGCAGTTTCCACATAGGTAGTTTGGATGGCGCACACCCTGGAGTCCCTTCCCTAGCCTGATTCTGCGCTCGAAGAGCGCAGAATCCATCCGCGGACTCTCTCTGAGCGACGAAAGCAGTTCCCACATGGGCAGTTTGGATGGCACACACCCTGGAGTCCCTTCCCTAGCCTGATTCTGCGCTCGAAGAGCGCAGAATCCATCCGCGGACTATCTCTGAGCGACGAAAGCAGTTTCCACATAGGTAGTTTGGATGGCGCACACCCTGAAGTCCCTTCCCTAGCCTGATTCTGCGCTCGAAGAGCGCAGAATCCATCCGCGGACTATCCCTGAGCGACGAAAGCAGTTTCCACATAGGTAGTTTGGATGGCGCACACCCTGGAGTCCCTTCCCTAGCCTGATTCTGCGCTCGAAGAGCGCAGAATCCATCCGCGGACTATCTCTGAGCGACGAAAGCAGTTTCCACATAGGTAGTTTGGATGGCGCACACCCTGGAGTCCCTTCCCTAGCCTGATTCTGCGCTCGAAGAGCGCAGAATCCATCCGCGGACTATCCCTGAGCGACGAAAGCGGTTCCCACATGGGCAGTTTGGATGGCACACACCCTGGAGTTCCTTCCCTAGCCTGATTCTGCGCTCGAAGAGCGCAGAATCCATCCTTGGACTCTCCCTGAGCGACGGAAGCAGTTCCCACATGGGCAGTTTGGATGGCACACACCCTGGAGTCCCTTCCCTAGCCTGATTCTGCGCTCGAAGAGCGCAGAATCCATCCTTGGACTCTCCCTGAGCGACAAAAGCAGTTCCCACAGGGGCAGTTTGGATGACACACACCCTGGATGCTGCGAGAACCCCAGCTGCGCACTCCCCCTGAGCGCGCACAGCTATGAAGTAAAGATTTCGCGCTCTGTCGCAAAGATGCGTGAGAATATTGCGGCGGGTGCGTGCGTGCGATGAGCGCTCGCGGCGTAGCGAGGGAAGAATAACCGCGATCCGCCAATGCGGCTACATAGCGCGTTTGCGTTCGGTGAATCGACATACGTCTATGTGTGAATTGCGAACATTGCCTATTCGGGACAAGAACATGAATTTCTGTACTTCGTCGGTGCGCAGCACGTGGTACCGTATCTAAAGATAAAGTTTAAAGTAGATCTGCTGCCTTTCACGCCTTCCTACAATCCAGATGCCAGTAGGCAGCTCCAATGCGAAAATTGCGGCAGACCGCGACAGAGCTGGAGGCGCCGCCACGCGCGACCGCTGTCGCTCCTGGTTTTGTATCCTTAAATACGGTCCGGCACGCAGTTACCTCGTGCGCGTTCAGTTTCACATGGTCTCTGACAGATGGCATAATTGCAGAACCTCAAAGCAATCCCAGCTCCTCCAAATCGGTCATCGGTCGAGAGAATTATTGCTGGTTGGATCGCCTTGTCCGGTAGACGTCAACGCAATCACTTGATCGCAAATTATGGATGGATGACGAGTGCACATAGATCCGAACAACGAATCAATAAATTACATCTTTGACAAGAATTTGACATCACAACAATGAACTCGGATGAACAATAACTCACGCAAGAATTGCATAAAGTGAATACATAAATACTATCCAAAATACTATCTGATATGTGTACGACGTGCTTCTTCAACCGGCATCTCCTACTCAGAATTGCGTCTACTTTGTCTTCTTAGTCTTCTTTTCCTCTCGTTTCGCCTTTTTTTGATTCTGCCTCTCCTCCTTCGCTTTCAAGGAATGCACCAGCTTGTATGAGCAGAAGCCTGAAACACAAAGCAGTATGCACGCGCACTTCCTTAGGTAAACTAAATGATACCAACTGCGCAACCGATCGATAGAAAAAATAAAAATATGAAAAGAATCTAAACACGAGAAGCTGTAACACTAAACGAGATCTTACTATAATATATAGCATCAATAGCGATTAGCAATAATTCATAGTTTTCACGCTGGACCTCCAAAAGCGCACACGGTAGATGGCTTGAATAAATATCGAGTCAATCACTCAGCGCAATCATAAAGTTATAGCAAATCCATTAGCCCGCCTTGTTGTAGTCTTCAAAAGGAACCACAAGTATAATGCAGCTGATCTCAACTTCAAAACAAACTTACAACCTAACCACTTCTGCAGACAGATCAACAACCCCCCCCCCCATCCCACTCCACAGTAATTATGAGCTCGCTGGCTCTCGTGCCCCATAATTACGGTCCATCTGCAATTTCACTCCTCGCACTGTAATTTCCAGTGCATATATTCCCTAGCGTTATGCGCTGTTATTAGCGTATTAATCCTAGCCAGTCATCGAAAGTGTCTATTCCGAGCAACAAATAAACCATGAGGATCGAACTAGCACTACTAGGACATGCGGCCTTCGCATTGAGACGTATTCGACTAAGCGAAACACTCCTTAGACATAGATCGGGCAGCGAAATCTTCATCCAAGACGCGGACCCGGAATGATGAGAAGAGCCCAAACGCCTGGCGGAATGAATGCCTGACAAGCCTGCACCTCAGCTAGTCACCTTCACTCTCAGCAGCATATTCTCTCAATGGCTAAAAACTCCGAGCATCCACTAACCAATAAACTCATGTGGTCATCACCTCGTCCTGGGGAGGAAGAGCCCGGATAGACAGACGGCAGAACTCTAGTCAACACGTCATCAACAGTCACTGTTACTAAGAACGTGGGCTATGCCCAAACTACTTCGAATTCTACAAGCTATATTGCGAAGGCGCTCTCTAAAAACAGTGAGGTAGCCACGTGACATACCTGCAACCACAGAACTTTACAATGATGAATAGTCTTGTCCAGAAGAGACGATCGTCCAGAAGAATAGGTCAAGCAAAGCTTGAATGATGCGCAACAAGAAGTCTGCCAAAATCTTGAACATGAATTAGCCCTGTCGAACCACCGCAGAACTTCAACGCCATTATCGAAGGCCCACTTCTTGCTCTCTGGCGGCGATTGTTCGTATACTTCATAAAAACTGGTAATCGCGCTAGTAGACTCGAGCACAGGATGTTGATATGATTTGAAAGAAAGTTAATGAAAATATACTGCAGGGTGTGAATCGCTCTTGTAATTTCCGTGCAGCAACTCCGGATAACACATCGCTGCACTCAGCCGCAGGGAATCTGCAGATTTCAAGTTCTACTCAGATACGCGTAAATCTCACCATATCCTTTGCCCAGCGCTTCATTCTATTTATGGGAAAGACACTAAAGGGAAAATGACACCGTGACAGCTCATGAGCTCCGACTGTCTAACCGCTTGAAGCAGGGAATTCTTGTCAGTGCTTTTCTCGGCAGCAATACGCCAAAGTGCAGCAGAGTCGCGGCTGCTGGATGTCTCGTTGCAATGAAAACTGCATCACATGGAACGCCCTGCTGTTGTGCTAGGAAGATATCGTGGATATTCCGTTCGATCAAATGGCGGTGTGGTTCAAGGCGCTACATCGGTGCCCAGAAGGAAAAGTGAAGGAAAGCAGAACGTGCGGATTGGAGTCCCACCTGCCACACGAGACTTGATCGCAACGAAATATCCTTCCAACTGCCCCCGCCGTCGGTTTATATACCCATGTATACCCATGGAATAACAGTGTGACACGAGTTGTGTAAGAGTCAGTTTAGGCTCAAACGAAAAGGTAGAGCACCAGATCCCAACTTCAACTAACATGACCCATTCTGAGCGAATAGGTCATGATACGATAACTCGAGATCAGAAGCAACAACCTCAGGAACCTCCGGTCTTACCTAACTGATAGGGAAGCTTCCAGGCGCATTCACTTCCAACAGCATAAGGATGTGCCAAAATGGAGTACTATGCATGAGGTTGGCCACTCCTGCATATCAGAAGAACTGCGACATCCTTTCGCTATCCAGACAATGTTGTTAACCTCTAGCATAACATGGGAAACGGATTCCGATAATTTGCTCCTATCTATACAGCGATAAGGACGCTTTCTGCGCAATCAATAGGCGCATTCTCCTATTCCTTCATAACGTGCTGTAGGTTTGCGCCCACGTCAAACAGAGCTGCCGTGACGGGACGGGTAATTCCTAGCAATCACTGACATATGTCATAAAGACATCAGATGGCCCGAAAAGCCCTTGAAATTCCATAGGAATGGCGAGTCCCTCAGAATGACTGCGAGAAATATTGCATCTTCGACTTTTACCCACCCGACGATCTCGACTTTTACCCACTACACGTCTTATAGTACGCATATGCGAAACGACAGATTATGAGACAACTTAATGAAATCTATTAGGTTGGTGAAAAAAGTCTTGCACCACAGCGTAATTTTTTTTTCAAAATTTTAATGCTTCCTTTAAGCGACTTCAATCTTCGAAGTAATTACCATTTACATCCACAACCTTCTGCTATCTGCTGGGGAAATCATGAAATCCTTCCTTCCAGTCAGCTGTGACTCAAGGAAGTGCTCCACCTCAGATTCCAGTTCGGTGGTCGTTGAAGCACCTATCCCTTAGTTGTTGCTTGACAGCTAGTCCGATGGCGCAAGACCTGGCGAATACGGTGGGTGGGGCAGCACCTCCCACCGAAGCTCCTGCAACTTCTGGCGAAACGACTTTGCAAAGTGGGGGCGAGAATTGTCGTGAAGAAGGTATACACTCCTCCGCCCTCGCGGTTTGCGAGACAAGATCTCGCTTAGCTTTACAGCTGTGTAGCGCAGATGTTTGCTGTTACTGCGGTGCCGTCGTCTAGGAGCTCATGATAGAGATTCCTCGAGAACCCCATCAACAGCACAGCATTACCTTCCTCTGGTGAATGTTCACCTTGAGGTTGTGGTTCTCCTTGAGTGAGCCACTGGGCCTACCGAGTATGGTTAGTCAGGATTTATCTCCCGTGACGACATTCTCGAGAAAGTTCTTGTTAAGGAGAAGAACAAGGAGAGACTGAGCGATAGTCAGTCGCGGAGCCTTGTCCGAGTCACGGAGTCAGTCACACTTCACTACAGTCGTAGTATTCATATGCCATCAAAAGCAAATTGCCATGCATGCGAAATATTTTAGAATGTTTGTGCTACAACTACGTAGCACCAAACAGTCCTTAGTTCCCGTGAATTTTGAAAAACTTTCAAAATTTTTGGTTCAGGACTTTTTCACCAACCTAATATATAGGGGCTTGAGAACCTTTTTGTCATGGAAACATTGCATCCACGATTGCGATCCGGCATGCTATGTTTGGGAGCTCTTGAATCATAAATGAAGTCTACAAACAAAGCTTCCTTCGCACCTAGTGCCGCTGCGTTCCAATCGCTAACAAGAGACAATTTCTCTTTTCTGGAGCCGGGCAGACGATGATTGTTCTTCTTTCCAGATTTTGGGCGCTACGCTGAGCACTGAATGTTCAAATTCTCGAAAAGGTTTGATCTCAAGAACAAAAGCGTATAGTAATGGAGCACCTTGCCATCCATTATTTAAACGAACTGGAGTTAGTCTGAACGAACGAACAAGTTCTTTCAGTTGTACGTTCCTTCACTTGTACAACTGAATATTCATTTCACGGAAAAGTGAACTCTAGTTTTCGTCGCTTTTCTTTCTCTCAGCGACAAAGTGGTGATTGAGTTATGTGGAACCTTGTGTGGATAGATAAGGATAACGATTTACATGCACACGGCACGCAAGGAAGTCAGACGGGTGAGAATCAACTACGTCAGCAAAATCTCGAGGTTCCCATCTGAGAGCTATCTGCTGTGAGGACTGTATCGGTCTCAAACACACCCCCACAGATGTCAGACCAAATCACTGCCAAACCCTGTCAATGACACGGCGCTACTTCTGTCAACACAGCCAACAGATATAAACGAGCCAGGGGTCCACTTCTACCTGCTTGGAAACTGTCAGAAACGGACTAATAGTTGCAACTCAACAGATGCATCGCTCCAGTAATGAAACCGTATCTAGAAGCGAGAGAAGAAGAAATTGCTCTGGCCACTGTATAATCAGCCACCTGATGGTCTAGCAATGTCAGTCAGAAAGGAGCACAAAAAAAAAAACCTTTGAAACTAAGATAAGGAATATGCCACCGGAGACCAGCTTGTTTCCACCGATTTGCTAACAGCATTGCCTTCCTTGATCCTTACACCATGTGATAGTGAGGCAGTAGGAATCGCAACAAATAACTTTCCTTTTTGCGCCAGCATAAGTACTCATGGTAGCTATAGCGACGATGCAGATCAACATAGTGGAAACTACAGTTGACCGCTATTCCAAGCTGTTTGACGAAAAATATTTAGACAGACGACCAAGAAACAAGGAAGCCTGTTCTATACCACCCATCGGAGAGGATGGTTTTCCAGGTCTCTTTGCGGCATGTGCCTCAACACACTGGCCGTGAAATATTACTCAAGCAATACAGAAACGACTATGCTAAGGAGCATAAGATGGTGACTAGGCTCGTATTAGAACGTCTGTTATGAATTATATAAAAGAAAGTGGTGGTACACCAGCCCAACAGTTTGTACTTTTCGACTTCGCATCTCATTACAAAGCAACGTAAAGCTATCCGAGCCATTTCACAGGTCCCTTAAATGTGTAAAATTACAGAATCTATACTAGTAGCATTGGCGGCACCGAAGAGTATACTGCTGGGCACTGAGACAAAATAAGCACTGTGGCCTCTCCCGGCTATGAGATTGCAGAGGATCGTCATCTCTCAAGATAGATCAATCGGTTTTCTTTGTAATACAAGTTGCTTTCAATTTTGCTCGTTTTCAAAGGGTTATAGTGGAAGCCCCACCCCATCCTCCCACATTAGGATTCAATAGGATTGAGGACGATTCAAATTACACCGAAGACACTCTCAAAGGAGAGGATTGTCCGATAAACTCCAAGAAAAAAAAAAAACTGTCAGTTTGACTACACTCCACAAACCTCGGCGTGCATTCACAGCTAACCCTACTGTATATAAAAGAGTAAGCGGTTGTGTCTGTCCGTCCGTCCTTCCGTCGGTCCATCTGGCCTTTCATAGACGTCGAGGACAGGCGTCCGGGTTAAGACGAGGTGTGACCCACGTCGTGTCACGTGCGTCAGAAGACGTGTCGCCGATGTCGCGCAAAAGGCGTCAGGGTTGAGAAGACATCTCACCGTCGGCGTTCAATAGGCGTCCGGGTTCAGGGATTGTGTCACCCATGTCGCGCAGTGGGTGTCTAGGTTCAGAAAAGGTGTCACCGATGTCGCCCAAGTGGTGTCCGGATTCAGACGACGTGTCACCGATGTCGCGCAAAGGACGGTCGGTTTGAGAAGACGTGTTACCGACGTCGTTCTACAGGCGTCGGGGTTCAGGAGTTGTGTCACCCATGTCGCGCAGCGGGTGTCTGGGTTCAGAAGAGGAGTCACCGATGTCGCGGAATGGATGCATGGGTTAAGAAGGGGTCTCATCGATATCGTGCAAGGGCTGTCCCGGTTCAGACGACATGTCACCGATGGGTGACCAGTGAAGGGGGATCAGTAATGGGGGACCAGCAAAGGAGGGTCCAGTAATGGGGGGGGGTAGTGGTAAAGGAGGGCCAATGAAGAGGGGACCACTGCAGGGCTGCAGGGGAGGGTCCCGTGATGGGGTCCGGTAACGGGGGGAGGGACCGTGGAAGAGGGGATCAGTAAAAGTGACCAGAAAAGGGGAGACCAGCAAATGTGAAACCAGTAACGGGGGGGGGGGGGGAGACAGTAAAGGGAACCAGTGAAGATGGGACCACTGAAGGAGGGGGTCCAGTGAAGGGGACCAGTAAGGGCGGACCATGATTTTTTATCAGTATCGTCCAAAGGGTATCAGGCTTCAGAAGACGTGCTGCTGACGTCGTCACACGTGTGTATCACAGACGAGATCAACATGCGTCCGGATTCAGAACACGTGACCCAGACGTCGTACAACGTGCGTCCAGATCAGGGGTGTGCGTTAAATTTTTTTCGGTAAATTTTTAACGACTAATTTTTAACGAAAAATTTTTGCGATAAAATCGGTAAATTCGGTAATTTCTTTAAATAAAATTTCCCTTAGCTGCAGTAAGTTTGGCAGCATTTCTGTATATAAAAAGTCAGATCTTTTTCGTTGCTGATTTTTTTTGACTCCATCTGTATAGCAGTTATATGAATACATCTTCACCTTTACAACGAATAACAACTTCATCTATCATCAACAAAACTGATAAAGAGAAAAATCTTGCAGATTCCAAAACCAAACAGTAACGACAAGACTCCCAAAATAACAAATTTCATACTATGCCTAGTTCGCTTAGCTTCTGGAAAGTCGAACTTCTGGGAAGATCCAAAGTGCTATGCACCACAGCTCAACGTTTTTGAGTGTTTTCGTTCTTCCTGACAAAACTTTTTACAGAACCTAAGTTCGATAGGTAGACTTTCACAGCCCAGTATTCTTTTATAGTCCTGCCATAATTGTTTCGGAAAACTACAAAGTGATTTAATAAAGAACCAAGCAGTGACAGCAACGAGTTTATTGGTACAGTTGTCTTTGTAAGATTTTTGCGAAGTCCATAGATCTGCCTGTTTCACATAAAGGTTCTTTTTGTCTCACAAGGTCCTGCTCTCACTGTAAACGAAAACAGACAAGCGAATAAACAGCCACGTACGGTTGACTAAAAAAGCACGTTTCTTGCTCTACATGTAGTAGTCAGTACTCCACTTTTCCTTTCTCCTCCCTAATCCCTCCATATAGAATTCGCCACTGTCTGTCACTCTTTTACGACTTTTCATCAACTGACCACTCTGATTTTCTTTTCGAAGCATCTGGTACCATAATGTACAGCACATTTGCTAAAGATTCGAACGTGTACTGCGTTGTACAATTTTTTCCCGATTTTGTAGGGTCCGTATTGGATTGACGAACGGTATTATAGAATCGCAAATTCGCAAACTATTAGATAACAAAATCCATGGAAGTAAAGAAATTTTTTGTTTCAGCCAGACCTGCAGCTTCAATGATATGCTTTTTTCCTAAAAATTCTAAAGTTGTTCATGCAATAGATTGCGTGTAAAGTATCAGTATTTGGACTGACTTCATATAACTGACGAAGAGTGGTCATCGCTATCTCTTTTTTATCTAATTTTAGTCCTTTCATGTACATACCAGCGTCGGTTGCGGGCTTCGCCCGCACCCGACTCTGGCCGGGCGGGCCACGCTAGGCTAGCCGGCTTCGCCGGCGTCGTGTGTGGTGAGCCATGTGGGGTCAGAAACCCAACCTAACCTCGAGCCCGCTAGGGTCCCCACAACCCTAGGGATGCTTCCTTACCCAGCGACGGCTGCCGGCTTCGCCGGTCAGGGTGGGGTAATGGTCATGGTAGGGCTGTAGACATAGAGGAAAATTGAACGGAAGAAATGCCATCTGCGATGCAAAATAATAGTAAAAATGTGCAAAAAGAGCAGCCGGTTGTCATACTGCACAGTGGAAAAGGATTCAATTTATTATGGAGTCGTAGCTTCCCTGGTAGTGGGGTAGTGGTAAAAGTATGGCGGCAAACGTAGAGGTAAATTGAAACAAAACACGGCTTATGTGAGGCAAAATAGCAAAAAAACAATACAGAACGGAGCAACCCGTTGTCATACTGAACAGTTGAAGAGGATTCAATTTCTGTTGTAGCAGCAACGCTGGTAGTGGGGTAGTGGTAAAAGTATGGCAGCAAAAATAGTGGAAGGTTGCACCACACAGGAGAGCTGGGAAGGAACACTGAGGTGTGACCACTAGACACGTATTGGGAAGATACCTCTTTCGAAATCACCCTACGTCAGGCAGTCGATGGTAGTCGATGGTAAACAACAGTGGTGGTTGGGAAGAGACCTCTTTCGAAATCACCTTACGTCAGGCAGTCGATGGCAGTCGATGGTAAACAACATTGGTGGACAACTGTCAAGCGTCTGCGCTTGGACAACTGGCAACCGCACCGCAAACTTGGGTGATTAAACCGGCTAGCTAGCCAGTGTACGAATTGCGGGTGGCTAACATCGGACAAAAAACCCTTCCTCTTTTATATATGGGGGATGTTCACTGTTTCATGTGTATACTGACTGTGCTTCTCTCAAAGAAAATTACCAAGAGTGCACACGAGGAAAAGGTCTAGAAAAATCGTTAACATGCCTGGCATGAAATTCAAAAAGCGAAGCGTTACCAGCACCTATTTTCCCCGTTGTTTGTGTTTTTAGTGTTTTCTTCACCACTTCTATGCCTTTTCAAATTCACTCATGAACTAAATACCATAAAATGCGTAAAAACAACTGGTTGAGAATTACGAAAAATTAACGTATACCATTCAATTGCGAGAAGAAACGGCCAGGAAGTCAAGAAGTACGAAATGACTGTATAGAAAAGTGGGGCACACGCAAATAAATTGGTTGACGAGCAAGAAACATTTCTCGAATCACGAATACTATATCGACTGCCCGTTTTCACTTATTCGAGCACGTAGAGGGTTCCCTCGATATCGCAACTATACTTCAAAAGCTCATCCAAAAAAATCGTTCGAAATGCATTTACCTGAAGAAGAGGTAAAATTTCAAAAATGGTGTGCAGAATGTCGTTAATGCAATTTAACAGAAATTTTCGTCGTTAAATTTCGTTAAATGTTTTTAACGAAAAATGCCGGTAAATCCGCTAAATCGTTAATCGTTAAACGCACACCTTTGGTCCAGATCCAGAAGTCGTTCCACAGATCATACTTTGCACAGCATTCGTGAGAAAACTTTTTAAAGGCTTCGTTCGACAAGTAAGCGCGTACTTGACTCTCACTACGCCTTTATTTATTTATTTTTTTTATTTCACTCCGGCACAAGTGTAGGGGGTATTAGCGGGGTTGAGAGTGAGGGTAAGGAGAATGGTTAAAGTTATCGAAGGAACATGATTGCCGTCGGACAGTTAACGGTATCGAGCGGTCCACCGACACCCTTTGGTTTCATTTATGTTTCCACAGGTTAAGCACTTTGGATTGAGACTCTCACAGTCTGGTTCTTAGGATTTAGTAGAACACGCACTTCGGAAAATGAAATGGAAGTAGGAGGGCCTAAAGAAGAAAAGAACACGGTAGGGGTGTTCTATACTCAGGGTTTGGGGCGAAGCCCCCAACCAGACGCTACTGGTTCACTATAAAGCCTAACATTAGCTCCTAGTGTAATTACACACAGGGAATTTTTCCTTCTACTGCAACCGCATGCAAAGTATTTCTCGAGTTCCTACCTTCGCACCTTTATGAAAAGGCGTGCGAAATGTTGAAAGGGGGACCGAACATTTGCACTCGTTCAGCGATTTATGTGAAGAAAAATGTTTTACTTTGCAATTAAGCCGAACCGAAATTTCTACCAGGAGATTTCTAATTTCAAATGTTCATAACTCCGCTCAGTATTCGACATTTTAATTATTGCGAAAACTACAATTATGTCTAAGTTCGACGTTCTTGAAAGCTGGGCGCTTTGTAACTATCTTTTAGTCATCTTTGCCTCCGCTTGCTATAAGATTCTTTATTGCAACCGATGTTTCGACGAACTCGTCTTTCTCACGGTCTGAAAGAAGCCCGAAATACTTGGTACTGCAGAGTTCATTGGGTCAGGACGGCGCCTCTACCCTCACAACAACATGCCTCTAAGAGTGCTAAGAAGAAAGACATCTAGGCCAACTATCTCACCGATACCCACAAGCGCCAAGAAACCGGCTCAAACAGCACTCGGCACCATAGAGCAAGTGAGACACACTGATTTGGTTTTACTTTTTGTGAACCACAACAGCAATAAATAACCGTAAAGTAAAAGTGATCCTCTGAAAGCGGTCTCGTCTGTACTGGTTCGAGGAGCCTAATCTTGCCCAAATGCTTTGCAGTACCTTTTGACTTGTTGCGCACGACCCTCACTTTTTTAGCGCATACATACACTTAAGAAAAATTTTCGTCCATTCTCCAAAAAAGAATCCGGAGGTTGCTATTGGTACCCTATTTTGTTGAGGCGCCAGATCGTAGAATACAGACAAAGTGAACTTATTTCCTTCTATTGTGCAAGGAGATGTCTCAGCTGGATACGTTTTGATACTCCTAAACATGAGCTGAACTATGGAAGAATCATTTGGGCTTTGCTCCTACCTATTCCTTTGTACCATCGTTTATATCAGAACTTCACTGCTGATTTTACTAACAAACAAGCTTCACTTTAATTCTGTCTCGGTGTGTCTGAGACAGAAGCCATACGACTTCTGAATTATAAAAATCAACCGGAATTTGCTGCCAACAGTCCAGTGTCTGATAGGGAGGCGGCTCTTTCGGCACGGTCGCGCTGATCGTAGCGGATTTCGAATTTCTGCTACAACCTACGATACTCCTCTTTGAGTACATTTGATTCTCACACTGACTGTATTAGCTGTCGTGGAATCCCATGTACATTCGTTGGAAGCCGAAACAAGGAACGTCATTTTTCAATCACTGCGCGTGATTATCCCTGTATCCTATTCCTGTCATCAAACAATGCTGATACAAATTCAGAGGTGTTAGAGATAAGAGCGGGCATGGAGACTGACAGTTTCATAAAAAACATTAGACATTCACGATCGCTATTTCTCTCGTCACAGCAGTTCGATCTCCTTTGTTTCATCTTTATTAGCCAATAATCGCTCCCCTAATTGACTTTGTATAGCATCCCAAACCTCACACTGCTGTGGAAATCAAATGTTCTCTAACAAATGAGGATGTGCATGAGGAATGGAATGAGGAAGAAAAATAGAGAAAGGAAGGCTCAGATGAGTTGATACTGTAAAGTAAGTTTAAGGTGTAACGCCCAAAATGAACAGCTTAGACTGCGAAATTCGTTCAGAAACCTGATCTACGAGGCCAAAGATGGACCAAACATGCGTGAAAAAAGTTGAAGCTATTTAGGCAGAAATTAAGACCAACGCTCTGGAGTTTAGACTCATCGTGAGACTGATATGTAAGTGATTCGACCCCACTCAACCTGAGCGTTTCCATCGTTCCCCCCCCCCCCTCCCGAATCCGCCACGGACGCGTAGTATGATGTCAAGGTTTAGAGGACTGGGCGTGCGCTAGTCGTGCACTGGGTTGATGGCTGCAATTTCTGGTTGGATTTCTATAATTCAGTCCTATAGGCCTCGACGACACGAGCTGGGACATCTCCTCTCTGAAGAAAATTGGTTCAAGCGATGCAATTTTAGTGCGGCATCTACTGGGTCTTATCCGTAGGTAAAACTATCCTTTTCTTGCCTACACAACGGAGCCACAATCTGCTATCAAGTCGTGGAGTGAAGAAGATTAACAAAACGGGCCATCTATACCGTGAACGGCGGAAACATTCGGCATGCCCCAATATGCTCAACGAGGAAAGCGCTCTGAAACCAACGAAACTGCAAAGGCAGAGGAAAAACTGGAACCTCGTGCATGACTGCAAACGCAAAGGAAAGCGATAAAAGGCCGCAAGAGCTGGAACAGAGCAAGCACTGACCGACGATGAAGAGGATGACGATGGCGGGAACGATGAAGACCGAGTTGTCGAACGACTGCCCGAACGGGCTCCTGCTGCCGAGCTCGACCATCTCCGCCGACCCAGAACTGCCGTGTCGGCGACGTCACCGCCGAGCTGGAGGCCGCACGCGCCGCGGCCGCTCGCGGGTGCAGCCTGACCCGCTTGCGTGGCCGTGGCAGAGTCGCGAACGCGGTCGGCCACGTCACGGGTCGTCGGCCTGTGCGGGGGGGGGGGGGGGTCTACCGAGAAAATGCCCGAATCTTCCTGCGCGCGTTGCGTGCGGAGAAAATACGCGCATCCAGGGGAGAAAATGCCCGGGTTGACGGGAGGAACCTGTGGCACACCATCATGTGGTGATTAGCAAAAGTGCCGTCATAAAGAAAACAGCTTTGGGCGGTAAACACCACTTAGGAGACCAGGAAAAAGTTTGAAACTGTGGAAAAACCGTCCATTAGGAGAGCCTTAAGCGGGTGTATCGTTATTATTAAATAATGGTCTATTTCTGCAACGTTTCACTCGTATCAAAGCCCTAGTAAGAATCGCAAAATTTCATGTTTGAAAAACACTCTATATTTCGAGATGGTGGCTTGAAAGATTTTTGGCAAGGTGCTGCACTGTAGGTTCTGGTAAATTTAATAACGTTTTTGGCGAAACCTATGTTGCAACTAACCATTCAGATGTTTAAACCCTTTATTCAGGTATGTGGAAATATCAGAAATACAACAACAATGCAAAATAAAAATCCTATACTGAGAACAACCTTAATAAAAAAAGAGCACAACAAGTATTTAAGATACCAATGGTGTATCAGATGAAAAACACTTGAAAAGCAATGAATGTTGAAAAATCTGTGTTCAGATCCTGTTTTAGTGAAGAAGAAAATGGTCAAAAATGAAGACTTCATCAGAAATATCTCACCATCACTAAAGCCTAAAACCTATGACGGAACATAAGGAAGGCGGGCCAAGTTAAAGGGTGCCCTCAAGCGCAGGAGGGTCTAGGTAAGTCAAAGGAGACCTCGCCGATGTGCGTCTTGCCCACTCCCACGACTTAAGGCCCCCACAGAGTTCTGCAGCAGCGCCGCAGCCCTATGCTTAGGGCCTGTTCATACTTCGCGACAAGAGCGACTCGTCGCCCGTTCATAACATGCATATCGATTAAAACCGAGCACGCGCCGCCGAAAAGTGTTCATACTCGAGCGCCGGCGCCATCGCTCCAGTCGCTCTTGTCGCTTTTGTCGCTCTTGTCGCTCTTGTCGCCTGTTCATACTTCGCGCCGGCGCCGGGAGCGACTGGAGCGACTGGGGCGACGAGCGGAGTGCGGACTACGTAATTACACCGCTTTAGCCGTGTAAGGCGCACTAGTGCTAGAAGGAAACGTTTCCTGTTCTGCCGTTCTTCATACAAAGGTAGGGAGTGGCTTTATGTCTATTTTGAGTGCCACACTGACGATGTAGGTAATATGATTGTTCACTTCTGTCTGTTCCAGTTTCTAACAACTTTTTTGACTAAAAATATGTCTGTTTGCTTGTGTTTGTCTCAGTTTCCGGAAACTTTTTACTAATATAACTGTTTGCATTTTTCTATTTCAGTTTCGAAAAACTAATGCAATTGAATAGTTAGACGTGAACACCTCTATTCACTTGATATTTTAGGCCACGAAGTAGACGTTATGGTGTAATTACGTACACCACACTACGTCCGTCGCCCCAGTCGCTCTTGTCGCTCCAGTCGTTCTTGTCGCCTGTTCATATTTCCGCGCGCTGCGCACTCTGCGCACGCTGCGCTCTTGTCGCTGCTATCGCGAAGTATGAACAGGGCCATAACCATAGGGCAGAGACGCAGAGCTCGCCGGCGGCGGCGTCCCTGCCCTATCCTTAACCGTAGCGGCGAGCGGCGTTGCCGCAGAACTCTGTGGGGGCCTTTAGAGCATGATCTGGGTGACACGTTCTGCTAGGCCCCCACGCCGGAGACACCCCGTCCACTGGCCCGCCGCCTGAGAACCTTATGTCAGGGTTCCCATTTGTTGTGTTTTGTCGTTCTGTTGCGTCTAAATAAAATATTTGTTAAATCCGACCTGTGTTCAATTCGACGAATCAAGAACTCAGCGGTACTTAGCTCGACGAAGCTATAGACTGCACATTATCCGGCCTACATGGGGACCGAAGCGTTTTGAGGAGGCATCGTAGGGTTGTCGATCATTTCCTGATATCGACGTCCTAGGGGGTTGCATCAAGAAGAAAAAAGCGTAAAACCTTCGCTCGGCATTGATTATTCGCTCAAGCGATAAGTCTATCGGTTGTGACAGCTCGCGTGGATTCAGTCGTCATCAAGTATCACTCCGAGGCTGCCGAGGGCAAGGGTACCCTGAGTGAGCTTGTTGGAAGAAGGTATAGAAGAAACCGGGGCAGGTGTACAGGAGCCTTACGTGAGTCGGTGATACACCGTAGTTGTGAAAGAAATCTTAGCTGAGTTAGGCATTGCAGGATTCCCGAAAAACTTGGAGTTCGACGAGGCACCGGACGAGAATCAAGGCCCACAGATCAGTTTCAGAAATAGGGAGGATAGAGGGCCAGAGTGCATAAAATCACTGAGGGAGATGTACCATAGAGTTAATAAACTTTTGAGTGACTCCAGCATAGCAAAAGAGGAATGAAGCGAAGTGAATAAGGAAATGATGGAAACCATCACTAAGGTGGAGGAGGACATAGGTGCCGTAGAAGGTTTAGCTATACCTAGAGCTTTGCTGGAAGAACTGAAATCCACGCCTGAGAACAGAGGGATCAAGGACTTACCAGGATACTATCTCAACGGTAGGTCGGAATGGCGCAAGTGTTGTATATGGGCAGAACCGCACCTCCCTGGGAAGTAACAAACTGCAGGTATCTCGACCCCAATACAACTCTGCGCAGAGTTAGGGGCCACGGAAGTCGCTTGTTGGCCCTGTTGATTCACGTGCTCCACAGCTGACGGGCGCGCGCGGGATGAGGGCCCGTATTGCGACTCAGCGCACAGGTGGCGTAGTAGAGAAGTGCTCGGGCTCGTGAGCGAGGGGTCGGAGGTTTGGATCCCGTGGATTGCGTTTGTTTTGCACATTTGTAAAGTCCATGTTTATCATATAGGTAATCCACCTAGGGGTATTATAGTGTGTTATAGAACATGTTTACATATAACGTATGCTTCAAACTACAGATTAGCTGAAATGTTCACTTCTGTGAGTCACTTATTTTAAGCCTGTTTTGTGTGAAGCTGTAGTTATGTAACGATAGATATTTTGGGCCGCTAGTTAAAAGTTCCGACTCCACCGATAAGACTTCGGTCAAAAAAATGTTCGCTGAAACGTTGTCTAGGGGGTTATTTGGGCTGCTGATCTGGAATCTGACATCCGTTCTTCACGATTCGGTCGGATGCCACCTATGCCGTTAACAATGGTGGTCCAGGCATGGTCACCGATTTCGCTGAAACTTTGTCTAGGGGGGTTATTTGGGGTGCTGATCACGAATCTGACATCCGTTCTTCACGATTCGGCTAGATATTATAGACAGGAAGGCACAGGATTACATTCTTAAAGTTTTGCCGGTGACGGCAGGTAGAGACAGAAAAACGGATGTCAGATTCGTGATCAGCACCCCAAATAACCCCCTAGACGAAGTTTCAGCAAAATTGGTGACCTGCCTGGACCACACTTGTTAACGGTATGGGTGGTATGTTATACAATACCGCTCGCGCCGCACGGTCAAAAGTCGGCGAAAAAACGCCAACATGGCGTCGCAAAGCGTCGCACGCTCATAACTCCTTTAGTTTTAGGTTTTTTGAATAAAGGTTGGTACCATTCGATTCGCCTCTTCGAGATCTACACAAACATGTATATAATTTTACCGGAACACCCATATTTTCGCCGTGGGTGGTCCAAAATTGATCGGAGCGGGCTTTTGCGATTAGAGCAGCTTATTTCCTAGGACATGCGTGCTTTCGGAGTATCTCAAGCATTGCGTACGTTGCCAGTGCTCCGTAATGCCAGGAATGCCCCGAGAGTGCACAATGCATACAGAATCGATCCTATCAATCGAGTGAGCGAACGCATGTCCATTGCGCTTCTACCTTGTCTTACTGGGAAACGCGACGTTTTCAAGACGATTTCGAGCCGTTTGGAGAACGTTATCAGAAATTTCTTGCCGCCCCACTCAGGATTGGCTCCAATCTGTCCCAGCGAAACTTCGGTGTGCGCCGTGAACAATGCATAGAGAACCGAACCTTTCAGTCGAGGGGGGCGGTGGACAGCTTGTAGACTGAGCGTTTGGGGAGTTTTATCAGAAATTCCCCGCCACCCCACTCAGGAATTGCTCCAAGGCTGTCCAGCGAGCCTTTGGAGTGCGCCATGTACAATGCATACAGAATCGAACCTTTCAATCGAGGTGGGGGGGACAGTTTGTAGACTGATCGTTTGGGGAGTTTTACCAGAAATTTCTTGCCGCCCTAATCAGGAATTGCTCCAAGGCTGTCCAGCGAGCCTTTGGAGTGCGCCATGAACAACGCATACAGAATCGAACCTTTCAATCGAGGGGGGGGGGGCGACCGCTCGCAAATTGCACGCGCGGGCGTCTTCGGAGCACAATAGCTCTGTCAAGTTGGAACCTTTCGGGTTGCAGCTTGTAGGTCCTGTAGGCAGTCGAACGTTCTGTTAGTACGCCAAAGCAGATTGGTTTAGCATAGGAGGGGCAATGTTATAGGGGTGCGAAGATGCAGGTGAGGCTTGTGTGAAGCATTATTTTTCCGATTTCCGTGGACCACTGCGAGAAGACGCCACAAGCTAACGGCCTTAAAATGCGTACGCGAACAGAGCGCCTAAGGTGCTTTACGACGACGTGCTCGTAGCTCCTCAGCTGCCCAAACTGCCTAGCCTCAGCTGCCGTTTTAGAGCGGCGAAACCTAGCGGAAAGTATTTTGAATGATTCATTTCTTTTCTTTTCACCTGATT
>OX377205.1:49086813-49278372 GCA_947396885.1 Heligmosomoides polygyrus polygyrus
AAGCCTGGAGCGGCTGATAGTTATATGAATACATCTTCACCTTTACAACGAATAACAACTTCATCTATCATCAACAAAACTGATAAAGAGAAAAATCTTGCAGATTCCAAAACCAAACAGTAACGACAAGACTCCCAAAATAACAAATTTCATACTATGCCTAGTTCGCTTAGCTTCTGGGAAGTCGTTGAACTTCTGGGAAGATCCAAAGTGCTCTGCACCACAGCTCAACGTTTTTGAGCGTTTTCGTTCTTCCTGACAAAACTTTTTACAGAACCTAAGTTCGATAGGTAGACTTTTACAGTCCAGTATTCTTTTATAGTCCTGCCATAATTGTTTCGGAAAACTACAAAGTGATTTAATAAAGAACCAAGCAGTGACAGCAACGAGTTTATTGGTACAGTTGTCTTTGTGAGATTTTTGCGAAGTCCATAGATCTGCCTGTTTCACATAAAGGCTCTTTTTGTCTCACAAGGTCCTGCTCTCACTGTAAACGAAAACAGACAAGCGAATAAACAGCCACGTACGGTTGACTAAAAAAGCACGTTTCTTGCTCTACATGTAGTAGTCAGTACTCCACTTTTCCTTTCTCCTCCCTAATCCCATTCTTTCTCCTCCCTAATTCTCATTTAGAATTCGCCACTGTCTGTCACTCTTTTACGACTTTTCATCAACTGACCACTCTGATTTTCTTTTCGAAGCACCTGGTACCATAATGTACAGCACATTTGCTAAAGATTCGAACGTGTACTGCGTTGTACAATTTTTTCCCGATTTTGTAGGGTCCGTATTGGATTGTCGAACGGTATTATAGAATCGCAAATTCGCAAACTATTAGATAACAAAATCCATGGAAGTAAAGAAATTTTTTGTTTCAGCCAGACCTGCAGCTTCAAGGATATGCTTTTTTCGTAAAACTTCTAAAGTTGTTCATGCAATAGATTGCGTGTAAAGTATCAGTATTTGGACTGAGTTCATATAACTGACGAAGAGTGGTCATCGCTATCTCTTTTTTATTCAATTTTAGTCCTTTCATGTACATATGTTCACTGTTTCATGTGTATACTGACTGTGCTTCTCCCAAAGAAAATTACCAAGAGTGCACACGAGGAAAAGGTCTAGAAAAATCGTTAACATGCCTGGCATGAAATTCAAAAAGCGAAGCGTTACCAGCACCTATTTTTCCCCGTTGTTTGTGTTTTTAGTGTTTTCTTCACGACTTCTATGCCTTTTCAAATTCACTCATGAACTAAATACCATAAAATGCGTGAAAACTAACTGGTTGAGAATTACGAAAAATTAACGTATACCATTCAATTGCGAGAAGAAACGGCCAGGAAGTCAAGAAGTACGAAATGACTGTATAGAAAAGTGGGGCACACGCAAATAAATTGGTTAACGAGCAAGAAACATTTCTCGAATCACGAATACTATATCGACTGCCCGTTTTCACCTATTCGAGCAGGTAGAGGGTTCCCTCGATATCGCAACTATACTTCAAAAGCTCATCCAAAAAAATCGTTCGAAATGCATTTACCTGAAGAAGAGGTAAAATTTCAAAAATGGTGTGCAGAATTCGTTAATGCAATTTAACGGAAATTTTCGTCGTTAAATTTCGTTAAATGTTTTTAACGAAAAATGCCGGTAAATCGTTAATCGTTAAACGCACACCCTTGGTCCAGATCCAAAGTCGTTCCACAGATCATACTTTGCACAGCATTCGTGAGGAAACTTTTTAAAGGCTTCGTTCGACAAGTAAGCGCGTACTTGACTCTCACTACGCCTTTATTTATTTTATTTCACTCCGGCACAAGTGTAGCGGGTATTAGCGGGGTTGAGAGTGAGGGTAAGGAGAATGGTTAAAGTTGTCGAAGGAACATGATTGCTGTCGGACAGTTAACGATATCGAGCGGTCCACCGACACCCTTTGGTTTCATTTATGTTTCCGCAGGTTTAGCGCTTTGGATTGAGACTCTCACAGTCTGGTTCTTAGGATTTAGTAGAACATGCACCTCGGAGAATGAAATGGAAGTAGGAGGGCCTAAAGAAGAAAAGAACACGGTCGGGGTGTTCTATACTCAGGGTTTGGGGCGAAGCCCCCAACCAGACGCTACTGGTTCGCTATAAAGCCTAACATTAGCTCCTAGTGTAATTACACACAGGGTATTTTTCCTCCTACTGCAACCGCATGCAAAGTATTTCTCGAGTTCCTACCTTCGCACCTTTATGAAAAGGCGTGCGAAATGTTGAAAGGGGGACCGAACATTTGCACTCGTTCAGCGATTTATGTGAAGAAAAATGTTTTACTTTGCAATTAAGCCGAACCGAAATTTCTACCAGGAGATTTCTAATTTCAAATGTTCATAACTCCGCTCAGTATTCGACATTTTAATTATTGCGAAAACTACAATTATGTCCAAGTTCGACGTTCTTGAAAGCTGGGCGCTTTGTAACTATCTTTTAGTCATCTTTGCTTCCGCTTGCTATAAGATTCTTTATTGCAACCGATGTTTCGACGAACTCTTCTTCCTCATGGTCTGAAAGAAGCCCGAAATACTTGGTACTGCAGAGTTCATTGGGTCAGGAACGGCGCCTCTACCCTTACAACAACATGCCTCTAAGAGTGCTAAGAAGAAAGACATCTAGGCCAACTATCTCACCGATACCCACAAGCGCCAAGAAACCGGCTCAAACAGCACTCGGCACCATAGAGCAAGTGAGACACACTGATTTGGTTTTACTTTTTGTGAACCACAACAGCAGTAAATAACCGTAAAGTGAAAGTGACCCTCTGAAAGCGGTCCCGTCTGTACTGGTTCGAGGAGCCTTATCTTGCCCAAATGCTTTGCAGTACCTTTTGACTTGTTGCGCACGACCCTCACTTTTTTAGCGCATACATACACTTAAGAAAAGTTTTCGTCCATTCTCCAAAAAAGAATCCGGAGGTTGCTATTGGTACCCTATTTTGTTGAGGCGCCAGATCGTAGAATACAGACAAAGTGAACTTATTTCCTTCTATTGTGCAAGGAGATGTCTCAGCTGGATACGTTTTGATACTCCTAAACATGGGCCGAACTATGGAAGAATCATTTGGGCTTTGCTCCTACCTATTCCTTTGTACCATCGTTTATATCAGAGCTTCACTGCTGATTTTACTAACAATCAAGTTTCACTTTAATTCTGTCTCGGTGTGTCTGAGACAGAAGCCATACGACTTCTGAATTATAAAAATCAACCGGAATTTGCTGCCAACAGTCCAGTGTCTGATAGGGACGCGGCTCTTTCGGCACGGTCGCGCTGATCGTAGCGGATTTCGAATTTCTGCTACAACCTACGATACTCCTCTTTGAGTATATTTGATTCTCACACTGACTGTATTAGCTGTCGTGGAATCCCATGTACATTCGTTGGAAGGCGAAACAAGGAATGTCATTTTTCAATCACTGCGCGTGATTATCGCTGTATCCTATTCCTGTCATCAAACAATGCTGATACAAATTCAGAGGTGTTAGAGATAAAAATGAGGCAGTGCCAGAACTTAAAAAGAGCGGGCATGGAGACTGACAGTTTCATAAAAAAAAAACATTAGACATTCACGATCGCTATTTCTCTCGCCACAGCAGTTCGATCTCCGTCTTTCTTTCATCTTTATGAGCCAATAATCGCTCACCTAATTGACTTTGCATAGCATCCCAAACCTCACACTGCTGTGGAAATCAAATGTTCTCTAACAAATGAGGATTTGCATGAGGAATGGAAGGAGGAAGAAAAATAGAGAAAGGAAGGCTCAGATGAGTTGATACTGTAAAGTAAGTTTAAGGTGTAACGCCCAAAATGAACAGCTTAGACTGCGAAATTCGTTCAGAAACCTGATCTACGAGGCCAAAGATGGACCAAACATGCGTGAAAAAAGTTGAAGCTATTTAGGCAGAAATTAAGACCAACGCTCTGGAGTTTAGACTCATCGTGAGACTGATATGTAAGTGATTCGACCCCACTCAACCTGAGCGTTTCCATCGTTCCCAACCCCCTTCCCGAATCCGCCACGGACGCGTAGTATGATAGCAAGGTTTAGAGGACTGGGCGTGCGCTAGTCGAACACCGGGTTGATGGCTGCAATTTCTGGTTGGATTTCTATAATTCAGTCCTATAGGCCTCGACGACACGAGCTGGGACATCTCCTCTCTGAAGAAAATTGGTTCAAGCGATGCAATTTTAGTGCGGCATCTACTGCGTCTTACCCTTAGGTAAAGCTATCCTTTTCTTGCCTACACAACGGCACCACAATCTGCTACCAAGTCGTGGAGTGAAGAAGATTAACAAAGACGGGCCATCTATACCGTGAACGGCGGGAACATTCGGCATGCCCCAATATGCTCAACGGGGAAAGCGCTCTGAAACCAACGAAACTGCAAAGGCAGAGGAAAAACTGGAACCTCGTGCATGACTGCAAACGCAAAGGAAAGCGATAAAAGGCCGCAAGAGCTGGAACAGAGCAAGCACTGACCGACGATGAAGAGGATGACGATGGCGGGAACGATGAAGACCGAGTTGTCGAACGACTGCCCGAACGGGCTCCTGCTGCCGAGCTCGACCATCTCCGCCGACCCAGAACTGCCGTGCCGGCGACGTCACCGCCGAGCTGGAGGCCGCACGCGCCGCGGCCGCTCGCGGGTGCAGCCTGACCCGCTTGCGTGGCCGTCGCAGAGTCGCGAACGCGGTCGGCCACGTCAGGGGTCGTCGGCCTGTGCGGGGGGGGGGGGGGAGGGGTCTACCGAGAAAATGCCCGAATCTTCCTGCGCGCGTTGCGAAAATACGCGCATCCAGGGGAGAAAATGCCCGGGCTGACGGGAGGAACCTGTGGCACACCATCATGTGGTGATTAGCAAAAGTGCCGTCATAAAGAAAACAGCTTTGGGCGGTAAACACCACTTAGGAGACCAGGAAAAAGTTTGAAACTGTGGAAAAAAACCGTTCATTAGGAGAGCCTTAAGCGGGTGTATCGTTATTATTATTCTATTTCTGCAACGTTTCACTCGTATCAAAGCCCTAGTAAGAATCGCAAAATTTCATGTTTGAAAAACACTCTATATTTCGAGATGGTGGCTTGAAAGATTTTTGGCAAGGTGCTGCACTGTAGGTTCTGGTAAATTTAATAACGTTTTTGGCGAAACCTATGTTGCAACTAACCATTCAGATGTTTAAACCCTTTATTCAGGTATGTGGAAATATCAGAAATACAACAACAATGCAAAATAAAAATCCTATACTGAGAACAACCTTAATAAAAAAAGAGCACAACAAGTATTTAAGATACCAACGGTGTATGAGATGAAAAACACTTGAAAAGCAATGAATGTTGAAAAATCTGTGTTCAGATCCTGTTTTAGTGAAGAAGAAAATGGTCAAAAATGAAGACTTCATCAGAAATATCTCACCATCACTAAAGCCGGTACTATTGTACTTTTGGCACCCCACCTAATCTTGTTCAAAATAGGTCTACTAGGGGTAGTCTGCCATGGGAAGAACGAATATCATAGTCGTTTTTTGCGGAAATGCCTTATAAGCCCGCTGTATGAAGTTCGAATCGCCCAAGGCCTTGCGAAATAGCGCGCGCTGGTAAGAGGCGCAGAGACTCCGCCTCCTATCGATGCGCACTATTTCGCCGCCTCTAGCCTGCAGCGGAGGTTGCCAGGTTGTAAGCCTTGAAACTGTGCTTTGCTTTCCTTCGCGTGAGCGGAGGAGAGCACAGATTTGGGTAGGAGAAGGGACTCCGGGATGTAGGCCCACTAGCGCACCCGTGTTAAAATTGCCTTCATCCCGGAGTTCCCTCCCTTGCCAATATGAAAGCAAATAAGACGCGGATTTGTAATAATCGAAAAGAGGATATAGGACAGCACTTACATTCGCTGAATGTAGCTAGTCGTCCCGTCTACACGCTACGGCATGCCTCCCCCCTCCGGGGAGACGGTCACGTGTTTTAGGAGGCGGAGTCTCTGCGCCTCTTACCGCTATTTCACAAGGCCTTGGGCGATTCGAACTTGATATAGCGGGCTTATAAGGCATTTCCGCAAAAAACTACTATGATATTCGTTCTTCCCATGGCAGACTACCCCTAGTAGACCCATTTTGAACAAGATTAGGTGGGGTACTAAAAGTACAATAGTACCCTAAAGCCTAAAACCTATGACGGAACATAAGGAAGGCGGGCCAAGTTAAAGGGTGCCCTCAAGCGCAGGAGGGTCTAGGTAAGTCAAAGGAGACCTCGCCGATCTGCGTCTTGCCCACCCCCACGACTTAAGGCCCCCACAGAGTTCTGCAGCAGCGCCGCAGCCCTATGCTTAGGGCCTGTTCATACTTCGCGACAAGAGCGACTCGTCGCCCGTTCGTAACATGCATATCGATTAAAACCGAGCGCGCGCCGCCGAAAAGTGTTCATACTCGAGCGCCAGCGCCGTCGCTCCAGTCGCTCTTGTCGCTTTTGTTGCTCTTGTCGCTCTTGTCGCCTGTTCATACTTCGCGCCGGCGCCGGGAGCGACTGGAGCGACTGGGGCGACGAGCGGAGTGCGGAGTACGTAATTACACCGCACTAGCCCTGTAAGGCGCACTAGTGCTAGAAGGAAACGTTTCCTGTTCTGCCGTTCTTCATACAAAGGTAGGGAGTGGCTTTATGTCTATTTTGAGTGCCACACTGACGATGTAGGTAATATGATTGTTCACTTCTGTCTGTTTCAGTTTCTAACAACTTTTTTGACTAAAAATATGTCTGTTTGCTTGTGTTTGTCTCAGTTTCCGGAAACTTTTTACTAATATAACTGTTTGCATTTGTCTATTTCAGTTTCCAAAAACTAATGCAATTGAATAGTTAGACGTGAACACCTCTATTCACTTGACATTTTAGGCCACGAAGTAGACGTTATGATGTAATTACGTACACCACACTACGTCCGTCGCCCCAGTCGCTCTTGTCGCTCCAGTCGGTCTTGTCGCCTGTTCATATTTCCGCGCGCTGCGCACTCTGCGCACGCTGCGCTCTTGTCGCTGCTATCGCGAAGTATGAACAGGGCCATAACCATAGGGCAGAGACGCAGAGCTCGCCGCCGGCGGCGTCCCTGCCCTATCCTTGACCATAGCGGCGAGCGGCGTTGCCGCAGAACTCTGTGGGGGCCTTTAGAGCATGATCTGGGCGACACGTTCTGCTAGGCCCCCACGCCGGAGTCACCCCGTCCACTGGCCCGCCGCCTGAGAACCTTATGTCAGGGTTCCCATTTGTTGTGTTTTGTCGTTCTGTTGCGTCTAAATAAAATATTTGTTAAATCCGACCTGTGTTCAATTCGACGAATCGAGAACTCAGCGGTATTTAGCTCGACGAAGCTATAGACTGCACATTATCCGGCCTACATGGGGACCGAAGCGTTTTGAGGAGGTATCGTAGGGTTGTCGATCATTTCCTGATATCGACGTCCTAGGGGGTTGCATCAAGAAGAAAAAATCGTAAAACCTTCGCTCGGCATTGATTATTCGCTCAAGCGATAAGTCTATCGGTTGTGACAGCTCGCGTGGATTCAGTCGTCATCAAGTATCACTCCGAGGCTACCGAGGGCAAGGGTACCCTGAGTGAGCTTGTTGGAAGAAGGTATAGAAGAAACCGGGGCAGGTGTACAGGAGCCTTACGTGAGTCGGTGATACACCGTAGTTGTGAAAGAAATCTTAGCTGAGTTAGGCATTGCAGGATTCCCGAAAAACTTGGAGTTCGACGAGGCACCGGACGAGAATCAAGGCCCACAGATCAGTTTCAGAAATAGGGAGGATAGAGGACCAGAGTGCATAAAATCACTGAGGGAGATGTACCATAGAGTTAATAAACTTTTGAGTGACTCCAGCATAGCAAAAGAGGAATGAAGCGAAGTGAATAAGGAAAAAAAAGCCATCACTAAGGTGGAGGAGGACATAGGTGCCGTAGAAGGTTTAGCTATACCTAGAGGTTTGCTGGAAGAACTGAAATCCACGCCTGAGAACAGAGGGATCAAGGACTTACCTTAGAGGACTGGAAAGCGTACGCAAGAACAATAGAAAGGGATGGTGAGATATTGGCAGAGATCTGCGGACAGCTTGACACAACTGTTTTGCAGGTTCAGGAGGCAATTAAGGATCTCCAAAAAAGATCGAAAGAGGAGTAACAAGGTAAGGAGTTCTACGCGAAAGAGAAGTGTCAAGGGCTGGATAAGGAAAGACTGCTTGCAGGATCCAATGACGCCTTCGACTGGACAATGTTTTGCCGAGGACTGGAGGCAACGTTCAAGGACAGCAACGATCAGGTTCGTTAAGTCGACACTTGATAACATATTTGAGATCCTTGGCGGTACCAGACCTAGGTGTCTTCAAAGGAGACAAAGATGAAGACTTTAAACAGTTCGTGAGACGGTTTAGACGGAAATATGACAGTGTGATAGGATGTGAGGCTGCTATGATGGAAATAATGGGTGACGACCATCTAACGGGAAGAGCCAAAAGTATATTCAAGGTCCTGCCCAGGGAAGTTAGAGAGAGAGGTTTGAAGCGGTAAGGTCGGAGATGGCGAAATTATTGGCAAGCGATAGTACAGCAGCTTGTATGCGGGCTCTGCGGAATTGAGAAACCTCTCGATACGCCCCAACCAGGATGTCGCAGACTTCTGTTTGACGCTAGAGAGTCTAGGCCAGGAGTGCTCCATTGAGGACAGATCGATGGAATATGCTCAGATGTTTCTCGATAATCTGTCTAGCTGGCCCGAGCATTACCAGCTGGTTGGGACACTTCACCGAGTTCAGCCTAGACAAGCGTACGAAGAGATCAAGCAACTAGCACTGTGCACTGAGCAGTCAAAGATTATGTTTAAGACTGGTAAGGGATCACCGGGTCAAGGCTGGGAGAGGGCATTACAGTACCGTGGGTTACGGAGAACTCGGGAAGTAGAGTGTGATCCGCGAAATCAGAGCTCAGCCAGAGAAATGACAGCTACTAGGAGGGAAGTCAGAAGTGAAGGCCATCTAATGGGAACAGGTTCTCCTCGACCTCATGGAAGTACAGTAGCGCAGCAGGTAGCCTCAACAACCGGCAGAAGGTGTTAGAACTGTTCCAATTTCGGGCAATTCGCAAAAGACTGTCTGCAAAAAGTTACAAGAGTGAACCAGATAGAGCCGGAGAAGTACCTGTGCAGTATTATTAGACTGGCTAGTAGTCTAGGTAGCGGGTGTGGAGCGGAAACCTGGACAGAAATAAAGATCTTGTAGGGGATTGTAATGTGGTAACTATGAGGGCGTTGGATAGCAGCATACCGGCCCTTCTAAATACGGGGTCAATGATAAGTATAATCTTCGTAGAAGTTCTTGGGAAAGCACAAGATCGAGGGCTCGATTTAGACACATTGGATCCCATTCAAGAGTCTACACTAAGACCAGTTACGACGCTTCCAACAATCAAATAAAGTTCCTGGGAGCCGTATATGTAGAAACAGAGCTGGAAGGAGGGAAGTCAGGTAGGATAGCCTTCAACATTAGTCCAACGAAAAACGAAGAGTTAATTCTAGGAACAAATGCTCTAGCCAAATTAGGAGTTGACGTATGTATCACAGAAGTCTAGGGAAAAGGAAGACGACACGCAGGCAGGAAGTAGTGTGATTGTTGCAAAAAGAACGTATATCCATCCCACCGAGAGAAGGATTAGTAGTACAGGCCCGATGTATCGGGGAGACGGCTGATAGTAGTGAACGAGTCATTTGGCCAACTAAGGAAGGGGTATCAGCAGGTGTCTTTAAGATTCAGGATAGGTGCACAGAAATTCCTGTATTAAACAATAGTAACCAGCCGATGCTGCTTAAGGAAGGTGAAGACATAGGACGCTGTGGACTGAGAAGTGGCACGAACGTTGTGAAGAAATGAACCCTTTGATACCAAATGAAGACAGTGAGTGGAGTGAGGAAGAAAGAATGAGAATTTTGAATGAAACCATAACATGTCATATGAGGACCGAGAAGGGAGGATCTACTCATGACTTTGAAGTGACTTACTGTTCACTCCATGTGGCGTTCATGTGACTCAAAAGCACTCAAAAATTGAGTTGGCTTACAGTTCCGCAGCTCAATGCTTCGAAAGGTAATTCTAAGTTACCAGGTTCCGTTGATGTGCTTGTGCTTGTTTTTTGTTTTTTTACGTATCAGAAATTGAGATCTGGGCGAAAAAACCTCTTTCGCTCCTTTCAGTGTTTCCAAATGTTCTTTTCACATAAAACACCGTTGGTACTAATTTAACGGTTGAGTATGCCTGTTGTAACGAGAATCTTTCCTCGTATTCCCCAAAGCTTCACTATCACGGTAAGGCCACTGAATCTGCAAGGGAATCCAAGTAACGCTTGCACACTCTAGCAGTTACATCAGCGGCTGGAATTGCCGCGGATCTTTCAGTTTTTTCATGGGCACGGCGTTGTCTTTCCTATTCATCTTGTCTGATATAGCGATCGGATGCACATCTGCCCTCGACTTCGGGTAAATGGTCTCAGCCATGGTCAGTTCAGTTGCACAAATTGCTAGAAGTTTTCTCAGTGTGAAATCACGCTCTGCAATCGATCAACATATGTTATATTTCATCCATTAAATCATTTTTTCAGTGTAATTGATATTATGTGTACACTCACCACCAAATGCATGACAAATCCTGGTATGGAATCCTTCTACAAGGTTGGTCGTACGCGTTGTCCTCGCGTGCGCATCACGCCATCGTCCGTAAAACTGCCCGTTAGGTGGCAGCCAAGTTCGCTGCATATACAGGGTGGCCGATAAGTATTGTCGTCGCGAAAAAAGTCATATTTTCAATACGTGAGATGTTTTCAAAAGTTACTATTCTTCAATATAACTAACAACCTGTAGATTAAATTTCACAAGAATGCTCCGAAGTGACCTCTCTTGGCTTTTAGGTAGGCTTCAAGCCTTAGTTCAACTGATTCCACAGTGCGCCGCAGGTAGCTGGCATAGGTTTCTGCTCAGGCTTGATTAAAATCGCAGCGAAACTGGTCCAAATTGGTGATGTCCTCTTCCACAGCTTCTGCTCTAGATATCCCCATATAGCAAAGTGCGGGGGATTTAACTCCGGGCTGTTAGATGGCCATTGATCCTTCGTTAGGCATCCAGGGAGGTTGGCGTCCAGATACGTAATCGTCTTCCTCGCTCCATGGGCAGGAGCCCAGCCCTGTTGAAAGATCATCTCGGAATTTTTTCATAGAAGGGAAGGACTACTTTCTTCAGAAACTCCTCTTGTTATGTTCCGGCGTTGATTTTCACGTTTCTTTTCACGAAAACCAGCGGCGTCCTCTGGTTTGCTGTGATACCGGCCCACACGATCAGTCCTTTGCGAAACAGCGATTTTGTGACTATCCTCCTTTTCCGAGTGTTTCCTTGATTGGGTCTGAGGAGCTGGCGATATTCTGGGCGTTATGATCGACTTCGATCATGAAATTTTTCTCATCTGTCCACAGCACATCATCGAGGCGGCGCACTGACAAAAGCCGTAGCAGTTCCTTCCACTTCTTCTTTTAGTTTTCCTTGGCTGCCTCTGTCAACTGCTGTCCATTGACCAATGGATAGTTGGAAGTTCTAGTTAATTATTAACAATTGACTGGACAGTAGAACGAGCAATTCCGCGGCTCTTTGCGATCTTGTTAGGAGATTTGCTGTCGTTTCTGTCGATCCTCTTCTTGATGAACGCAGGTTCTTCCTTGTATTCACAGAACGAGGACGACCTGTCTCTACCTTTATGCTGACGTTTCCTTTCTCCTTCCACTGCTTGATGATCCGCTGAATTGTTCTCAATGGAATACTGAGCTTCCTCGCAATGGCGGTGATGGACTATCCGCTTTCAGCGAGGCGGGCTATTGCTTCTCGATGAGGGTACGGTCTCATAGAGGCTACAAACAAACAGTTACATACGTCACAGAAATTGGATACAGTGTCGTAAACGATGAAGGGAAAGACACACGATTTCAAAAAAAAAAGAAGAGAAACAGGTGCGCGCAAATATCGCGACAATACTTATCGGCCACCCTGTAGATCATGAATTGGCTTAGGGCACTTTCGTCCGCAGATGTGAAATTGACTGCTCTGGAGGCCGCAACACTCCGGAACTGGCGTGCAAGTGCTGAGGTAGAAATGGCAACATCTGCAGCCTTCGAAAAAAAAAAACAGAACACAGCGGTATTTTAGGATTCGGCTCTTCTAAGTCCAAACGCATCTCTTTTGATGCACTGCGCAAAGGAAAATAATTGAGCAGAAAGCGAAAAAGGCCCGTCCCATGGACATCTGCTCCCAGTTCAACTTCTACAGAATCCATTGCAACAATCTCGAAGTCCATCAAAAATTTCAGTGGGTGCATCAGAAGTAGAAAAGGTGTGCAAAGCTGATCTTTGAGCCACCCTAACACCCTTTAAGACAAGTATGTTTTCATTTTAACTCGATTTTTGATCATCTGAACATGCGAGAATACACCAGTGGGCCTCGAAATCATTTAAAACAAAAATGGTACGGTATGTCCACGTCCATAATTGTGTAGAGTTGTGGAGCGTTGTCTTCACTGCGGAGCGAATGGGTATTTGTTTGAATCGCCCATCGCTCTAAAAACACTTCCTCAAGGCTCGAAGAATTTCGGATCTATCGTTCCATTTCAAACTTACCAAAATATTTTTAATCTCCGAGCAGTGTAACACATCTTCTCATAAACTTCCACTTCCAAGGTATGCACAGAGTGGAGCAGACGGCCACAATCGGATCGACATTTCCTAAGACCGTAGGGTTTAGCCTATTCAAATTCTTTGTTCCAAAAATGCCGTCTTCGGAAATTATCATGCCCTCGTCCCGTGCCTACGGATAAGACGTCAGCCACGTTTCTTCTTTCAGTATCCAAAATGCGCTAAAACACAGACCGATATTTTAATGAACGCTTTTTATTGTAGTCTCTCACCGTATTCTGGTTTTCCAATGGCTTGCGCTAATTCCATACGAGCATAGGTGGGTGTAGGCGTAGGTGTATCGCGCACTTGAAGGCATTTCTTAACTATCTCGCGTTTCATAGAAACGTTGGCGGAGCTTCTAGGCTGACAGTAGTGACCGAGTAGAGGGTCCGTTATGAAGTCAGCATTTTTTTTTACCTGAAAAGCATGTTTATTCAATTTCCGACATTTTATAAAAAGAAAACGCAAGAACCCTCTTACTTTTACAGTGGCAGGTGCTCCACATCTTGCAGGATCAGATATTTTGATAGATCGGCAGCCGCTCCTTACATAAACCGAGACATCATTCTTGTTTTTCCTGTTCAAAATGTATTCGTAGCACTGTCTTTTATCATCAGGAAATTCAAATATAACAGTTGACGTACAAACTTTTTGAGGAGTGCTAAACTTCGCTGGTGTGGATTAGCATGACATTTCGTGAACTCTATGTGTTCCAAATTACCACTTTGCTCTTTTTGAATATGAAGATGAGATATTCTCACGGCTCCAGTTTCCACGCCCTCGGTTTCCCATGCCCTATCTTCGACATCATGAAGATAGTGCCTTTGTTTCAGTTGCCACGCCCACGACATGAAGATGGTGCCACAGTTTCAATTGCCATGCCTTTCTCATGCTCTTTCCTCGACAGCATTAGAAAAATACCGTATCCACTGATTACCATTGTTTTGTTGTAGTGGCTGTTGTAGTGAACCCTATCGAAAGCCGTTCAGTGGCCGCAGATGCTTTCTCCCCTGGCTGCGGACATTTTCTCCCCTGGCTGCGGGCATTTTCTCCCCTGGTTGCGGGCATTTTCTCGCATCGAAACAGACGCCGCGCGGTTCGAGTATTTTCTCTCGTAATCGTGCAGGGGGGGGGGGCGCGGGACGTTATGTACGAATCGGCGAACAGCGCGGTGAGCGCTGGAAAAGTCGCCGCAGCGGGGCGACTTCGCCAGCCAATGACCCATGGTCCATGATCGGCCATAGCCCATGGTCACGGGACTTTCCATCAGAATATTCAAAGACCCCTTCATGTGCCACCTCACCGCGGTGAACATCACTTTGTGGTGGCTAACGGCACAAACGGTCACGCAGTACGCGACGCTTTGTCGTGTATGGGCGGCTCTCCTGTATCCCTGTCCAGGAACATGTGAGTAACCAGACCACCGCTACGGCTCAAACAACTAAACCCGCGCCCTAGTCCTCCGCGCGCCGGAGGTGAACTTCTACTACGCCGGTTGCATCCACCTCTGGCGAGGGGCCACCTAATCTCGGAGTTAAACTATCAGGACGTCATTGGAATCGGACTACCGGAAACCCTTTCCACCACAACATGGAGACTGCCTATTCGTCTGCACTTACTGCACTTATAACTGTCGTTCGATCGCATCTGAGCAGGATCTTCGGAAACTGCTTTACAGAAGCCGCAACATCAAATACGACGTTATCGCCCTGCAGGAAACGAAAGGCAGAACGGAAACCATAAGAAGGACCGTCCACAACGAGCTTCTCATTATCGGAGCAAAGGTGGACAGAAAGAATATTGGCGGAGTTGGATTTCTCGTCAATTCGACAGTGCACCACCTAGTAGACTATTATACGATCGTCAGTCCGCGAGTAGCTGTTCTTCGCCTGGAAACCAAAGATAAAGGAACCATCTCCATCATAAATGGATATGCTCCAACATCTGCGGCCACAAATGAAGAAAAGGAGGATTTCTACAAGCTGTTCGAAAGGACTGTCAACGACGAGAAGAGCTATTACAAAGTTGTCGTTGGTGACTTTAACGCTATCGTCCACATGGAACTTCCTCAAGGAACGAAAACGGAGAGCGTCCTATCCGCGTGCCGTCTCTACCATGGAAATTCTATGTTTAAGAAGCCTTCAAACCGACGATGGACCTGGGAAAGCCCAAATGGAGAAACACGTTCGGAGATCGACCATGTTCTTACAAACAGACGCTGGAGTCTGTTCGACGTCTCCGTGCTGCCTTCATTTGACACCGGCTCGGATCACCGTCTTGTCCGTGCGAAGCTGACTCTCAAAAAGAGGATGTTCAAGCATGACACTCATAAACCGGCACCGGTGAGGATCCCCACATTCAAGTCTGAGGAGTTAGAATATGCGATAAACTCGTACGATTGGAATCTTCTTGAAGATCCATCGGAAGACTACGACCTTCTCTCCAAAGGACTGTTGAAATGTGCTAGCAGCTCTTGCGAAGCCACATCACCGTCTGCTTCAAGGCTCAACGCACATGCGATTATTCTCTTGGAGCAAAGATGAGCTGTTAAACTGGATCCTAATGCTTCCCATCTGGAAAAAGTCACCATCTCGAAGGCCTGTCGAATTGCAGTGAAGAAGTCCATTCAAGCCTACAGAAGATTGAATCTGTTAGAAGTGGCTGGGAAAGGTTCAAGCATAAGGCGCTGCAAACGAGATCTCTGGGATCAGAAGGCAATAATGTCAGCCCTTTTGGATAAGAATGGAGCAACGCAAACGACTCGAAGAGGTATGGAAGCTATCGTTCAAGAATTCTACACAGATCTGTTTCGTTCTTCCATCACTGTCCCGAAATGCTTGATGCCACCAGCTGAGGAAGTACCTCCCATTCTGGAATCAGAAGTTGCTCATGCCATCAGAAGGATGAAGCCGGGCACTGCTCCCGGACCGGAAGGCATTTCTGCTGATCTCCTTCGTGCGGGTGGCAGTGCCGTCTGCTCACTTCTTGCCAAGCACTTCAACCACTACCTTCGACTTGGTAGGATTCCGGACTCACGGAAGAAGTCGAAAAAAGTTTTAATCTTCAAAAAAGGTCAGCAGGAGGATATCAACAACTATCGACCCATCAGTCTTCTCTCGGTTGTGTAGAAGATCTTCACCAAGATACTGCTTAACCGCATGGAGCGTTGCTTGGATGAATATCAGCCAGTGGAGCAAGCAGGGTTTCGCAAGGATTTCTCCTGCATGGACCATATTCAGACTGTCTCACAGCTCATCGAGAGGAGCCGCGAATACCACCTCCCACTTGTCCTTGTCTTCGTGGATTACCGGAAAGCGTTCGACTCTGTGGAAATTAACGCCGTTTTGAACGCACTTGTGCACGCTGGTATACCATCGCCCTACATCCGACTTCTCCACGAATGCTTCTCGAACACATCGACTACCATCCAGCTGTTCGATCGAAAGCTTAAAATTCCTATCGGGAAAGGAGTAAGGCAGGGAGACACGATTTCTCCTTTTTCCGCAGTATAACCATAACCATGGGTGAAAATTGACCAAAGAAATTGTATTAGGGGGGGGGGGCAAAGGTAATGAGACAAATTGAAAAAAACTTTATCTCTTTATAACTCATTTACAACTCAACGATGCTAAGGAATGTATTTGCCATTAAGGGCAATGACCTTGCTGCCATCGCTCAGCCAACTTCCTGATCCCATCATTCAAACATAGTGTCCCCCTAGTGCGAGGGGAGGGGTCGGGGCTCCGGCGCTCTGGTGGTAGCCTCCTGCCCCCGACAAGCGAGTGCCCGAGGTGGCAGCAGGGGAGGCCCTGGAGGTCGTGTGTGCTTCCTCGGTCATCTCGCTCGCACCGCCTTGTTACACCTGAGTGTTCGCGATCGCTGTGCTTCCATTCCCAAGCGGCAAGCCACCCGTAGAAGTTCTGACTCGCGACTGAATGGCCAACGGTAGGCAGGCGAATTATATGTCGGGAACTGCACGAGTTTTCTTGAAGTACTGGGACGATCGTTGCGGGACTACGCGATAGCTCCGCCACACCCCAAATTCCTCTCCGCGGTTGGGGCAAAGGGCGGAGGAGCGTTCTCTACACGGCCCTCAGAAAGGGCGGAGCAAGATGCGCGCCAAACGTTCATCGTGGACACGGCTTCCCTGGCCCACCATCACATGGAGGCATTGCGCTACTAATAACTTCCTCTAACCTGGCAGCGTTATCCTGAGTAAATTTCACTCTTGAGACAACAGTCGGAATGTCGTACACCATATGTGGAGGAAAGATCACTGCAGCGCCAAGGCCTTTTTCATGTCCCACCACGTTGCTTAGTTCTAAGACGTCGTCTGCGTTTTCGGACAAGTTCCGCGACATCTTGATGATCTCGACTACGAAACGATCATCCGCTAGAGATTTCTTAAATATAGGAAAATAGTTTGATCTTTCAAAATCCCTAGTCACCTCCTGTTACGTTTTTGGACGACGCTACGCCAATTAAGGTGTTGTTTAGTGTGCACGCAACGCGCGGCGCGATGCTGCGTAGTGACCAAATTGATCGAGCGACGCGATTAATCAATTCGGCCACTACACATGGCATCGTGTCGCGCGTCGCGCGCACACTGAACAAGGCCTAACGAGTCCCAAACTGCGACACGGTTTTCTCGCGCCACAAGCTCGTCCAAATTGGGCGGCAGGATCGTGTAGGGAACGCACTCTCCCCGTTGGGGCGCAATGTAGCTCAGGACCCGTTACCTTGCATTCAGTGGTTATCCGCCTTCGTAAGAAGGCAGATGAATTCCCAATAACATCAGACGTGGCCTAGCACAATTCAGCACTGGGACAGAACACACACCAGCTCTGTATAAAATTATTAATTTCTTGAGCACTATTGTACTTTAAGGACCCCAGAGGTCGAGGAGGGGTAAAAAAAATTCTCCCAAACTTCGCCCAGGAGGAGCTATTTGGGGTGCTGATCACGAATCTGAGTCTGTTTTTCGTATAGCGCTAGAGTACGGTAGGTTACGATAGGTATGATTAAGGCCGTGGTCACCGATTTCGCCACAGATCAGCGTAATTCGAAAAATGGATGTCAGATTCGTGATCAGCACCCCAAATAACCCTCCTGGGCAAAGTTTGGGCCGAATTTCGTTCGACCTCTCCTCGACCTCTGGAGTCCTGAAAGTACTATAGTGCCATCTCGCGTAACTAAAAATGTCGTGTGCCCCATAAGGCGAGCCCTCCTGAGCAACTTAGCCCTGAGAGCGTTTTGCATTTTCGGCCCTTTTCTGCGACTATTTCGTATTTGTCGACCAAACTGATTTATCGGCATAAGCGCGAAATCAACGAAGAGCAGAGAACATCGAGGAATCCCGAAAATTGCCAAAATGGGTGAAAGATGAGGCGTATAATAATAATAATTTATTACGACCATTTAAGATAGCCGCAAAACAGCATATTGTTAACACATTAAATGAGAACAGGTCATTTACATCAGAACATGGTATAACATAATAGTGTAAAACAGAAAAAAGGAAATGGTTATTTAAATGTCTTGTCTCCCTAGTGCTTAAGTAACGCCTTCTCCGCTAGTCTTTTGAAACGTTTATAATTTTCACGTGAAGGAGTAATTCCATTATTTAAACTTAGATATTTGGAACCTGCCCTAACCGTAAAGAACTGAGCCTTTAGCTTGGATTTTGGTCGAGGGAACCAGATTTTCAGCAGTGTCCCTCTTGTTCTAGACATTCTGAGTTCGTAAAACTTGGAGAGTTCAACAGTACTTATTCCGGCTATCATTTTAAATAAGCAACAGACGTCATTTAACTGTCTTCTTGAAGAGAGAGCAGAGATCTCAAGAAACCTGTTTCTAATAGTTGATCTTGGAATACCGGTATAGAAGAAACCGTTGTATCGCAAAACAACCTTCCTTGTAAAGTTATTTTGCACTCATTCAATCAACAACCGATCTTTCTTCTTGTGAGGGAAAAACACTGTTGTTCCACGCTCTACAATAGGCCTGACATATGTTTTATATGCTCTCATTGAAGCAGACTTATTTGTAGTGCCAAGTCCCTTGAATATTTGATAGGTTCCTACATTTGCTTTGTTACAAATCTGTCGGTAGTAATCAGAAGAATCAAGCTTATCATCATACGAATAGCCCAAGTCTACTATTTTGCTGACGCGTTCTATTGTTGTAAACCTATCTAAGAAGTAGGTAGGGACAGTAGTTGATTTTCCGATTCTCATGAACTTCGTTTTTTCCGCTGATAGCGGCAGCTGCCATCTCAATGATCATTCATGCATTAGGTTGATACCCCTCTGAAGACACAACTGATCATCTTCCTTGTATTCACAGTAGATCTTTAAGTCACCTGCAAACTGTTACACATTATGCCGGAGTTTGTAAACATTGAGGGAAGATCTGCTGTGTACAAGATGAAAAGAAGGGGCGACAGCACGGCTCCTTGAGGGATACCACTTCTTATTGATCTAACCGTTGAAAGTACGCCGTTAATTTTCACCTGGAACGTCCTTCTGTCAAATATTCTGCTAACCAAGGGGGTGGAAGCCAACCTTTCCCATTTTGTGTACGAGTTTCTGATGGCTAATCACATCAAAAGCTTCAGAAAAGTCGAAATAAATCACGTCGCAACATTTCTTATCATCTAGAAGGGCGGTCCATTCATTTAGGCTTTGGAGCTAATTTCGTCTATACTGAAAGCCCTTTTACGAACCCATGCTGATTGTTAGGAATGATCGAGTTCCGTTCTAAATGATCAGTAATGACCTTTTTGATAACTTTCTCGAATACTCTGCAGAAAAAGGATGTTATACTTACTGGTCGGTAATTTCTAGGGTCAGAGGTTGGCTCATTCTTTAATAGCGGTGTCACAAAAGAATGTTTCCATCTACCCGGAATTTCGGATCGCATTAGCGATTGATTACAAAGGTATGTATATTCCTATACCTGAATTACAGTTGAATTGCACATGTGCCGGCCTCCGCCGACTTTTCACTACCTAAGGCGATATTTGACCCGGATTAAACCGGGATGGTACCGCAGTAGACTAGTTGAAACAACAAATATTTATTAACACTAGAATTATACGAACACAATAATACAGAAAAAACGGGCCTCGGGAACGTGAAGAGAAGAGTCGACCCCCCGGGGACTAGGGTCCTTATATTTGCGCGTTTTCGCGCCCACACAAGGCGCGAGATCACCAGACTACCAATAGATCAATTACGGGAACCGCGATACGCCCAACAAGATACAGAAAATCTATTGGAGCACTTTGCCTCAAATCCTCGCAATATCGGTGATTGCATTGAACAGGCCCCAATATTGACAGCCCTTTCTTCGCATGTCTCTTGTAAAGCGCATCAACCTTTAAATGGCCTGCTGTACGGGCACGTTACATGAAGCAGCTCGGAAGGGGGTCACCTTGCATTCAGTGGTTATCCACCTTTGTACGAAGACACATGAATGCTCACAACGGAAGCAACCTGGCTCATCGTCAGCTCATCGTAGGGGTAGACCACACCAGTACTGTGTAAATTTGTTAATTTAGTGCAATACAAACTGTGCACTGCGAAGCCTGAACAGAAAACGCGGTGGAATCTCAGTCATACTTTTGAAGAAAGTCATCACTTTAACGAGCTGAAATTCTTCCACCTGGCTTCGTCATTTGGTGCATGGAGTCTCTATATTGTGTCTGGTTATCCAACCTATCATAGATTAACTCTCTCGCTTAGGACACAGATAATCGTGCCTAAAATCAGCAGCAGTTTTGAAAATGGCAACTGGTAATGCCTAAAACAAGCTCGAAACGAGTAGGCAGCAGCTACAAGCACAGGTTGTAGGCTAAGAATTCTTCTGTTTAGATAAACAAAATCGGCGCTCTTGAACCAGCAACAGGCTTGGAATAGATGCCTTTTAGCCAAATGTGGTAACAAATGAATTGTCGTAGCCAAAGGAAGATCAAAAGCGGCAGGAAAATAACATTTAATTACGTTTAATGATTTTAAAATGCATCTGGGCAACTCAGAATGTACCTAGGGACATAAGTGAGGAATGGGAAGACATGGGAGTGAAGATCGACGGCCAGCAGCTACACCATCTTCGTTTCGCTGACGACATCGTGGTCATAACACCGAGCATCAGCCAGGCGGAGCGAATGCTGGCCGACATCGATCGTGTATGTGGGAATGTTGGACAGCAGCTGAATCTTACAAAGACGATGTTCCTGGGGAACGGACAAGTTTCTGATGCCCCATTCAAGCTCAACGGAACGAACATCTCCGAATGCTCCAGCTACGTGTATCTGGGTCGCGAAGTCAATATGGCCAACGACCTAGCGCCGGAGCTGAGCAGGAGGAAACGAGCGGCTTGGGGAGCTTTCAAGAGCGTCGAAGAAGTCGCGAAGAAGAGGAAGAATGTCCGACTTCGTGCCCACCTATTCGACTCTACCGTTCTTCCTGCCCTAACATACGCCTCAGAGACCTGGGCTATACGAAAACAGGATGAACACGCGATCAGCGTCGCGCAGCGTGGAATCGAGAGGACGATGCTCGGAATGACACGACTCACGCAAGTGAGAGAAGGCCTCCGGAGTTCCGAGCTTCGCCGACGTTCGAAGATCAGAGACGGTGTCGCGTGGGCCAAGTTGTCGAAAATTAGGCGGGCTGGCCACGTAATGCGCTTCGCAGACACCCGCTGGACGAGAGCCGTTACCAACTGGATTCCGCGGGATGTCAAGAAAACACCGGGACGCCCACCGACGCGTTGGTCGGACTTCTTCGTGAAAGCCCTGAACGACCGATATGACGCTCTTCGTGTCCCTCGAGCGAGGAGGATCCATTGGACCACTCTGGCACGCGACAGGGACGAATGGAGACGCTGGCGCCCGCTCGAGCTAGTTGATGATCAACGGGACGACAGGTGACAGGTATATGGCTTTACTGACTAGCCTCTGGCTAATTTCTTAAAGTTCAGGTATTGGACCGCATTGGGCGAGACGGATGAGGAGAGGCACACAGTGCTTGCCAAACGAGAAAAAGACATGTGGCGCTGGAGGAAACTGATAAAAGGAGCGCCCCAACGTAAGTTGTCTGGAACTTGCTTCTTCTCATCTGTTATTGAGAGAGATTAATCAAATCTATCTCTTTAGAACGGACATCAGGAAATATGTCCTCGACTCTTATGGCCGGCTGGTTCCAGCGCCAGTACGTTTTCCTCTTCTCTTTCTCCTCTAGAAATAATTCAAAATAATTAAGTTTTTTTCCAGAAAGTGAAATTGGTCCATGGCTGCCACGCACAACGATATATCGATGACGACGACAACGGCGACTTCGACTGAGGACGACGACGTTTTAGACTAGACTGAGAACGAGGTCAACGCTCCACATTGATTCCTTCTCCGGCTCATGTGCTTCATGTTTCTTTTTGAACAAAAATGTGCGCTCTATGTTAAATTTTAACTACTCGCATATCATCATTTTTAATCATTTTTAGCAACACATTTCGTAAAATTTGAAAACTTTACAACAGCACTGCTTGTTGAATACAGTTTTTTGTTCAAACTTCGGTCAAAAAGTTTAGTAAAAAGTTAAGCTTTTGGTTAGAGCACTGTCAAAAATTTTAGTGAAAAGTTAAGCAAAATACCTGCATTTTGAGTTAAAACTGAACTTCTTAAGCGGAGCACCCACCCTTTGTTTTTCCTTTTACCCGTTGTAGTTTTATAGCTAACCGCTAGTAGTTTTTGCTGCCACTTCGCCATACTCATTTATTGCTTTATTTTCTTCTCGGTTCTCACTGCTCGGTTCTTACTCACTTTACTAGGTCTCACTTATCTACATCGAATTCTAGGCCTTTTTAAAATTTCGCCTCATTTCTCTGCTCATCTCGAGACCCTCGTTGAAGTCTTTTAAGATCTGATCATCACTTTGATCGATATCGATTTGATTTTTGCCATTGCATTTTTTTATCTTTGATACCATGTCTCACATTTTAATGGATGGCTCATCAGATTTGTATATACGATTATGATATGTATATGTATATGTATATGATTATGTATACACGCATGTATGCACATGTATATACGGTATATACATGTATATAGTGTATTCCGTGTATACATGCATATATACGGTGTATATCTACGTATATCTATATATATATGTATATATACATATATACATACATATGATACATATCTACACCTGTATTTACGCGTGTATGCACGTGTGTATACCTGTATATACCTATATATATGTATATTGTGTGTATATATGTGTATACGCGTGTGTATACACATTTATATATGGATGCACTATGGATATGCTATGTATGTACGAGCTGGATATGCGTGGATATATGTGTGGATATGCGTTGATATACGCGCGGATATGCCGATATGCAACGCATTTGCAACTCACGTTGCTATTTTTGCAGCGCATTTGCAACTCGTGTTGTTACGTTGCAACACCTTAGCAACTGGGGCCGACACCTTGTCAACCGACTTAGCCCGAGTAGCAACGCTTAAGGCCCGAATGGCAGGTGGTTGTGAGGCTCCTGTTGGAAAACGGGTCCTACCAGGGCTAGCGAATGTCAGAGTGGGTGGCCTCCGACCGAATCGTGAAAAGTGGATGTCAGATTCGTGATCAGCACCCCAAATAACCTCACCAGACGAAGTTTCAGCGAAAAAAATTTTTTGACCGAAGTCTTGTCGGTGGAGTCGGAACTTTTAACTAGTGCCACAAAATACAGGGTACGTAAAAAGTATTGACGCACTAAATGACGGTTGTGGAAATAGTATTGGGCAGTAAGTTTCAAAATATTCACTTGAGAAATATGGAAAATGATTTTGCAAACACGATAAAATAACTCGTAATTGACATTGGCTCCTTTACTATGAATACAGGAGCGAAAACGACGGAAAAATTCATGAGCACGCGCCGCAAACACTTGCTTGCATTTCGTTCCGTGCTTTGAACAGGGTAGCCTTGTGCGACTGGTCACTTCTGTTGAAAGTAGCCCAGACCTCATTCTCCAAAATCGCCTAAAAAGAGTAATCCAGCGGATTCTTATTTAAGCTGTGCTCGTCTGAGAAGCTGTCTACACCTGCGCGTTATCTGTTTACCGTTATCGGACAGAAGTTGATAATTTCGGAAAGATTAAAAGATTTTGAACGTTAACGTGCGTGAACCTCTTGTGATCATCATCTGTTATGGCAGAGCCGTGGCTGACGTTTGGGTTGCTGACATCTTTCCTCACCTACCGTTTCGAACAGCGCCTAAATCTCTTGTTAAGGAAGTATTCGGCTCTTTGGGTAACAGACAAAAAAAGGGCCACCGTAACGATGACGATCATGTTTCTTCAGTTTTTTCGTGAGTGTTTTTTGAGCACAATACAGACAACAAAAATAACACACAAAAACCTAGAGGGGTAGAAAGAAAAAGCTGGAGCTGAATCAAAACGTAGGTGCGTCAATACTTTTTACGCACCCTGTATCTATCGTTACATAACTACGGCTCCACACAAATTAGGCTTAAAATAAGTGACACACAGATGTGAACATTTTAGCTAATCTGATAGTTTGAAGCACATGTTATATGTAAACATGCTCTATAACACACTATAATGCCCCTAGGTAGATTACCTTTATGCTAAACATGGATTTTGCAAAAGTTCAAAACAGACGCAGTTTGCGGGATCCAAACCCCCAATCCCTCGCTCACGAGCCCAAGCGCTTCTCTACTACGCCACCTGTGCACTGCACCGAGTCGCAATACGGGCCCTCATCCCGCGCGCGCCCGTCAGTTGTGGAGCACGTGAATCAGCAGGGCGCCAACAGGCGACTTCCGTCGCCCCTAACTCTGCGCGGAGTTGTATTGGGGTCGAGATACCTGCAGTTTGTTACTTGCCAGGGAGGGGCGGTTCTGCCCATATACAACACTTGCGCCGTTCCGACCTACCGTTGAGATAGTATCCTGGTAAGATAGAATTGGGTGCACTAGAGTTTTGGGAGCGCCTGTTACGATTCCACTGTTGTTTTCATCGTAGTTTTCGCAGCTTGATGACTTTATTTGATTTGTCAGATAGGTTACAAGACAATGCTAGTAGGTTAGGTCTAATATAGTAGTATTTGTAGCGGTACGCATAAGTTCCTTCTCTACTATTGGCAGCCGGTGTAAGCACTCCCAGCTAGGAATGTTTCTGAGCGCTGCAAAGCGCAGTCACTAATTTCATCCGAAAGCGTTTGGTTGGAATAGAACATGGAGCTTTACTAACACATATGAAGTTTGAATGAAAGTTTTAAAAGGTGTTGATTAAAAAAGACTCGTTGGTTTGCATCTTTGTTTCTTCTGCGTGTTTTTTAGTGAAATTGCTCCTATGAGAACACGTTTAGGTTTAGATCACTTTAAATCTGACTCCTTAGCCGACAATTCCGCTGTGTCTTATTGACGTAATCGTTTTGACAAATGCATTTGTGCATACATATACAAGAATAAAACAAAATGTATTATGGAGCTCTGGTTCCATATCAGAAATTATTCGCAATACATTGCTCAAAACTCAGATTTCACAGTTTTATTAAAGTGTATGCAAGTCAGTCAGCGATTTCCTGGCTACTGCATTTGTTACGAGAGTGGTTGTGAGCGTATAAAGCCTGCAACAACGGTGTCAATAAATGGTAATTGAGTCGCTAACATATAATAAAAGGAAATCAAAAGCTACCTTTTCAACCACTGCTTTTTATACCTAAAGATTGTTGCTGATTAGGACGAAAGAAACACGAGAATAAACCCACCATGCACCTAACTTGTCCGACTAGATTTGACTAGAATAAAACGCATACGATAGACATTGAAGAGTCTGTCTAAGCACCACAACCTATCAGTCAAAGTAACAATTATTAATAAAAGATTGGAGTATGTACCACAGAGTGCTTGATCTGATATGGCATAAGAACGGTCGAAAACAAGAACAAGTTTAGGAAAAAAGCAGGAATAAACATTGCATTCAACATGCCAGCTTAGCTAACATGACACATCTTATTGTCGATGCAGATAAGGGTCTTATGTAAAATTAGGGGCTATCAATGCTGTATTGCCTTTCTTATCAAAAGACCTTCATGTTACCATTCCCATGAAAACCGCCTTGAGTTAGCGAGCACATACAGGCTAGGACAATAATCATGGGGTTGGAGGGCTGAATGATGGGAAGGGAGAGGAGAGGACATTTGGAAAATATTCGCACATCCACGAGCAGTTTGTGAGCTCCATGCCGAATCCCTAATAGAAAGTTGTTAAATAGGTAAATAGGAAAAGAATCAGACAAACGTTTTTATTCTAGAATCTATGAAAATGATTCACACAAGACTACGAAAAACATAAGAAGTCTATTTTTGTGTTCAGTGTTGGAAAAAATGGCTGACAAGTATCTTTGCTCAGCTTTCCGCAGAACCTCTATGCGGTAGAAAACTGAGAAGTGAGAAAGACAAGTGAAACCCAGAGCTGTAGAATAGCTGTGTATTTAAATAAAAGATGAAACTGTGGAAAAAACGTTTGTGAGAACACGAATAAAAAGAGAGACTGCTGCTGGTGGGAGATGTTACTGATAAAATAGATGAAGCATAATAGTATACGATTTCTATTAGGCATTCTGCAGAACCCTACCCTTGTAGCAAGGAAAGACTATTTGAAAGCAAAACTTACCTACTCTTAAAAAGCTGCGATGAATGACGATTAAAAGGCGAATAGTAAGTGATGAGTAGAGTGGTGGTAGCACCAGTTCTAAATGATGTGACCCAATGCACTAAGGCGTATTAGGCTAGCAACTCGTCTGGAATGGCAGCCGCAGCCATTGGTCTCATCCATTAGTTCGTGCGCATTTGCATCCACCATTTATTTCGGCCTAACGTTTCGACTGAACCGAGAGAGAGAGACCATAAAGTGGCGCAAGGTTTCTGATGTACAATCTACTCGACCAAACGCCTTAACCGTCTAGCGGTTAAGGTCTTCACACACTTTTCTCGTTGCCACTGCTCTATCCTTAACCATAAGGCCGGGACGCAGAGCTCGCCGCCAATGGCGACCCCAGCGGCGCCGTGAGAGTCTGTCTGCACTCTGCCCTTTCGCGGCGGGGATCCAGAGGGTTTATTATTAAGCATCAGTTGGTCCCGACTAGAGAGAGTACAGTACCTCGCCGTCGCCACTGAACGGCATGACTCATCGTTTTCGCCCTCAGCTGCCCGCCGCTCGCCGCAGAAGTGTGCGAGGGCCTTTCGCCTGAAGGCGTCCGCACACTTTTGCGCCAACGCAGTGGACGACAAACGGGAAAAGTGGGGCGGAGCCTTCGAGCTGCGGCGCTGCTCCCGAATAGTGCAGCAGCGTTCATGGAAGCGACGCCGTCTCGGCGCATTCCAGTCGGGATCTACTCGTTCAGAAGGAGAGCGCGCTCCGGTGAGAGACGCTTAAGACCTCTCACGCGAAACCTGGATGGGAAGGATGAACTTACTCATGATTCCACCACAGCTGGGCGTTGTCGCCCAATCGTCAGTATGCCAACAAGGCGATTGAGTCGCGTTGTGCAGTCACAATTGTACGGCGTACACACCGCCTACTGGTCAATCTAGAGGTAGCAATGTGCATCAAAGGGAAGAATTTCGCTTGTGAAGGACAGTCCGGTTGTTCATTGCTCGATTCTTGGTAAGAATCCAGAATACCTCAATGCTTTCCTTGCTGAAACTTCTTCCTCAACGCCCAGAATTGTGTATTTTGCGCCGTAGTCGTTACCATCATGCGCATGCAACCTAAGCCTAGCAACTCTGAGAGCTGGGAAGGACAACCGCTGGATGATCTGCTTCTTTTTTGTGAAAAATAGCGGGGCGAACTGCCGAACGACGCTAGATTGTAGGCAAGAGTCTAGACTCTTGCGGAAGCGTTTCGACTACCGCTGGACACATGGCGTCACAATGTATCCTACGAGAGACCGACGTCCTGCGTGCGGATTCCAGTTGGAAGCACGAAATCAATTCTCGTGAGTGGGTTTTCTTTCTTTGTTCTATCTTCTTACTATATGTAATTGTTAATATCACGTACCCGTCGTCATGGGGAGAAGGAAAGCCAAGGAATGCCTTCGACAGGGCGTCGTATGCCTGTCTGTCTTGCTTTGAGCTTAACCATGGGCGGGTGCTGGCAAATTTATCACCTCGGCGGCGGGTTCCCCAAGTTTACGCTATCTTAAGATTTTCAGATGTCTTTTCACCCAAGTTTATGATATTTTAAGGTTTTCAGATGATCTTTTGAAGGCTTCTTGCTTGCGCTTGACTTTTACTCCATTTATCCGCCGACACATGGGTAAGTTGGGAGAGAAGGGGTAGAACAATAACTACTGGAATCGGAGGAGTATTACTGCCGTCGGACACTGACACACTGACACTTGCGCCCTTCTCTCCTTAAGATCTTCCTTTATCGCCGTTCTGCATAGCTTCGCAAGCTCGTACGTCAGTTCGTAGTTGCCTTAGGCCTATGTTATACTTCGGCGACGCGTCGCCGACGCTGCGACCTGTCACGACAGCCCGTCACCGACGTCGCCGACGCTGACGTCACCACCGAGATCGCCGACGTCGCCACAGAGGTCGCCGACGTCGTCAACAAATTCTTTGGCGGCGTCGGGGACGACGTTGACAGGAGAGCATCGAAGCGCATTTTTGGCAGCGGGTTTTCGGAGCGGGTTTTCAAGGTCATCATTTGGTAACCAGTCTGCCCATAGAAAGGCTAAGTGATCACATCTGCCTCGAATTTGCATACATTTTGAGCTTTTCTTAATCTTCAAAAGAAATTTTAATTCTTAATTCTTCTTAATGCTTCAAGACTTGATGATGGTTTTTTGTTCTGTATGTACGGTAGTCTGCTCAACCATTGTTGATCTGCCGAATTTTCTCTCACTAACCAAATTTGGCTTTTAGAAGAATGGATAAGTGTTAAAAGGTTTCACTAGCAGCAATGTTAGTTTCACTACTATGATAACGAAGATATAAACATGAAGCTCAGGGAAATAACTGTCCTAAGAAAAATGTTAGAACCATTCAAAAGCACCTGTATTTTTAGGATACTCTGTATTTTTCGCAAGGCATACTGTGTTTTTAGGTTTTAAACTTTAAAAGAAGCACAAATCAATCGATACGGTCACTTTGTAAAAAGATTATAGGAAGTATTCAAGCGAAACACTATCAATAGATTGTAAAATGCAAAATAACAGACGAGTGCATGGCGCAGTCTATCCCGATCATACGTCAAAAAAGCGTCGGTTTAGCAAAGACCTTTTTCGTTAAATCGTATTTAACTTAAATTTACGGTGAATTCTCGAAGTTCAAAGGAAAACTTAACTCTTAATTAGTAAGAATTCTATCTCGAAAAACCTCTTCGCAGAGGTTTGCATTACCATTTGAGAAAGAGAGGGAACACCTATTTTCCACACAGTTCCTTTTTTTTCTAGGCCTATTTGCTCTACAAGGAAGCAAATAGGCCTAGAAAATGCTAACAGAACGGCTGAGAAGGACACAAAAAGGAAAAGTGACAAATTGAAGGGGAGCTAAGGTTTAGGGTCCCACTCCCTCCAAAGCACTCAGTGTTCTAATGAATTGTGCTTTTTGTGTTGGCAAGACGATGTCTTTTGCACTTCTCGATTTCGTAATTCGAAGTACGGTGGTGATGATGGCAGTTCCGGGAACGAAGAACCAACCCACAATTATAACACTCCATCGGAGCGCATTTTCTGCCATCCTTGGATGACGCCGGCGACGTCGATGACGCTGACGTCGTCGGCCCGTCTGTGGCGACGTATGCGGCGGAAGTATAACACCCGCTGCGGAGCTCTCGGCGACGGCGCCGGCGACGCTGTGACTGCGTAGCAGCCCCTACAGCTTTCAAGCTGTCGGCACCCTTTTAGCACTATCTCACAGATGGTGCACGAAACGATCGTATTCTTCGTCAATGTTGTCCATGACGGTATCTTCCCAAAGGCCGGCAAGGAAGGTGTAAAGGTCCCAGTTGATGGTCGTTCTGCAACTCCTCTTCTTGAACTTCGAGGCCTTCTCTCCTTGTCCCGAAAAGCGAAACTTCGCGCGAAGGAGGCGATGGTCCGATCCCGTGAAGAACTTGCTTGGGATCAACGGAGAGTCGTTCGGGCAACACTTGCAGTTGAAGATGATGTGGTCGATCTCGTTGTGGAACTGGCCAACGGGGGATTCCCAGGTCCATCGTAGGGATGGAGGCTTCTGGAACTGTGAGTTTCCATGGATGGTCTTGGTCGACATGATAAGCTAAGACAGCCTTTCACCTTGCTAGTTCCACTCCAAACCGTGGATTCCGATGTGAAGTCCTTCCAGGAATCTTCGTGACCCGATCTTGGCGTTGAAGTCGCCGACGATCACCTTGTAGAAGGTGTGATCTTCCACGAACACAGTCAAAGCTGGCACGAAGCCACATCGCTCCAGTCGCAAACATCCGCCTCCGAAATCGTAGGCGGCGTGTAAGCTGCGGTGTCTTCTCGTCTCGGTCAGTCCGATGACATCGTACTTGGTCTTGCTGGCTTGCATCATCAGGTCCTCGACGGATGCGTCCGATGCCAGCATGCTCGCATTGAAAGTACAGATCGTCATCTCAGTCCTTCTCAATTTGCGCAGTCTGGTTAGGCCCTGGGATTTTATCAGCGAATCCGTCCTCGTCCTCCCCATCGCAGCAGAAATGGGGCTCTTTCCAGGTTAGGGGAATGAGAGCCTTTAGTGTTGCTGTGTTTGACTGTAGTGCGCACGGGTAGCCAGTCAGGCTCTGTCGTGCCGGTGAAGAACTCCGAACAGCCAGCCAGACTGCCCGAACGGACGTGGTGGAACTTTTCAGGCGGCCTCGAATCGCCCTACACGTATTCCGAGTCTATCGAGTGCGGGCTTCTGAACGGGGCGAAACAGTTATAATCCGCGCCGGTACGAACGCATCCACGCACATTGTACATGAACATGCCGCTCCCAACCACAAGGAACGACTCTACCCGACATAGCTGAAGCAGGGAGTCCCCTGCATCCCCGAGGGCAGACATAACTCCAATGCCGCGCGAACCCCCTGGCGTCGCGCATGGTGCGCGACAAAATTGGACGAATTGTCGCGGTCCGATGCTTCCGACGGCTAGAAACGCTTCCTACATGGACGTGCCGCACGCCTTTGCCTTATTTCAACGTTTCGTAGCGATGGTATATGAATGTGGTTTCAATAGGATGATCAGCGACAGTTTATACAGGAATTCTGGTCATGTGGATGGTTTCTAGCGTAAGCGTTTGCCATTTATTAGAGGGGGGGGGGGGGGAAAGTAATGCAACACGCCATGCCGTGTCCACATATCTCGTGGCTGGAGTCTGGTTTCGTGCTTAACGTATTTGTATGTTTGAATGCTACTTACTGAAGCCCATCTGAGAAGTTATCACTCCCGCCCTTTCCAGAAGCATGCCAAAACCCCAGTCTGACGAGTCGACCTGTGTCGCGCAAATCTCGCCCAATTTCCAACTCCGAGCAGCCTGGGCTCAATATTCACGCAAGATGAGAAGTACGTCTTCTCCCTTAACCCTGCCAAGCAGCGAGTCTGGGTGAGGCCTGGTGACCTGTTACCGACCTTCGTTCGGCGAGATGCTCGCGGCGAGAAGCACCTTTGGAGCTTTTGGGTCTGCGCCCATGGATCGGTTTAGCGGAGGCGGTTTCCCAAGAGCACTGCGATGAACTCCAAGGCCATGGTGAACAAAATAGAAGAGATGGGCCGGCGAATCGCTCTTATTCATTCGCAGCGCTTCAAGAAGGTTCTCCTCTTCGACAACGCCGCACCCTATCGGGAACAAGTGACCACGGATAAGCTTGGCCAGCTGGGCTACGTTCACATGCCTCATCCACCGTATTCGCCGGACATCTATCTATGCGAATACCACTACTTCTTGGGCCTACAGGACTTCCTGGTCGGAAGGGACACAAGAACCCAAGCAGTGCTTGACAACCATATCGAGCAGTTGATCAACACCAGGCCCAAGCAGTTCTGGAAGGATGGGATCAGGAAGTTGGCTGAGCGATGGCAGCAAGGTCATTGCCCTTAATGGCAAATACATTCCTTAGCATCGTTGAGTTGTAAATGAGTTATAAAGAGATAGTTTTTTTTTCAATTTGTCTCATTACCTTTGCCCCCCTAATACGATTTCTTCGGTCAATTTTTACCCATGATTTTGGTTATAGTGCGGAAAAAGGACAGTATCAGCCATTCTCGGATCAACTGTCCTACTGCAGAGTGTTGCCTACAGCCGCATGCACACTTTGCAGCGGGCAGCGGGCATCCACGCTGAAACATAGCGTGGTGCTGCGGGGTCCCACTGCGGCAGCGGTGGCCGCAGTGACGGGGTGTCCACACTTCCGCTGCCGCAGTGCTGCCGGCAGCGGCCGCAGCGGCTGTGGCAGTGAGGAATGGCTCGGGCATTCCTCACTGCCACTGCCACTGGGGAAAGGACGTGAAGTGGCGTCGAGTTGAGGTGTTGTGTACACAACACCTCAATTCACGCCATATTGCGGGCATTTTTCGATGTGGATTCGCTAGAACGTTAGCATGCTGCACCTTCCTAAGCGTGGACACAAGACTTTTTCGGGCGGACGCATCAAATTGGCACCGTCAAATTAGGTGTTGGTAGTGCAATCACGGACACACCCTTATTTGACGTCTTATCACTAGTAGACGTACTTAGAAGAATTATTCGGACCTGAAGGCACGTTTGCTGCAATGAGGTGAAACAGATAAACTACTGGCCCCAGCACTTAAGAGAAGGGCTCCTAACTTGAATTATTGGAGACTTCTTCCTGAATTATGGATTGAACTTCATACAAAGTCACTGTCCTAAGGAAACTGGTGAAAGATCCCTCCAAAGATTCCTTTCCGGACGAAATTCAGGCCGATTTTATTTACGCCACCACTGGATTTTTCTAAAAAAGCATTCTTTACACTTCCCAAAAGAAACCCGAGCAGTGCGCTTCGGGTTTTCTAAGTGGATTGAATTCAGTCATCCATGTTTCTTCAAACGAATCTAGAAGAAATATTAAGGCAAGAGTGTTAGGTGGATAGCGGTTTTCAGACATTGATTGTAGATCGCTAAGACTCCATTAATCGCTTCTATCCAGCTAAAAATGGCGCACTATGTTGCTGGAAATATATTGAATCAGCCTCAAAATGCTCAACAGGGTTCTCAAGTCTTTAGTTCAAAATGCACAAAAAGGTGGAAAAGGAAACGAAAAGGTAGGACGAATGCAGGTAAGGTGCTGGAGAAAGATCATGCAATCATTATCCAGCACTTCCGTGACCATTAAAATATTTGTACCCCTTCGAACTCCCTTAAAAAGTGGACGCCGTGTACCAGACATCTCTCCAAAGGATGAAGCGCTGATTTGCTCATCTGCTGGCCACCCAATCTATTGTATTAGTTTAGCATGTTCAAAATACAAAAGGGCTTGCTTTCTTCTACAGCACTATGTGCTACTGTTGCTATTATACAATGGTGTGTTCAGTGTGTCCATGTTTTTGCTACACTTTTAACGGCTTTTATTGCTCTTACGTTTCTGCGCCTTCGCCTTCTTCGAAGCCTGGAGAAGTGGGAGATATTCGCAAGACTACCGAAATCGAGTCGGCAAACCAGTCAATACACCCAACAGTCACCCTAAAAGTGACTCTCTTGGTGTATTGGTCAATAAGACCAAACGATAATCAGGTATGTCATGCGAACATTCATTGGAGGTCGAACCTGGGGAACTAAGAGCCTTCCGAAGGCCCGGAACCTTAGGACGGCGACTTTATATGAAGTGCAATCCATAATCCAGGAAGAATTCTGAATTATTTTAAGTTAGCCCTTCTTTTGAGTTCTGGAGCCAGTAGTTTATCTGTTTCGCACCATCTCATTGCAGCAAACCTGTCCTCAGGACCGAATAACCCTTTAAGCACGTCTACTAGTGATAAGACGTCAAATAAGGGCATGTCCGTGATTGCACTACCGACACCTAACTTGACGGTGCCAATTTGATGCGTCCGCCCGAAAAAGTATTGTAGCGTGGACCACCACAGCCTTAGCATTCTATCGGAATATGATTTGAAAGGGAAGTATAAAAAACCGTCTCCTCAGCAGTACACCCCCCCCCCCCCTAACACGAATTGCACCTACTTTGGAATTTTTTTGGAACGATTGTACTCTGCCTGGTGTTCGACCTTTGTTCTTTAATCAGTGGCAAACTAATTCCACACTTCTCACTGCACGTGAATGGCTAATGTGAACAGGGATAATCACAGCTCTAGTTCTCTTATTCTAACCTGCTGCTTTTCAAAGCATTGTTACACTTCACGTCTCTAGTAGCTGGACCACTTTTCCAGCCTAATGCTCTTCTAGGAGAGCCCATCAGATGCTGTCTTCTTCAAACAGTAAGAACAGCTTCATTACGCAACACATGGCAACAACACTCGCTGCACTTACGGGGACACAGACACATGGACACGAGCATTCGGATCGGCGACTTCAACAACTGGTAGGGATGGTGGCGGTGATGACGAGATACATTGCGAAACGAGACTACTCGTCGTTAATATACGTAGAAAACACTACTGAAATAACCGCTTAAATACTATAATAACGATTGAATAGACGAAAAGCGCGGATCGAACCGAGCGCTTCTAGGAATATGATGAGGAGGAGGAACAGGGCGACGAGCACCAACTTTCACGGATTGTGCTGGCTGGCTGACGGATGACCACACTCATCCCGACTTAGCGATGATGACTATGGCCACCTTGCTGCTGCTCGATATACTTCCGGCCCGCGGCCGATTGGCGGACGCTGAAATGAAATGTTCGTCAGGATCATGCTGGTGTAAATCGCGCCTGCTATAAAAACGAATAGACGACATAATCCAGATGTAAAGCTAAAAGTAGAGCTATGGCCTGGACTCCACGGAAATATCAACGACGTTGAGTGCTTCAATGACATATAGCTACTGCTCATTAAACCATCTATGCAACATCCTTGAGCAAAACTTACCCTCAGCGGATTCTTATTGAGATATGGAGGTTCGCCTTCAACCATTTCGATCGCCATGATCCCTAACGACCATACATCTACTTTTGGACCATACTGTTTTCTCGTAACCACTTCAGGCGACATCTGAACAATTAGGATGATTTGAAGCCGTGAACGATACATCAATTCATGCATCCGACATCACTCACCCAATATGGAGTTCCAACCATGGTGGTTCGTTTGTTTTGTTTGGGAGAAATTTGGGCGCAGAAACCGAAGTCAGCTGAAAATAGGTGTTTTGCAGAGGAAAGCGAATGGAATTGCTTGATTTCCTGTCTCAAAAAGTGCCGCCTAATGAGCTGCATCGCGCGAACCCTTTTACGGACCCACAAAAAAGAATTTCTTTAGGGAATTTTTGAGCAGTGCCCTGCGAATATAAAACAACCAGAAAACAACTAGTACTCACTTAGTTTCACCGAACCGTCCATTCCGAGCAGGATATTATCTGACTTTATATCTCGATGAATAACATGTCGACTGTGCAAAAACTCCAGTGCTTGCAGCACCTAAATGGCACTTATAACCATATCCGTAGCGAGGATGTTCCTCTCAACAACAACGATGTCAACATTGAAAACAGAAACTGAACCAAAATCACACGAAATGCTGCTAGAACAAAAATTCAACTGAAATTACCTCTCTACATACAGCAGCGATCATGCCTTCTTCCATTTGGCACTCCGTAACGACATCCGTGAGAGAGCCGCCGGCCAAGTATTCCATTACCACCTGAATTAACAACATGTAGTAGACCTTTTTTTTGAAAAGCGACGATATTCGATGACACCTCCACCATCTGTGACTACTGGAGGTGTCATCGAATATCGTTGGTTTTCAAAAAAAAGGTCTACTACATGTTGTTAATTCAGGTGGTAATGGAATACTTGGCCGGCGGCTCTCTCACGGATGTCGTTACGGAGTGCCAAATGGAAGAAGGCATGATCGATGTGACTACTATATGCTCCAAAACTCACCAAGAGATAGGAAGCTCACCAAGAGAAGCCTTGATTAGACGCAACACGGACAGCACAGCCGCATCAGTTTCACAGTAGGTTCCAAGAATCCACAGAGCAGCCATGAACACCTTCGGCTTACGAATTGATGGGAGTCCCTCCTAAACGAAGGAAGGATAAGCCTTGGCTTTACAGAAACGGTCCAAGGTCAAGAATATGCGTCGCGTTCCGCCCTGAACCCACTTCGTTTCCGCTACAACCCTGTTATTCAAATTACAAAATAATTACACAATAATTACACAATAGCGCAGAAACTAGCAAGACATACAATATATAAAACGACACCTAACGAGCAACACAAATGTGAAACAAAAAAGAGTTCGCCCGCTAAAAATGGAGCAAAATGCAGGCTATCGATCAGCTGGCAACTAGCCAGCCACTGCTCCGCTGCGTGCCGCTGCGGCGCGGTTCCACCTGCTGCAGTGGAATGTGGGCGGCGACCAGCTCCGCCCACTTCCACTGCCCGCTGCCCGCTGCAAAGTGTGCACGGGCCTTACCACATTCTGTGGGATCTTAAGTTCCTTGCTAGAAATGTGGTCTGGGAGCTTAAACACTGAGAACATTTCGTGCTCCGCGGCTAACCATGCGTCACCGAGCGCACGCCCGCGTTTCAGCGCCGCGACGTCGCGGTTGAGTTAGGTCCTGGAGCCCCCGCACTCCACCTGCGTCTCTGGGCAGTATACGGTCGCATTTTGTTCGCGTTTCATTCCCCCATCCACCACCCGGGACGCGCCATGTGACCCTGCGACAAACGGCCCGAGATCCCTCTTAACAAGAGAGCCCCAAGGCTCCCTATCGAGGGGATCCGTGGCTTAATTAACAAATTAAAATAAAATAATAATCAATAACAACGAACAATATTGAATAATAAAAATTAATGTGAACAATTAACGAGAATAAATGAGATTAAATATTGTATAGTAGTGATGATTAATAGTAAACAATAACAAACAATAATTAAAAACAGCAATAAATAACAGTAAGCAGTTGTAAATTATTTGCAATTACTCACTAATATTTATCAATGCTTATTACTTATCTAATTATTGTTTGTTATTAATTATTATTAATCATCACCGCTATTTAGTGTTTAATCCTACTCACTTTTATTTGTTACTGTTCATTACTACTTCCCAATGTTTCATAATATTCATTATTGTTTACTGTTATCTTCAATTGTTTTTCATAGTTATTGACCAATACAAATGCAAAATTCTCATTCTGGACGTCGGCTCCGTTTTATTTCCGACCTGACGTCGTCTTGGTATAGTGTGAGGGACAACAGCAAGAGGTGTGGAGGTCTTCGTCAGAACATCGGCTCCTTTTTATCTTCGTGCTGACGTCGTCCCACTGTAGTGGAGGGACAAGCGCTGGAGGGGTGGAGGTCTTCCTCAGGACGTCAGCTCCTCCTTACTCTTTGTGCTGACGACGACCTCAGGATGACTGCAGGACAAGCGCTGCACAAGAGGGAGTCTTCGCGAGGATGCTGCGCCAACGACCCCAAGTATCCTGGGCTCGTCCCCCCGCTCTCGGGACGTCCTCCGATGTTGCGAGTGCTCACCTGTGCTAGTGTTGGGGCGGTCGGCAAAACACTTACAAGGGAACTGTCTGAGCGGTACGCCGGAACGGCAAGAACGAGTACTATATGGAGAATCCCCGTCCTCCAAATAGTAACAGAACATGTTTTCTTTTTGCCGAATCCTTGAGGTAAACGAGTACGAGGGTGTAATGGCTAAGGGTCCGCAGAGCAAGAGCGCAAGACCCCGGTGTCGTGGACTGGGTGGCGCAGTGGTAGAGGGCACGCCTCATGTTCGTGAGGTATAGGGTTCGGTTACCAGGCTACGTCGCGTTTCTGCACTTTTACCATAGTATCGGATTTCCATAGAGAGTTCCATATCTGAATTCTAACATTGTTGCTAGTGAATGATTCAAAGATGTTTGAGGCTCATATGAAAGAACAGGACAAAGAAATTACTATGGCGTGCAAATAGTCAAGATTGCGCCATGCCTGAAAGCTTGCATTTCAGGCTCGATTGATTGCGATGGGCTGAATGCTTGTTGCAATTTTGTTTTTATCAGTCGAGTCTGAAATGCAAGGTTTCAGGCGGGCGTAGCGCAATCTTGACTATTTACTACTGTAATTTCGTTACCCTGCGTTTTCATGTGAGTCTCAAACATCTTCAAATGTTTCACTAGCTAGAATCTTTCAAATAGTACCTGCGTTTTTTTTGCGGTACCTTGCATTCTTCGCAGGCCGTGGTGAGTTTTTAAATTTTAGGCCTTAAGAGAAGCACAAATCAGTCGAACGGCCCACTTTGCGAAGAACTATAACATGTAGAATATCGCCCGCGTCGCGCGGTCAATAAGACGGTTTGCGACGGAAAAATCCGTCGCAAACGGTCCCATGCTCATAACTCCTTTAATTTTAAGCTGTTTAAGAAACTGTTGGACCGTTCGATTCGTCTCCTCGAGATCTACACAAACATATATACAACTTTACCAGATCGCCGCATTTTTGCCGTGGGTGGCCTAAAAAATGACTGGAGTGGCTCTTGCGATTATTGCATCTTATCTCAGGACGTGCATGTGACGTGCAGTGTTTTCGGAGTATCTCAAGCATGGCGTGCATTGTCAGTGCTCTGTCATGCCTGCTCCGAGAGTGCGCCGTGCATAACGCATATTGGATCCAACCTATTAATCGAGTGGGCGGAAGCATGTCCACTGGGTCCTCTATCTTCGCTTAATGGAAGACTGTCTTACACAGTCTGGAGAATTTTATAAGAAATTTCCAGCCGCCCTACTCAGGGTTTGTCCCAGTCACTCCGACGAGCCTTTGGAGTGCGCAGTGCGCAATGCATGTTCGATCGGACCTATCAGTCGAGTGAGCGGAAGTGGTTCAAACGTCAACAGTATCTTGATGAAGATCTTATACACAACCGAGAGAAGACTGATGGGTCGATAGTTGTTGATATCCTCCTGCTGACCTTTTTTGAAGATTAAAACTGTTTTCGACTCCTTCCATGAGTCTGGAATCCTGCCAAGTCGAAGGTAGTGGTTGAAGTGCTTGGCAAGAAGTGAGCAGAGGGCACTGCCACCCGCACGAAGGAGATCAGCAGAAATGCCGTCCCGTTCGGGAGCAGTGCCTGGCTTCATCCTTCTGATGGCATGAGCAACTTCTGATTCCAGAATGGGAGGTACTTCCTCATCTGGTGGCATCAAACATTTCGGGACAGTGATGGAAGAACGAAGCAGAACTGTGTAGAATTCTTGAACGATAGCTTCCATCCCTCTTCGAGACGTTTGCGTTGCTCCATTCTTATCAAAAAGGGCTGACATTATTGCCTTCTGATCGCAGAGATCTCGTTTGCAGCGCCTTATGCTTGAACCTTTCCCAACGGCACCTAACAGCTTCAATCTTCTTTATGCTTGAATGGACTCCTTCACTGCAATTCGACGGGCCTTCGAGATGGTGATTCTTTCCAGATGGGAAGCATTAGGATCCAGTTTGACAGCTCTTCTTTGCTCCAAAGGTTAATCGCATGCGCGTTGTCTTGAAGCAGACGGTGATGTGATTTCGCAAGAACTGCTAGCACATTTCAACAGTCCTTTGGAGAGAAAGTCGTAGTCTTCCGGTGGATCTTCAATAAGATTCCAATCATACGACTTTATCGCATATTCCAACTCCTCAGACTTGAATGTGGGGATCCTCACCGGTGCCGGCTTATGAGTGTCACGCTTGAACATCCTCTTTTTGAAAGTCAGCTTCACACGGACAAGACGGCGGTCATAGCTGGTGTCAAATGAAGGCAGCACGGAGACGTCGAACAGAATCCAGCCTTTGTTTGTAAGAACATGGTAAATCTCCAAATGCGTTTCTCCATTTGGGCTTTCCCAGGTCCATCGCCGGTTTGAAGTCTTCTTGAACACAGAATTTCCATGGAAGAGACGGCACGCGGATAGGAAGTCTATCAGGCGCTCTCCGTTCTCGTTCCTTGAGAAAGTTCCATGTGGTCCTACACTCCATTCGTCGTGATCGTTCGTTCCGGCGGTAGCGTTAAAGTTCCCAACAACAACTTTGTATAGTAGCTCTTCTAGTCGTTGACGGTCCTTTCGAATAGCTTGTATAATTCCTCCTTTTCTTCTCTGTGGCCGTAGATGTTGGAGCATATCCATTTATGATGAAGATGGTTCCTTGATCTTTGATTTCCAGACGCAGAACAGCTACTCGCGACCCATGATCTTGTAAGAGTCTACTAGGTGGTGCACTGTCGAGTTGAATAGAAATCCAACTCCGCCGATATTCCTTCTGTCCACCTTTGCTCCAGTAATAAGAAGCTCGTTGTGTTCGGTTCTTCTTATGGTTTCCGTTCTGCCTTTCGTTTCCTGCAGGGCGATAACGTTCTATTTGATGTTGCGGCTTCTGTAAAACAGTGTCGGAAGATCCTGCTTAGATGAGATCGTACGACAGTTATAAGTGCAGGAAGTGCAGACGAATAGGCAGTCTCCATGTCGTGGTGGAAAGGGTTTCCGGTAGTTCGATTCCAATGACGTCCTGATAGTTTAACTCCGAGATTAGGTGGCCCCTCGCCAGAGGTGGATTCAACCGACGTGGTAGAAGACCACCTCCGGCGCGCGGAGGACTGGGGCGCGGGTTTAGTTGTATGAGCCATGGCGGTGGTCTGGTGGCTCACATGTTCTTGACCAGGGATACAGGAGAGCCGCCCATACACGACAAACCGTCGCGTACTGCGTAGCCATTTTTGGCGTTAGCCATCATTAAGGTGATGTTCATCCCTTCACCGCGATGAGGTGGCACATGAAGAGGAAGGCCGAACAAGGGGTAAAAAAGATCGATCGGTGTTGCTTCTAATGCTCAAATGAAGTGGTGTACTGCCACTGGGTATCATACCGAGGTGTGAGCCGAGAACAGGTCGTCCGCGACTCGGCCCCCGAAGGGGAGCGGAACTTTTACCCCTTTAGGCGCGCCGGCCGCCGCGCGCGCTGCGTGCGCAACGTCGCCAACCCTTCGCTGGCGATGCGCAGGAGATTTACTCACACGAGTTCCATCAGTCGGCTTCTTGCTACCTAGTATTCGATGCGATTGCGAATGGGAACTGGCTATTGCGAATTTTTTACTAAACTAGCTAACACTAACAGCTGATTATTATTGTAACTGCTACTGTGACAAGGTCCATACTATTAGTGGGAAACTAGTGATAATATCTGATAGTCTAATACCATTAGTAGGAACCATATTTATACAATTTTCGAGACAAATACTTCTCACGTCGAATCGAGAATTATTCTAAACAGGCGTGATGCTTCTGAAATCAAAGCGACCGTCTTTCGGTCAAACTAAGGAGAGCAAAATAATTGTTTGTTCAAGGAAACTTCGTTATAATTTTCTTTGAAATTTTTCGTTGACATGCCCGAATGAGTGTAATAATTTTTGAGACATTTTTATATTTTGAGAAAAAATAATAAATTTAATTTTGTTTTAAATCGCAATAAGACAGCAGTCATTTAGTACATTAAAAATGGATCGCGCCATGTGTCCGATTAGATCGTGGCGTTTTTTATTTGATTGATAGTATAAGTGACGACTACATGAAATTTCAAGGTAAAGATATGTGTGTTCTTTACAATGGTTTTTGTTGTGTATTACAGGTGTGAAATTGCACGCAAGCAGAACTTTTGCTATCAATCAAAAACATCGCGTCGTCTCAGACGAGAGCATTGCATAATCTCTTTTTATGGCACAAAAATGGCCGTTCTTTAGAACAAGCTTTGAACCATTATTTTTCCTCAAAAAATAGAATTTTATAAAATTTTAAACAATGTCTTCACTTATTGAGTAGGTAAATTATATTAAGGAAATCATTCTGAAAAGTTTCCTTGAACAAGAACTATTCTAACCTTTTTGTAGAGTCTCCAGTTTAACGTGGAAAGAGCACGTTTTGATTTAGAAGATGTTCAGCTTGATTTCAAAGTCGTTTAGAAAAGTGCCCAATTTGGCGTGATAATTGTATGTACAGAATGCGACATGGTTCAACAGTAAACAATCAGCAAGGGCGGGGCGACGATTGGCAATTTGCCAGCCGTCAATATTTTGTGCAGGACCCACGCGCGCGGAATTGACAAGGCACCCGAGGCGCGTGGCCGAAAGTGAGTAAAAGTTCCGCACCCGCCCCACAGGGCTCACGTCGAGTCCAAGTCCAAGTAGCAGAACCGAATAAGTGCGAATTCCTATGAGTGCCGTATTATATCGTCGAGAAGCTGTTGGTGCTGCCAAAGTGGCTAACCACACCATTTTCTCTTTCAATAACTACCCGAAGGTTAAATTGAGGAAAACAAGAGAAAATACCAAATTTGGGTAATAATAAAGGCCACAAAATAATCGCTTCGGAGAAAGCTAGCCTTATCTCCTGCTAGTTTTTTTAGGACAGATTATCCTATCGCCCAGTGAAAAAAATTGGAGCTCTTTCACTGCTATTATACATCCTACAACAAATTTAGTATGGGAAAATCCTTTGCAGAAGTCGAAAAACCGCGTTTTTGAGGACATATTAAAGAAGCCGCTTTTTAGCTCTCAAAACTATTTTATCTAAGGTGAAAGCTGGCTTTCTCAGCTAACTCAGCGTAAATGGATGCTTGCAGAGGAGAGGGTGGATAGTGGGAAAGGACGTCCTGAGTGTGAACGTTACCAGCAAATGGAGGAAATATGCAGTGAGATCAAAAACCACCAAATTAGGTACTGTGTACATAGTGTTTATGTGGTAGTCCCAGCAAAATGAATTCAGATCTTTTGAGAGAAATAGAGAATTCCGGATTTCGCTGAAATCGACTGATGGAATGACCGGGCTAGGCGCCAATGGCACTATTGGAGAGATCGTAAATCAGTTAGGACCTCTCCAGACGAAAATGTTCCATAACTAGGTCACACGTTGTCGAACTGAGCGCCGCTTAGAAGCACCGAATGCGTACCGAAGAGGGCAATCGAGTGATGTTAGCTGGAACCCACAAGAGCAGTTTTAAAGCAAGCTACGGCAAAGCGTTATTCTTTCAAAGAATTTGAGCGGTATGGCAGTTCCGTCGGTTCAAGGAATCACCAAAAAGAAACACATTTATCTACTATTATTAGGTGGGTGGAGATTGTCGGGAATGTGTCGCTTGGATACAAGCAGAAGTGCGGCAGCGGAAAGAGCATCTTCCGTAATCGTGCAAAGCGGGGTCGGTGCCGTGGGAGGTTGCCACGATTACACTACTAGGAGCCATGACGCGTTCCACCACCGCCGCTTAACCGTTCTTCACGATGATGTGTATCCGAGTGTTATGTACCATTCTGGCAATCGTATTCATTTTCGCCGCTCCCATTTATGTTCTGAGACCCTTCCCTGGTGAGTTTGTTCCACAAACCTCGGGCAACATGCTGATTACTGAGGTGCGCAGTTTTGATCTGGAGCGAAGGGGCTTTATGGAAATGTAGTCCGTTATCCGGTTTCGATTTTATTCATATGATAGCGTTTTTCCAGTGGCCGGGTAATTGAATGGTCGGAGCAACAACATTTTCATGGACCTCGGATGTTTGGACGATTCGAATAACGGTGGTTTTGAGACCTCCGGGTGGTTAGATTTGATTCAGATCGGATATATCTGACCGGATATCTAAAAATGGTTCGTTGGGATGAAGGGTGTACGTAATTACGATGTTACGATTTAGGCAATTTTTTGCGAAATTCTTACGATTTACGATTCACTACATTTTGGGTCGTAAGGCGTAAGTTTCCGTAAATGTGATCTTTGATCCAACTCCAAGTGAGGCGATGCAGGTTATAATGGCGTGTCCACTTCAAATTCTCGCTCATTCCGTCTGTTCGTTTTGGTGTTTATGTTCCGATGTCGCACCATGACAAGACAGCGTACTTTGCAAAGGTCTCTCGAGTTCGGCCTAACTCTTTGTTTCAGTGACTTTTACATTTTTTCAACTCTGTAAGGGCTGCCGTTGCTACAAGACCTGTTCTAAAGGAGAAGCAAGAACACTACATAAACATAACCTCGCTGGAGATTGGACTCCTGCCTTTCCAGCAAACTATGCATTCCTTCTGTCGAAGAACGTTCCATTCCAGCCCACAAAGATATGCGAGGCTACTAATTCAAATCCTGTTAGGTAACTACCATCTGGTCAGTTTCTTCATAGACGATTCATACTATCCTCTCCAACGACGACTGACGCAAGACATGATGGAATACCACTCGTGAGGAGGGATGTAGACGATTACTACATAGAATCATATGAAAAGATTAAGCAACTGATAGAAGTATGTAGAAATGAAGAATATCGATATAGTATTATGTTGTATAGGATAGAACAATATACAGAACGACGTATAAACGGTTGAAGCGGTTGAAGTGCTGTAAAATAATTCATTAGAAGTAAGTAAAAAGATGAAAGCTAAAAACACTCATTCCAGGAAAAAATATCTTCCACGTCATCTGTCTGTAAAGGATAATAAAATAGTGATTCACGGTGTCTTTTCGGGAGCAAAAAGTTGTAATACACTGAAAAGATGCAAACATTAATGAGTCTTTGTTTTCTTTAAATTACTGAAACAGATTTAGCGAAAAAGAAGTCCGGTAAAGGTAATCTAACTTTGATTTACAGAACGTCTAAATCTCTTATTTGTGGAACAGAAATCAGGTTTATTTTTTTCAGCCTTGCTTTAAAAACAGAACTATTCGGCGATTCTATTACGTAGGACGGCAACATCTGTATCCACCTTGCAGAACGAAAGAAAAAATTGATGTACATTTTGGAGTTTGAATTAGTATTTAATCTAGTGTTATGTAAGGATAGTAAGTTGGTCCGTCCTCTGCATGGTCTGAAGATCCAGTATTTACTTGGTCTCAGTTTCGTTTCTCCTTTGAGAATTTTGAAGGCAAAAACTAAATCTGTGAATATTCGTCGGTAAAATAGTGTGTTAAGTTTGAACAAACTTAACCTTCTTTTGTAATTTGGTATGACTTGGGGGTGTTCGGGATTGGGAAAGCATTTGTATACCAGTATCTTGGTAAAAGTTTGTTGGACCTTTTCTATTCTACGTTGAAGTTTTTTTGTAGTTGGACTCCAAATCTGTGATGCATATTCCAGAATAGGAACCACGTATGCCTTGTACAACTTAATCAGGATTTGAGAACTGCAGCATTCAGTATTTCTGCATATCGTAAACATGGCGGCATATGCCTTGCGAACAATTAAATCTATGTAGGTTTCAAAATTTAGATCAGATTTTAGGGTAACACCAAGATCCCGAATTTCTTCTCTGTTTTTAAAAGCCATGTCGTTGAACTTGTAAATATTGAATTCTCTACTTCCAATATGAAATACACAAGTCTTCGATAAATTTACAGGAATGTCCCAGTCCGCTGCCCATTTCATCATTTTATGATAGACAAGGAGAGAGCTTGGTAAATTTCAGAGTGATTATGGTTATTATAAATGCCATAAATTTTGATATCATCTGCGTAAATTTGTACCTTGACAAGGGGATGGCTGTTTACATATCTAGGGATATCATGAGTATAAGCAAGGAAGAGAAGAGGGGATAGCACTCCTCCCTGAGGGACACCGCTAGGACATGGATATAGACGTGAAAAAGAATTGTTTACCTTAACGCACATGTGTCTATCGCTCAAATACGACTGGAACCACTTTAACAGAGAACCTCTAATCCCTAAGTCGTAGAGTTTTCGAAGTAGTTTTACATGGTTCACCTTATCAAAAGCTTTCGATAGATCGAAGTAAACTGCGTCAACTGAGTTTCCATTGCTAATAGCTAAGCTCCAGTCAAAAAGACAATCAGAGAGTTGCGTTACAGTGGAGGCGCCAGATGTGAAGCCATGTTGTTCTACAGGAATTGATGAGTTTTTAACAAACAATGTAACAACCCTGTCTCTTATAAGCTTCTCCATTACTTTCATGGGAGTGGGGGTTATACTTATGGGTCGAAAGGAGGATATCAATGTTGAATTGGTAGTTTTAGGAATAGCTGTAACAATTGAAGTTTTCCAAATAGTTGGAATCTCGCTAAACATAAGGGAAACGTTGAAAACCATAGTTAAAGGTTTGTATAAGGAATGCGCACATTTCCTGTAAACTATTTGGGGGATGCCGTCCGATGTTAACGAAGTTGAGGGTTTCAAAGACTTTAAAACCTTCAGTACTTCATGTGGATTTAATATTGCTTCACACAGGCAATTTGGCGAAAAACTATCTTGGCTACTACTCGAATTATCATTGATACAGGGGAACACACTGGAAACCGAACCAAGGGGGGTGTAAACACAGAAGAGAAGAATGATGCAAGGGCTTCAGCTTTATCAGCAGCAGTCAGATACTGATTTCCATCTTCATCTTGAAGTACTGGTAGACTTGATTTCAGTTTCATTTTATTCCTGATTAGTGCAAAAAGCGTCCTGCTGTTTGAATTCGCTGCGGCTTTCCGTACTCTGTATTCTAGAAATGTCTTCAAATGACGGTCAAGTTCAGAACAAATTCTCTTATAATGTTGACTAGATAGCGGATCTGCAGAAGCTGAAAGAAAGATCCGCTCTTTTTGAGCAATCAGGTTTCTTATGTGTTTTGGATAGTTAACTTTCCTCAAGACACTGATCTCAACTGGTACAAAGTTATATAATCCGAAACGTATTAAATCACAAAATCTCTTATACAGGTCATCAGCAGAAGAATAGCCTTGAAAAGCACTCCACCAATCAATAGAATTGAGATAGTTGGATAAGGAGAGATAATCTGCTTTTAGAAAATTAGGCAAAGGAATCTTGGCAGGTTCATGAGGACCAAGTTGGACATCAAATGATATGCAGTTATGATCAGATGCGGCAAATGGTGGGAGCACTTGAAGATTTTCAATAATTGGTGCGGAGCTGAGCACAATGTCTAAAATGGAGTTATTTCGTGTAGGTTTAGTAACGTGTTGAGTTATTCCTAGACATGTGAAAAACTCTAAGAACTTAGCTGATGCTGGATTATTCGCGCTAGGTAGACACCAGTCGATGTCAAGATTGAAATCACCAAGCAATATTGTATGATTCCTTGAGATACACAATTCCATCAAACGATCAATTAAGTCGTCATCATCTTCGGAACGTGAATTTGGGGGCCTGTAAACCAGAACGAATCTAACTGACTGCAAGCAACTTTCATCGTAAACTTCAATGCAAAGAAAATTTGACATCGTGCAGGAGGACGAGACCATACTAGCCACGTTAATAATATCTTTTACCAAACAGCACACTCCGCCTCCTCTGCGATCTTTCCGATCAAATCGGAACACCTTATAAGGCAAATTATCAACGATTTCAGAGTTAGAGATTTTTGAAGAAAGCCAAGTTTCTGTAATGAATACTAGATCAGGGTTGTGTGTGGTCAAAAATAGATGTAAATGGTTTAGTTTGTTACCAAGGCTGCGTGAGTTAAACAGAAAGCATTTTGAGCCATGCTGTGTTCCGTGTCGTGTTATACGTTTCCCGAAAAACGAGATTTGGGTAGGTCTTCAATTCGTTTAATCTCTCCACGGTAAACCACCCAGACTCGCTTCTTTAAATCTTTATTGCGCTTTCTACACTCCTGTCTTAAGTCGTATTCTTTTTTTTTTCGTTCTTCCTGTGTTAGGCTCTTACGTACAAATATGTTTTTAAAACAGGAAGATCGTAACCGATATGCATTAGAGAGTGCAGTGCTCCAGTGCGATTTGGAGGGTAATACTATCTTGACTAGTCGTGACTGCGTATCGTTCGGCTTACCCATACGGTACACCTCAATAGGTCTGCATTCAACACCAATGTGATCGAGTATCTCACTTACCTTAGATTCAAGTTCCAACTGTTTAGTGGAAGGAGGCTTATCTACTGCTGATTCAGGCAAACCTGATAAAATGAGACTACGACTGCGTTTTTCTGCTTCAACTGCCTCTACTAGCTCAAGTTTCAATTTGGCTCTAAGGCCTTCAATAAGTTTAGCAACGACTGGGTCCTTGTTTCGATCAGTAATAGCATTCATTAAGTCGCTTACTGACATTTTAGCTACCTCGTCATCAGTAGGTGTCTTCGTTTTGTTAGAAACTGAGTCAGTTGTTTTATTAGAAACTGAGCCAGTGTTGCCAGTGTCCTTCGCACTTAGACGTCCACGAGCTTGAGACATATCGTGTGATAGCGAGTGAAAAACAATCAGAGGAAATGCTTAGCTGCGTCTTCCAAGGATTGCCGAAGCCAACCAACCGTCCGCAGGGAGTGCAGATGGATGAATGATGTTCCCATCGATTAACAATGTACGCCACAGTGTGGAACAAGTGGATATTCAAAGTGCTATAAAAGCAAACTTGGAACTTATTCAAAGAGAGTCGACGTGATTTTGACAGTTTTGGTCTCGCCTTCCCGCGCCTTGGTTGAAATTGTCGCACGAACCCTTTCTAACCCTCTTAAAGTGCTGAAGACTCTCCAAGAGCAAATGCTCGTTACAGAACTGGCGAAGGGTAGCCGAACGAAGGCATACAGTTATTATGCAGTAGAGCAAAATTTTAGTCTTCGAATGCACTGTTATTTCTTCTTTAGATCGCGCATTCATCTTTGTCTGCGTACATATTCTGTCAAGGGAAGGAACTCCAGGATGTAGGGAAATTTAAAGCTGGTCCGCTAGAGGGGCCATACCGCGAAGTCTCTTCCCGTGCCCAAACCTATGCTGTCGTGTGCTTCGCGTCAGAAGAGGAGATCACAGAACACAACAGTATTATTGTTTGTTTTTTTCATTAACAATATGTCTCGTTTTTCTTTGTCCGTGCTATTGAAGCTTTTTGGAAGGTAACCCCTTCCCAGGTATCATAGCACCGAAGCCTGATGTTGTCGGTGGTACTAAGCGGGCTGGTGTCTGCTGCACACCGGCAAGTTATCTTAAAACGGGTAAGTTAGATCAGTAGCATGTATAACCTTGAGGCGGGCACCACTTGCTAACTACCTTATTGGTTGATGTTTCAGAAATTGTGGGTGCGTTTGCAGGGAGTTTTAAAGTTTTCCTTTCAAAGTTTTTCAGTTGTGGGCTCTAAAGTTAAGAGAGATCTGAATTCGGGTATAGCACGGTGGGTAGGGCTGCTAAGTACCTTCCCATTATGCATTTTATGTTTAGCTACCTTCATGTGATGATTTATAAACATTTTTCATCTGTCACGTTTGAAGTGGCCTTTTAGAAATCGAAAAGAACCATTTCCCATTTTAAACTGCATTCTTCCTAGCTTAACTTGGATTTTCAAAAATCAAACGCGACCGCTCCCAAACCAAATTCATTGTATAGGGAATCAAACTGGAGACGTCTTCAAAGGTTACACATTACTCTTTCCATTCAAAAAATACTGCAGCGGGTGCCCAAGAAATATGATCATGTTGTTTCGGTGGTCGCATGTTTCCAATCCTACTGGGAATGTTTCTGGACGAATTTCCAAATCTAAAGAGCAGAGGTCTTTCGGTGCGTCAAATAGGTGCTGCCTTGATCGATATAGTCAGCGGTGAATTTAAAAAATATCGGTCGTCATAGTGACTTACTATTGATTGACATGAAAGATGTATCGACTAAAAAGAAAAAGAAAAGTTAAAAAAGCAAAAGTTTGGGAAGAAGTATGTGCGGCTTGAGCTGAAAATATTATAACACAATAAATATATAGATATTCTGAAAACTTAGTAGTACTGCTTTACATGTCAGACACACTCTCACAGATTAAGGTTTACGATTTGCGATGGTTTTTTTTTCGTAATTACGATTTACGAAATTTCGGATTTCATTTACGCACACCCCTGGTTGGGATACAAATCTAGTGTAGATATTATGCAATACTATAAGATACTTAAAAACACTTTTTATTCATATGTTAAAATGTAAACCCTAGTTGGGTATCTACAACAATTAGTGAATAGCAACTCCCGTTAGAGACCCCTTCCACAAGCAGATCGCAATCGAAAATTCCATTTTTCTATTTTCCCTATTTGCCGGGTGTCAGTCCTTCTGTTCGACCGTTCGATTTTGTCTTTAATAAGGTGCGTAGGCTACATACGATTACGGCTTTATTGTTATAATTATACATAGATAGTTAAATCGAAGCAGCAGTATTCTGACACAAACAATAGGCGTCAAAGGAAGTCTTGGTCACATTTGAGCTTAAATTCATAGGTAGGAGAGAGCTGGACGACAAGCGGCAAGCGAACACAAGGACAGAATAGGAGGAACCCCACAACTTAACAATGCGGAAAATTGGTTGCAGCAAGTGCGCAGATAGTTTACAGTTGGAGTGAAGACTGTGACAATCGCCGTGGAGGATAGCTCGTGAGCAGCCAATCTTATGTACGCAAGCTCCACTTGGGATGAAGAAAAACGGGGTGAGATCAGTGACTAGAGAGGAAAGGCACAGCTCCGCAGGTTTATGTTGAAGCATTTCACATGGCTGAGGAGTCAGACAAGCGTGGAGAAGTTCTTGTAGCTGTCGGCATTGGCCAAGCAGGATGTTGACTTCGTCCAGAAGAGGATCGTCTTCATGGTGGCGAGCATACAGAAGATTATAGCAGACACTCCCAGCGACAGCCCCACTCCCTTGGATACGGTACCTCGAGACGGATTCAGCACGCACAGCAGCAGAATCGCTGAAGCAAAACATGTTTACGGCACTCTCCACACTCCTATCTTAATCCCCCGTTAAAGGCATAAAACCGCTGCACCACCTCGCCTCGGTGACACCGAAATTCTCATGGACGCAAGTGTTTGGACTAGAGGTAACAATCGTCTAGAGTTGTTGTAGTAATTGGTGCAAAGAACAAGGGCTGTACGACACTATGTGATCATTGGGTTAGCACGCCTCATTTAGCATATGACCCACATACAAAGCCCTTTGAACTGGCATAGAGAGGAGTTTCATGGAACGAGCCAAGAACACAGTGTACAGAATGGAAAGCTCCCACGTTATGCTTTGCTGTGGATAAGCCCCGATGTCCGCACTCTGTGTAGTCTACAAGCTGTTCACCCGAGTCATCCTGAATAGGATCAGCCGAATGCTGAACGAAGGACATCCATAGGAACAAGCAGGAGAGGATTCAGCACGACTGACCATATACACATCGTGACGAAGCTAATCGAAGTATCACGAGGATGCAAGCTGCCGCTGTGCCCCTTACTTCTATTGACCTGAAGAAGGCACTCGACTTCGTCGAAACCGAAGCGGTCATCAAGCTCTGCTCACACAGGGCTTTATTCTCATGATCAGTAAAATCAGATACTTTGAGAGTTGTACGATTCACAACCGTGACCTCACCATTCTACAACCACGTCCTCGTTTACGTGAAAGTAGTGGTTCGGCAAACAATAACCTCGAAGCCCTTCGGCGCCACCATTGAAAACGTCATGAAACGTCTGCAATGGGAATAGATGGGAGTGAATATCGATGGCCGGCATCTGCAGGATCTTTACTTCGCTGACGACATCGTGCTCATAACAGCGAGCATTAGCCAGGCGGAGCGAATGCTGGCCGACTTCGACAGCTGGGCGAGAGCCGATCCTTTATAAGGAAACGAACAGCAAGTGATGCGGAACCAAACTTCTACAAATATTTCTTCCAACTAATAACAACAAACTTTCTCTGCTTACACATCGAAGAGTCTATAAGAAAGTGTAGCAAAAGTTACCAGTTAAAACAATTATTGAAGCGCTTCTTGTAGCGGTTAAAGTAATTGTTGAAGCGCTTCCTTTTTCCTTGTTTGAGCTACTGAGCATAGTTGTTCTCTCGAAGGAAAGAAAATATTTCGCTTCCTAAGAATTGCCATAGTTTGAGTCAACTTGTGACAGACATATCACAGTGAGTTTTGGTGATACAATGTGAGGACTCATCGGCCAGCAACTGCCTGCTTTCCTTCGCCTACTGAGTTGTCGATTACCTAGATTATCACACCACTTCAACACGGAAAGAAACACGCTTCCGATGATGGAAAGCGGTCACCACTTTTTTCAGGTAGAAATCAATCCGGAATGAGCGATATTACTTCACATTTACACTTTACGTTATTTTACATTGTATTCAGCACCTAATGGAGTGGTAGGGGTAGAGTCGCTCTAACATACTGCGTTTTTACCGAAGTGGATAAAAAAAACTAGGAGCGTCCTCTTGCAACTGATAACATTGCATCGTGACATATTCTGACCGTTGTAGTCATATACAGTCCAGATTAGGCAGTACAATAGAACAATTTTAGATGCCCAGAGCCAAGCTGCCCTTATAACGAGCAATTTAATTGTTGTGCTTTACGACACCCACCCATGGAAAGAACCGTGAGCTGTCAAAATTACATTTTTTTCAAAGCGTATGGATTCAGAATACGCGCCGAAGACATCGCCCATCATTCGTCAGGATTCAAAAGACGCGTCGCAGACGTCGCCCACCGTGCTTAGGGGTGATTCAGAAGACGGGCCGAAGACGTCGTCCAACGTGCTTAGGAATTGAGCAGAAGACGTGCCGAAGGCGTCGTCCAGACGTCATCTACCGTACGTAGGGGTTTAGAAGACGAGTCAAACATGTCTTCCAATATTCGTTAAGATTCAAATGACGTGCCGAAGACGTCGTCCAACGCGCGTATGGATACAGAAGACGTGCCGCAACGTCCACTTGTGTAGGGATCAGCAATGGGAGACCACTAGACGATGGGGAGGGAAATAATGGGGGACCAGTATTTTTCCTCAATATCGTCCAATGTGCGTCGGGTTTCTGAAGAAGTGTCCTAGACGTCGCGGCCACATGGCGACGCGTGAGTCGAGATTCAGTGTCACATGTGCGTGCTTGGCTCTCACTCCATTTCTTTGCCCAGCACCTAGGTAAGGAAGTATTATCGGGAGGGAAAGAGATAGAGAGAGCGACTATGGGATCCGGAGGAGTATTGCTGCCGTTGGACTGTAAACGGTGTACACCTGTCGGCCAACACCGATTAATTTTAATTATGTTTCTGTAGATTAAGCACATCGGATTGGGACTCTCACGTTTCTGTTTCTCGCCAGGTAGAGAACGGACACTTCGAGGAATAAATCGCGTACAAAAATAATCGCGGTGGATGGGCTTCATAGGAAGAGTGAAGATTCTGCCCTACCATAACCCGCTGCACTATATAGTACAATCCGTTTTTTTACATAATAAAATAAGAAGGCCTAAAGGAGAATGGGGGAAGATTGGGGTTGCTTTATTCTCGGGGTTTGGGTGCGAAGCCCCCAACCTGACGTTTGGTAGCCGCTGAACTCTGGTTATATAAATAATTAGATAAATCAGATATAATCCCTTATGTACAGCCAAATCGTTGATCTACTTCGAGAAATTTTGTAGGCTTCTACCAATTTTGGCTTTTTCGAAGTTCAGTACTCTGTTCTCTAGCATATGGCGCCTCTTACATCTGCCAAAGGACACCTAAAGCATCTCTTTAGGGCAGCCAATGTACTCGGACATTCGGGTTCGACTAGCCGAACCGAATAGTCGTGAGGCTCGAGTTGCTATTTGGGGGAACCGCTGTTGCTATCCGGGAGAAGCCGGTCAACTGAAGGGCGGCTCCTGTTGCTATCCTGCTGCAAGTAGCAGTTGCGTTCGGTTGCCATTGTGTTGCCGTTTGGTTGCTAAATGGTTACAAGATAATCGTTCCTTCGGTCCGATAACCGTGCCTTCGTATTGCCGATACTTGGGCAGCCATATATCCACGTATATCCAGCTCGTACGTAATATGTACATATTTATGTGTACACATATAAATACATAAACACATATATACATTTATGCATATACACATGTGTCTCTTCTTCCTCTGTGTCTGTCTCCCGCTTTGCGGCGGGGACAAACGCTGAAGAAGAAGAAGAGACACATGTGTATATGCATAAACGTATCAAGCCAGCGTTGCCTAGGCCGCCCTTTAGGTCGTTTTCCGGGCACGTCTATGTTGAAGTCAATCTTCCGAACGGTGTCGCTATTCGCACGAAGAACATGGCCATACCACCGCAGGCGAGCTTCTCGTAGCTTATCAGCAATTGGAGCAACGCCAAACCTTTGACGTATGGAGACATTGCGAATATGATCCAAACGTGTGACACCAGCCGCCCAACGCAGCATTTTTGTCTCCGTGTCTTCTTTTCAGCGTTTGAAGTGCTGTAAGTGGTCGGCTGTTGTTCTGGTGGATGACACATTGCCTTGTATCGACTTCTTTCTCCACTAATATTTGCTGGAGCTAAATAAGTTGTTGGCAAAAGCGAGCGTCGAAGATGGTTTGACTACGGGGGCAGCTCCCGGTGCCCTGGACCACTACTCATCCACCAAACGCACAGCAGACCTTCTTTCGGTGGAGCTCCGGTTTTGACGTCAGAACCTCCAGCTCGTTGCGTTCCAGCCATTGCTTTCCGGCTTCACCGTTGCCGCAAAGCATTGCCTTTTCATCGCCATCAAGGATTCGATCCAGATATCCTCGCTTGAACCGGTGCCGGAGCTCTCGGCAATCGGAAGCACAGCGACTTACTTGGGTTCAAGTCAAGGCATGAGGCACTGCGGAACGCGATTTTGGCGACTTTCCAATCTTCTTCAGCTGACGAGCGATGGTTCGCTGGGAGGTGTGGAGATCAGCGATCAGTCCTAGTCTGGTTTGAAAAGAATTGGACGATGGGTTGGCGCAGGCGCCCTTTGTTTACAGCAGTTGGTATTCCCGGGAGTAGTTCATCTTTGTTGCCCTTCGGGGCGGAAAGAAACTTCTGATGCCATCTCCAATAATTTATTCGGTTAGGAGCGAACTTGCCGGTGACTTCCTGAATGTATTTGACCCCCGTCGCAGTGTTGCTGCCGAGCTTGAACTAACTGAAAATGAAATCACCCACTTTTTCCACCTTGAGTGGCCATCCTTCTAGAGAATTAAACTTTTCAACAACGCAAGGAAAATTAACAATTCATAACTCAGAATAATCGCTAGGAAACAAGCTTTCAAACAAAATATAACACTTTAGTAAGTCTGTTTTAAATTCTTGGAAAAACCGAAATGTTGCTAAATTTATGACTCAACCTAATAAAAATGTTCCTTTTTGCCGAGTCGCTAACCCGAGAAGTAGGGGAGTCCTCGAATTATAACGGAATCGGCGCCTGACGAACTCGGGGGTCTTGTACGGTCGCGATGCCTCTGAGGGCAAGCAGCTCGTAGTGAAATGGGTATGACGTTGCTTCATGGGAGAGAGGTCGGGTGTTCGATTCTCATGTGCTGCTGTATTGTTATATTTCAACTGATTGTTTGAGATTTGAGGGATTTATTTTTTATTCTGACGTTTATATCATTTTCAGACGTTTTCCGCGCATTTTCCAGCTGTAGTACTCAACATGATGATGCACAAATATTCAACACCAGTGATACACAGGTAAACGTGCATAAAATAGCACTGGACACAATACGGGCAGGGTATAAATGCTACAGGCTCCTCTCAGTCTGTTTCTATACATCGGCCAATGACCTCGGGTAAAACCATCCCGCTCGGATTTTCAAAGGAGTCCATGATGTGACGTTACATGTGGTTAAAACGAGAAAGTCTGTGGATCCCGCAAACTGACCAAAACGGCATCGATACACTCTTTCCCTCATGTCTGCCTGTCATCTGGAAATCAGAGGTCTGCTGAAAATTTTCTTACGCCGACGCTCGAGTGGTGACCCAGTTGCTCACGCTGCAGTGTGGTCCACCTTTAGATAAGGAGCCTTCAAGGGAATGACACCAACCTGACCGAACGAATGGCCAGCACACTCAAGGACTTCGAAGCACATCAATTTGAAGTTAACGAAGGCGAACAGCCGGAAGTGGTGGATAAACAAGAAGAACGTTGGGATTCGTAAGATGAATTGATAGACGTGGAAAGGCAAACAAGCAGTGGACATATGACATCGTTTTCGGATGGAGCTCTTTTTTCGAAGGAAATTGTACGTCTTCAATTCGATTTCGTCTATGGAGCCGATATCATTGCTCCATGCATGGAAGCAAACTGTGAGGAGCCTGTAGCCTTTATACGCTATCTGTTTTGTGGCCAATGCTTCTGTTTCATGCACTTTGTGCATGGCAAGGGAGGTCAATAAGCGTCCCGTGGCAAATTTGAATGTGACCTATTCGGGGTTGTAGGGGACTGTATGAGAAGCACCATAGTTGTTTTCAAATTTCCTGCGGACATCTGGGTAGGTCGAAAATTGCAAAAAACTGTTGCACTTCAGTGCCGGCCGATAAAGCAAAACTGACGTCTGGAACTGCCATGTCGCGGTTACAGTCTAACCTGTAAAAGGTTTGGGGCTGGAACGGTAGCGGAATTACGACGATCTCTCAATTTCGTTTTTAGCGCTACAGTAACCGAGGTGGAAGATTGAGGTACGCCGCTCATCTCGAAGCAGACAGCGACTGGGCGGCCGAGTGGAGAAGGTGGCGGGCTTTCAGGGAAATGGTCAGAGGTTCGGATCCGGAGGCCAGGATTCTGCATTGCTGGGCCTGCTCGATCCCTTTTTGTCGATGTAATTTGTAACTTGGCCAGCCGATAGTGTACCATACTGACATTATAACCTTTTTTAACATGGATTACACGATATAAGCACAAAAATAAACGCGCAAAGCAACGGCGTTCATAATACATTCGATTTGCCATTGAGAGGAACAGGTGGTTTTCGTTTGCGTACAAAATAGAAAGTATTCTATGTCTTGACCGACTTCGTTAGGCATTGACGGTGGGTCTGTCAGCATTACTGTACTTCATGGCTCCAAGGATCGAGGAGAAATTGGAAAAATTGGATAAAAAATATTTTATTTTTATTTGTTTATTCCCCTATTAATTTAATTTTGTTTTTATTTGTTATACTTTATTATTAATTATTTATTATTTATATTCATATTTTTAGTTAACTGTATTCATGCTTGATTTTTTAGAACTCTGGAGAGAAAGCGTAACAGTATCGATCTGTCTTTTTCGTCCTCAACCAACCATATTGCTAGTGATCTCACGGCCGTCACACACCTCCTCACTGTACAAAAAAACGTAATGCTTCCCTCATCGTCGTCGGCCTCCGCGCTTCGTTCAAGTCAAACTAACATAACCAATGAGAAAACGTCAATGGAATAAACATCAAACAAAAACTGCTATGCCCGAAACGCACCTGCCATGGCGATCTCCTCATTTAGTTAATTTAAAATATAAATACAAATCATAATAAATAATTAGTACATAATAAATAAAATAGTATAAAATAATACAAAATATAAATATAAATAATAATAAACAATTAGTACATAATAAATAAAATAATAAATAAATAGTAGTAAGTGAAGATAAAGATAAATCTTTTATCATTTTTTTTTCAACCTCTCCTCTACTTTGGACATGAAGTGCAATAGTAAAAATAAACATAACTCCTTTTTATCTTTTTTTTTCAATCTCTCCTCTACTTTTGGGCATGAAGTTCAGTAGTGCTGACAAACCCACGGTCAATGCCTAACGAAGACGGTCAAGGTAAAGAATTATCTATTTTGAAGTAGGGACAGGCCCATGAATGCTACTGGCGAACTGCGACGAAAAGTGGCCTGTTCTCTCGTTCGTGATGTTAGCTTGACTTGAACGAAACGAAGCGAGGATTTACACTGATCGCCCGAGGATGATGACAATGTGGGAAGTATTACATTTTCTTGTACAGTGAGGAGATTGCTGTACGTGACAGCCGTGAGATCACTAGCAATATGGTTGGTTGAGGACGAAAAAGGCCATTCGATACTGTTATGCTTTCTCTCCAGAGTTCGAATACGGCTCGAAAAAAAGTCAAACATGAATGCATTAACTAATTAATTAATTACAAATATAAATATAAATAATTAATAATTAATAATTAATAATAAAGTATAATAAACAAAAACAAAATTAAAATAATAGGGGAATAAATAAATAAAAATAAAAATAAACTTTTTTATACAATTTTTCCAATTTCTCCTTGGAGTCGTGAAGTACAGTAATGACAGACCCACCGTCAATGTCTAACAAAGACGGTCAAGACATAGAATACTTTCTGTTTTGTACGCAAAGAAAAATCACCTGATCTTCTCAATGGCAAATCGAATGTACTATGAACGCCGTTGCTTTGCGCGTTTATTTTTGTGTTTATATCGTATCGTCCAGGTTAAAATAAGGTTAGAATGTCAGTATGGTACACTGTCGTGGCCAAGTTACACTTCACATCGACAAAAAGGGATCGAGCAGGCCCAGCAATGTAGAATCCTTGCCTCCGGATCCGAACCTCTGACCCTTTCCCTGAAAGCCCGCCACCTTATCCACTCGGCCGCCCAATCGTTGCCTCCCTCGTGGTGAGCGGCGTAGCTCAATCTTCCACTTCGGTTACTGTACCGCTAACAACCAAATTGAGAGATCGTCGTAATTCCGCTACCGTTCCAGAGCCAAACCTTTTACAGGTTAGATTGTAACCGCGACATAGCAGTTCCAGACGTCAGTTTTGCTTTATCTGCTCGCACTGAAATGCAACAGTTTTTTGCAATTTTTGACCTACCCAGATGTCTGCAGCAAATTTGAAAACCGCTGTGGTGCTTCTCATACAGTTCCCTACAACCCCGAATAGGTCACTTTCAAAATTGCCACGGGACGCTCATTGACCTCCCTTGTGAGTATCACTGATGTTAAACGTTTATACATCATTATGTTGATCAGCTTTCTCATTGCTTTTTGGTTAAAAAACCGGTCAGTAATAAACAAAGCCACTCTCCACGACATGCATCTGGAAAAATTGCGCAAAAAATATCTAAAATGGTAAAGAGGTCAGAATTCCTCAAATCTCAACCAATCAGTTGAAATGCAAAAATGCAGCAGCGCAGAAAAGCCGAACTCCCGGCCTCCCCCTCGTGGAGCAATGTCGCTATCCACTGCGCTCTGAGCAGCTATCCGCCTGCGGCATCGCGGGCGTACAAGACCTCTGAACTGGTGAGGCGCCGATTGCATTGTAAATTCAGGGCCCCCCAACTCCTTGGGTTTAACGACTTATCAAAAAATAAACACATCTTTATACTAATTGAGAGGTGATGATTCTTCCTATAGAACTCTCTCTCCCCGTTCGGACATACGCTTCAGACCCTTCACTTTTCAGAGCTCAAGAGATTTCCTGCGAGGCGTTTCTTAATCGTTTCACTGTTCTTTTTTTTGCTTCGCTGTGCATTGCCAACTCACTATCAGTGGGTAGTGGCTCGATGGGGTTTTAATGCTCTTTTTTTTGTTCTGGAGGCGCAAAGTAGTTCTGGGGAGGGCTCCCTTGTAAGGCAGCCAAACACGACATCTTTTACGTAGCAGTGGTGTGTTCTACTCTAGAGGCGAATTGAGCTAGGCCAGTAATGATGTAGTTGGGCATTCATGTGTCTTCCTACCAGGGCATATAACCACTTAATCCAAGGTGACTACAAGCTGCTTTGCGCGCTCGTGACTTCTACTGGTCAATGAAATAAACGCGTAGTTATTGATGTTCTCCGTTTTTAAGTTATTCGGATGTAACCGAATCGGATATCCAAAATCCGGCTCGGCCGAAAATGGCGCTATCTGAATCATCCGAAGATTCGGGATTTTCGAAATTGACCTCGTCTGAATCATCCGAAGATCCGGGGTTTTCGAAATTGCCCTCGTCTGAATCATCCGAAGATCCGGGGTTTTCGAAATTGCCCTCATCTGAATCATCCGAAGATGCGGGGCTTGAAAAAATGGGCTATCCGAATCATCCGATGATCCCGAAAATCGGCGTCGGATACGATGTCTACTCCCCACCCTGAGACGCAGACAGCGCGACAGCGCGAGAGACGACGACGCGCGACCCAGTGAGAGCGCAGAAAGCGAGAGTGCGCAGAGGCGGAGGCGCGGGACGCATTAAGTGCGCTACTCACTGCGCCCGAATAGCAGCAGTGTGTTGCGAGCCTCCAGCAGGATCTGTTGGCACAGTTTCTGCTGGCAACTGCAGTTGCCATTCTGTTGAAGGGGGCGTGGCTAGGAAGAGACTGTTCGGCTCGTCGAACGCAAATGTCCGAGTAGGTGCAAGGACCGCGGCGGGTCACGACATCCAGTGAACGCAGAGGACGAGCAAGCAATTACTCCAATACAGGGGATCAACATGGAAATGAGGGACCAATACAGTTGCGATGTCGGGACACCAGTGGGGTGAGAATACTTTATTCACACCAGCAGCCGTCAATTTATTATGTCTTCAATCATTATCTTCTTCTTATCGTTCTTCTTCTTATCCTCCCGGTCGTCCATCGTCCTGTTAACGCTAACTACCCTAAACGACGCTGGTGAGCGGTCTGTCCCCTAATAAATACGGCTCTGGCTGCATGTCTACAGTGTGGGGGGGGTCCACTTCATCCAAGCATGAACATGTCAAGAGATTTGTCCAAAAATTTCTGAAATAAGAATGTGGAACACATTCACACCTAACTATGAACATAGAAGGATACATTGGATTGCTACATTCAGGACAGGGCTCCGAGTTTAGGAAGACATACTATGGATTCCCAGCTTTAGGCGTGCAGCTGCACTCCTACTTAGAAAAAAATCATTAGTTCCAGTCAAAAGCAGAACGATTAAAGATGAATAAGTTGATAACTTTATGAAAATATAAAAACTCGATAAAATTAAAAAAAGAAAGGATATAAATTATAAAAGGTAACAAAAACGAGTAGAACAACTTATATGCAAGCTTAATGACCACTCACTTGTTCTCTTAGAACCTTTTCGGAGGCATTGTGTTATCTTGCTTATCAAGAACGGTAGTTGTTGCGAAAAGCACAGGAAAAGCTCCATGAAGCAGCAAGTTGTTACTATTCGGGCGATATTGATGGGAGAATCAGAAAGAATACAGCCCAAAATGGCTTTCTGTAGATCCCATTGACGATATCAGCTGATGGCTAGTAACCCCTAAATTGGAGCGCGTGAACTCGTCCTCGATGAGTGCCCCTCGCGCAATTAGCGCTGCCCCTCTACACGCCGTCGTACATCCTGTACCGTCGCCGAGTCGGACGTCTGCGATTGAAGCATGTGGCTCCGTGCCAGCTTTGACCATGCTCGTATGCACCAACATTGGACTATGAAGGCGAAGAGGTCGAAGCCTTCTACACGGAGCCGGAGAATTTCTACCAGGCTGTCCAATAATTCCTGTCCGAAAATTTTCAAAATTCTATAATTTTCCTTAGAAGTGTTATAATATCAGGCAAGTGTAAAAACCTTCTAGAAGGTTCTCCAGAGTTCCACGCTAGGGGTGTATAAGGCGCAGTTGCCGCGTCTAGCTACCAGTACAGGCTAAAATGGACCAAGGTCGAATTCGTACGTTCGTCTACTATGAGTGGCTGCTGGGCAACGACACTGGCACCGCGGTCGCCAACATCTGCAGAGTGTGCAAGGAGGATGCAGTGTCCCAACGCACAGTCAGGCGCTGCTTCATTCGTTTCGAGAGCGGCGACACGAGTCTCGAGGACAGGGAGCACAGCGGGAGGCCTTCTACGGTGGATGATGACGAACTCCGTCGCTGTATTAAGCAGAAGCCGGAAGCCACCACCCGTCAACTGGCGACGACACTCGGCTGCAGCAAATCCACCATCCACAATCGACTCAACTTACTCGGCTACCACAAAGTTCTGGCCCGTTGGATCCCCCACCGTCTGACGGACGCCAACAAGCAGAGCCGCGTGGCCGTCTGCCAGTCCCTCCTCCTTCGTCCGCATCGCAAGGAGTTTCTCGAGGACCTGGTCACTGGGGACGAGAGCTGGGTCCTCTACGACAACGTCGCCCGCCGTGCCGTCTGATCCCGCGCGGAGAAGAGCCGCCGACGACGCCGAAAGCCGACCTGCACCCGCTGAAGATCATGCTCTGCTGCTGGTGGGACGCCAAGGGCATGCTGTACTTCGAGCTGCTCCCGCAAGGCAGGACGGTCACCGCCTCCATCTACACCGATCAGCTCGAGAAACTAGCCGCCGCCATCCGAGAAAAGCGTCCCCGACGGGCCTCGGTCCACCTGCTGCACGACAACGCGCTCCCCACGTGGCGAAGGAGACCCAGCAGAAGTTGGCGACGCTCGGCTGGGAGACGGTTGGCCATCCGCCGTATTCCCCGGACCTCGCCCCCTCCGACTACCACTTGTTCCGCCCACTGAAGCACCATTTGGCCGGAAGAAAATTCACCAACTACGACAACCTCAAATCCGACATCGCGGACTTCTTCGAGTCGCAGCCCCCGGAGTTCTGGGCGAAGGGCATCGCTGACCTGCCCAATCGATGGGCCACTGTTGTGGACAACTGTGGTGATTATATTGTTGATTAGACTTGTTTTTCAATAAAGTTGAAAAAAAATTAAAAATGGTGAAATTTTCGGACAAGAATTATTGGACAGCCTGGTATAAGGAAGATCACACCTTCTACAAGGTGATCGTTGTTGGTGACTTCAACGCCAAGATCGAGCCACGAAGGTCGCCGGAAGAACTTCACATCGGAATCCACGGTTTGGAGTGGAACGAGCCAGGGGGAAGACTGTCTGAGTTCATTATGTCGACTAAGACCATCCAGGCTGACCGACGTCTCCATTACCACCAAGTTCTACACGGGATTGGACCACCGCCTTCTTCGCGCTAGATTCCGCTCTTCGCATAAAGGGGAGAAGGCCACGAAATTCAAAAAGAGAAGTCCGAGAACGACCATCAACTGAGACCTTCACATCTCTCTTGCCGGCCTTTGGGAAGATACCGTCATGGACAACATCGACGAGGAATACGACCGCTTCGTGCACCGTCTCCGCGATAGTGCTAACAAGGAAACCCTCTCAACGTTACGGTGAAACTGCAAGAAAGAATACTGTAAGAAGAATCTTCGTCCTCCAAGTAGTGACAGAACATGTCTTGTTTTTGCGGAGTCCTTGAGAGAAGCGAGCAAGAAGGGGTAATGGTTAAGGTCCGAGCGTCGAGCTTACCACGGCTGCGCACGGAACCCTTCCGGCCTGTGTGGCGCAGTGGTAGAGGCCGTGCTGCGCCGCGTTTTTGCACTTTTGCCATGGTGTCGGGTTTCCAAAGAGATTTCCATATATGAACTGTTTTTGGAGTTTACTGATGTTGAGGTCCCCTCCTACATTGTGAGTACATGGTGGCACTCACCTCACCGACAATGAGAACCATTAATTGGCGTGAAAGTTTCATATTTTTCATCGTATTTTGCATATTTGGGACATTAACGTGATGCCGACAAGGATTGTGTAGTGAAAACATCAGCAAACTCCAAAGACAGTTCAGATATGGAAATCTCTTTGGAAACCCGATACCATGGCAAAAGTGCAAAGCGCGATGTACCACAGGAACCGAACACGTGGCGTCACACGCATGAAGCAGCACCTCTACCATGGCACCACCCAGGCCACGACACGAGCTCCTTGCACAGCCATGTAGGGTCGACGCTCGGACCCTTAACCTTTACATCCTCCTACTCGTTTCCCTCAAGGATTCGGCAAAAACAAAATATGTTCTGCTATTATTTAGAGGACGAAGATTCTTCCTATAGTATTCGTTCTTGGCGTTCCGTCGTATCGTTGAGACAGCCCCTTGTAAGGGAGTCGAGAGTTTGAAGACCACCAAGAGACGTCTGCCTCCGGAAACTCTCAAGCTGATACGCCAGCGTAGAGCAGCACGAGCGTTAGGCAACTACCAACTGACTGACGTCCAACCTTACGAATCTATGCAGAGCGCGATAAAGGAGGATCTTGAGGAGAGAAGAGGGAAGTGTTGGCTGAAGCTGCAGAGGAAGGGTTGGGCATCTTCAATGCCGCCGGAATTTCGCCAACATCAGGACCAAGATAACCGCTCTCCGACCCCTGAAGGAACCGTCACCTCTTCCAGGAGGACAATGAAGAAGGTCATAATCGACTTCTCCGATCTCTTCGATATTCATGTCCACCTGACTCATGCCATCTTCCGCAAAATAGATGCGTCGTCCCCTCTGTTCTTCCGTCAGGCCATCTCGTCGGTAAAGAAACGGACAGCACCAGGTCCCGACAAGATCAGAGCTAAATATCTGAAGAACCTCCCGCCAACGCTCACCAACACCCTGGCGCGGCTCTTCACACGCTACCTGTCGGAGTGCAAGGTTGCATCTCAATGGAAGACCAGCGAGACCATCTTGCTGTACAAGAAGGGAGGCGTGCACGACATTGGCAACTATCGTCCGATCTGCCTGCTGTCCGTAGTCTACAAGCTGTTCACTCGAGTCATCCTGAATAGGATCAGCAGAATGCTGGACGAAGGACAGCCATGCGAACAAGCAGGACTTCGGGGGGGGGGGATGCAGCACGATCGACCACATTCACACCATTATGAAGCTGCTCGAAGTGTCGCGAGAGCACAAGTTGCTGCTGCGCCTTACGGTCATCGACCTGAAGAAGGGATTCGACTCCGTCGAAACTGAAGCGGTCATCGACGCCGTGCTCACTCAGGGCGTTCCTACTCAGTACATCAGAGTCCTTCAAGAGCTGTACCGCGGATTCACGACCAAGACTTCTACAACCGAGCATAAGCCAGGCGAAGCGAATGCTGGCCGACTTCGATTGTTTATGTGGGAATGTTGAACAGCAGCTGAATGTTACAAGACGATGCTCATGAGGAACGGACGAGTTTCTGGTGCCCCATTCTCGCTCAACGGAACGACAATTAGCGAATGCTCCAGCTGCGTGAATCTGGATCGCGAAATCAGTATGGCCAACGACCTAGCGCCAGAGTTGAGCAGGAGGAAACGAGTGGCTTGGGGAGCTTTCAAGAGCATTGAAGAAGTCGAGAAGAAGACGAAGAACGTGCGACTTCGTGCTCACCTATTCGACTCTACCGTTATTCTTGCCCTAACATACTCCTCAGAGACCTGGACTATCCGGAAGCAGGATGAACACGCCATCAGCGTCACGCAGCGTGGAATCGAGAGGACGAGTGACAGGACTGCGCAAGTGAAAGAAGCCTCCGGAGTTCCGAGCTTCGCCGATGTTCGAAGATCAGAGACGCTGTCGCGTGGACCAAGTTGTCGAAAATTAGGTGGGCCGACCACGTAATGCGCTTCGCAGACACCCGCTGGACGAAAGCCGTTACCGACTGGATTCCGCGGGATGTCAAGAGAACAGAAGGACCCCATCAACGCGTTGATCGGACTTCCTCGTGAAAGCCCTGAATGACCGATATGACGCTTTTCGTGTCCCTCGAGCGAGGAAGATCCATTGGAGCACTCTGGCACGCGAAAGGGACGAGCGGAGACGCTGCCGACGCCAGCTCACAAAAATTTAATCTCTTTTGAGCGATCATAGAATCCCTACTCTTTTCTACAGCGGAGCGCCATAACATTTTTTGAAGAGCAGGAAGTCGTACGGCTGATTTGAGAACGCGCAAACTTGTCCACTCTAATATCAAGCGAGTGCGAGCTAAACTTTTAATTAAGCCACAAATTTGTTCACTCAGGATTACACTTAATCCTTGAGCAAGCACACATTTGACATGGACGGCCTCAAAATTGAACGCACAAAAGGTCACGAGTTGTGTCATGATCAGTTATTTTCTGTGTGCTATCTAACAATCGTGCTTTTGAATCCATCACCGTCTCTCCGACACCGGCGCGCAACGCGGAATTCTTTTACCGGTCGTGTTGTAGAATTGATTTGGTGGCGATGTCCGTTCCTCCACGTGGTGCCACTGGAAACTACTTGCTTTTGCGATCCGAGCCAATCACGGACAATCGAATGCAGGCGACAGGCCCTAGTGACAGGCCGGCCTACGAACATCCTGTGTCACATCATATGGTTGATGACGCTTAAGAGCTTTCGAGATAATGCTACGGCGTCCGCGGGAACCGACGTGCACTCGCAAAGCCCGGCGAGTGTGAGAAGTATGCGAGGCTGCCTGATGCGAGGACGGCGTCGGGGACAACTGAGCTAGTCCGAAAGTCCCGTAACGTAGGCAAGACCCGCGTAGCAACGTTGAATGTGGGTACGTTGACGGGCCACTCGTGCGAGTTGGTAGAAGCACTGGAGCGAAGAAAGATAAATTTCTGTGCGGTGCAGGAGACGAGGTGGTCCTGCAGCAAGTCAAGGGACATAGGACGTGGCTTCAAGGCCGTTCTATGTGGAAGTCCCAGGACCACAAGAGGTGTCGGTATGATCGTCTCCGAGCGTTTTCGTGACGCGATTGCAAACGTAGAACGTTTCGATGACCGCTTGATGAAGATTGTTGTCGCCGTAGAAGAGCGACGATGTCATTTTTTCCGCGTATGCTCCGCAGACAGGTTGTTCCGAGCAAACCAAAGACGAGTTCTATTCCCTGCTCGATGAGAAAACAGCGGAAGTGCCGTCACAAGACATGATGGTTGTGGCAGTTGACCTTAATGATCACGTCGGAGCGACGAAAGATGGATACAGCTGTCATGGTGGTTACGGCTATGGGTCACGCAACGCCGATGGTGAGCGTATACTTGAGTATGGAGACTCACACGAGCTCACCATCGTGAACACCAAATTTCGAAAGCGTGACTCCCACCTCATCTCGTTTTATAGCGGGGACGCCAAAACGCAGATTGACTATGTCCTTGTTAGGCGTCGCGACAAAAACCTTGTCAGAGACGAGAAGACTGTGCCGTATGAGGCGGCTGCCACGCAACACCGTTCACTGATCTGCTCGCTGAAGATCACACTTCCGACGTGTAAACGTGTTGAGTGATGCGGGACGGCTAGAATCAAATGGTGGCGACGAAAGAGAAGGGAGCGGCAGTTATTTCTCGCATACGGTTGCCGACGGTAACAACTGTCGACGAAACCTGGAAGGATGCTACCGATGCGATAACTCGTGCTGCGCGCCCCGAACTCGGCACAACGAAGCCTAGACGGCGTTGCGCCGACAAGCAGGCTTGGCTGTGGACTGACGATGTCAGAGAGAAGGTCAGGAAAAAGAAACGGCTATATCACGTATTTATCGGTGATAAAACAGTCGATAATTGGCGGAATTATCGAGAAGCGAAGAAAGCGGCAAAGAAGGCAGTGGCCGCTGCAAAAGCCGCACACTACGCTGATGTGAGTGAAAAACTGGAGATGCGCGATGGCGGGTGTTATCTTTACCGCCTCGCCAAAGCTCGCTGTCGCCAAGCAGAAGACATCGACAAGTTCTTTGGCATTAACGACGAGAACGGTCATCTTCTGATGGATCGTAAGAAGGCTGTGAAGAGATGGCGCGAATACTTCGAGGAAATCTCGAATGTAGAATTTGAACATCCCGCTGTTCCTTTTGCATCACCTGTATACGGTCTCGTTCAGAAGATCACAGTGAGCGAAACTGAAGCAGACCTGAGGAAGGTGAAGTCAGGCAAGGCCACTGGTCCCGATGACCTGCCAGCTGACCTGTGGAAGTCGAAGGGCTGGTGCCCTGCTGACTGGCTGGCTGAGTTTTTCAATCAGGTTGTTGCTGGGAAGAAAGTGCCTGAGGGTTGGCAGCAAAGCACGACTATTCCGATTTGGAAGAAGAAGGGCAGTCCTGCAGACTGTGCTAGTTACCGTCCAATTCGCCTTCTTTCGCACACCATGAAAAACTTTGAGCGAATTGTCGATGGACGTATTCGGGATGTCATTCAGCTTTCCAATAATCAGTGTGGTTTCGTTACCGGCTGTGGGACGGTTGATGCCATGCACGCCGTTCGTCTTCTGCTAGAGGAGCACCGCCAGAAACAGAAACCGGTGCACTTCGCCTTCCTGGACTTGGAGAAGGCCTTCGACCGCGTCCCGCGGAAAGTGATATGGTACGCGTTGCGACGACATGGTATCCCTGACGAGCTTATTGAGTGGGTGCGCATCCTCTACTCGTGCCCAATAAGCCGAGTGCGAGCACCAGTGGGCACCTCGATGGAGTTTCCCATCTCTGTAGGGGTGCATCAGGGATCTGCGCTCTCCCCACTGCTCTTCGTGATCGTCATGGATGCAATTACACGCGATCTCCAAAGCGCAGCTCCTTGGACGTTGCTGTATGCCGATGACGTCATGCTTGCATGCGAAGACAAAGCCGAACTCGAGCGACAGGCACAGGAATGGTGCGATCGCTTAGCATTGTTCGGACTCAAGCTAAACGTCAAAAAGGAGGAATACTTGACGACGGATATGAACGAGCATCTATTAAGATCAATGGTACTGAGCTCTCACGAGTCACATCTTTCAAGTATCTTGGATCAACAGTCACGTCCGGTGCCAGTCTAAAGTTGGAGGTGAATGCACGTGTGAGTGCAGTCTGGTCCAAATGGCATTCGTTGACTGGGGTGCTTTGCGACAAGACAATACCTGACTACCTCAAGTCAAAGGTGTATAGAGCAGTCGTCCGCCCAGTAGCGACGTACGGTGCTGAGTGCTGGCCCGTGACGAAGGAAATTGAAAGCCGCCTCAGTGTAATGGAGACGAAAATGCTAAGGTGGACGGCTGGAGTAATGCGATTGGACCGCGTTCGCAATGAAACCATGCGAGAAAGGTTCGGTGTCGCCTCGATAGCTGACAAGTTGCGCGAAGCACGTCTACGATGGTATGGTCACGTCCTTCGCGCTAACGACGACACCGTGTGTAAGATTGGCCTGAACCTTGAAGTCCCTGGAAAACGGCCCAGAGGACGCCCGAAACAACGTTGGCTAGATACGTTGCATATGGACTTGAAGTTAGCTGGTGTCCATCCCGACCACGCGTTTGATCGGGAGAAGTGGCTTCACCAGACCAGAATAGCGGACCCCGCCACCAAGCGGGACAAACGCTATTGAAAATGATGATGGTGTAGGAATTGATTTCGCCAGCTTCTATTCCCAAGCTATTTTGTACACTGCCTTAAAGAAAACGACTTTTGGCTAAGAACTAGCTTGGTTGCCCAGTTTCTAGGCTCACGCCAGAACTCTATTTCTGCCCTAAGGTTATATGCGCAGTTTTGTGTAGCCAAAAATTGCCGCTCAAAAAGAAGATTTGGCACAACGGGCGCAAATACTGATGCGCTTCCCAGCGCAAACCTCATGTACACGGAACTCTCACTACAAATCACCCAAAAGTTCAAAGTGTGATCCCAACCTCCCTGAGATGTTCGTTTCGTGCTCTTTGAGAAGTGCTACAAACCTTGCTGCAGCTAAAAGGCTAGGAATTTTATGACCATTGTGACAGCGACATAATTTTTGTGACACCCTGCTTTGTTGCTTACCACTTTCCCATTTCTGTTGAGGTCTTCTACGGAAGGTATCCTACGGGAAACCTTTAGAACCTGACTACCGGGAAGTGAAGCAGCTTTGGTGTCAAAATTCGCTCAGAGAAAGCGCTGCTTTGGAGATCCTTTCGCGATTACCCAGATGTAGCATTCGCTAGGGACAGGCCACAGTTATATTCAAATACACTTAACCAAGGCCACGATCTTACCTGCCATCATCAGTATCACAGAGAGAAACCAAAACGAGTAGATGACGAGCCGCATGAAGCTCGTTCGGTCAAGATACTCCAGTGCCCTAGAATAGGGCAACTTCAGCCTTCTCCGAAATGCTCAAGCCGAATGCTGCCAATCATGACAGAATCACGCACGAGTTGCTGCGCAGGGTCACAAAGAAGTCAGATTGTTGATACTGCTGCCAGGTGGTAGTAGTATGGCCATAAAGCAAGCGACTGTTTGAGAGCGATCCACTCACACATTCGGATTCTGCGACTTGTAGAGCTTCAGCACGAAAAACAGTTGCAGGAGCGAGATGAAGAAGGCCGATGCCGAGCAGATCACGACGGCAACATCCAGTGTCTCACCCACCTCACTGGCTATGTGCTGAAATGTGCAGTTCAGACTGAAGCCTCAGAAAGAGCCTGGGGAACGGAAATGCATTTCTTCTCCATGCGAGCTTGTAATAAGGCCTGCCAATGCTTCCATATCGAGTGTATAGCAATATGAGATCCATCCGTCGTTTGACCTTCGGCTGCGCTTTCTCTTAAACTGTGAAGCCCTTATGGATGGCATCTTACTCCCGTAGACCGACTTTGACAGATGACGTCTGCGAAATCATCTTAGCACCCGGAGCACACACGCCCACTGAGAGCTTGAAAAAGGCCACAGTCGAAGTCAAGTCAGAGGTCCTAATGGCTTACAAGGGAGCTGTCTCAACAGCATGCCGGAACGGCAAGAACAAATGCCATAGAGGAATCCCCATCCTCCAAATATAAACAAATTTTGTTTTGTTTTTGCCGGATCCTTGAGGCAAACGAATAGGAAGCTCCGACCGAACATTTGTGGTGGTTAACGACCCGAATGGTCGAGTTCACCATGAGGGCGCGAAGAGCCGGTGGAGTGGCCATGGTGACGCAGGGATAAGGGTGTTGCTTCATATCGTTCAGTCGAGGGTTCGATTCCTGAGCTGTGCCTCGTCCTCGTACTTTTACCCAGTACCAAATGAGTTTGCTGCGGTAAGATGTTTTCACTAGATATTCCTTGTCGACACCTCGCAATGCACCAGCAATGTTTCAAACATGCAAAATGCGATGAGATGTGAAACCATCATGCTAAGAAATGGTGTTCTGACGTGGGAACGACATGAAACAGCGGCAGGAAGCTAAAAAAAACTGCCAAAAAACAAACACAAAAACTGCTTGTATGCAATCTATTAGTATCGGTGAGGTGAGCGCCACCACAGTACGCGCACAGTGTAGGAGGAACTCACCATCTTCACTTGACCTACTACCCCGATCAATATTCTCGCCCTTTTTATGCTTACAAAGTCGCGCGGTAAGCACAATGAGCTGCTGCTAGCACCACCTTTACGCTGTCTACTAACCCCAAGTGGCTATTCACCTGCTGACACTGAAGTGTGAATCTTCCCTGGACGTTTCTGCGAGGGACGTGATGAAGCTGGCGGAAAGGAGAGTGAGTATCCCACCGGATTTCGAACTACGGCAGCTAGAAATCGACGAAGTGGAGCAGTAGCGACTTCATTTGCAAGCCACTGTCCACGACCCTTCCTTTGACTTGCGGAAAAGGGGTAATGTCTTGGAGGTAGGAAGTGAGGCGGCCGGAACTCCAATTGAATGAAATATTTATAGCCTTGAAGGTCGTGTCACTGGTGTCTCTGTTGACTGTTATGTCTTTCTCGCCTGGAAAGACCGAATGAGTTCGCGTGGTACAAAACTGGCTACCTGATGACACGTCAAGGTTGCTTTGGAAAGCTCGAGTAGAGCAACATTCTCGGAAGACCTCGGCGAATGTGATGAGCAGAGATGTGAAGAAACTGCAGTCTTCATACGTCGCCCATACTGTAATCTGCCTTAGTGTTCCATGCACTTCGTGCCTGTGCATCACTGGTGCTGGAAGTACTTGTGAAACATTTCATCTGCCTCATCGTATCTTGCATATCTGATGCACTGCTGATCGCGAGGTGTAGACAAGAAGTATGTATTGAGAACACCATACCACAGAAAAGTCAGTAAAACGTCCATGGAAATTCGATGCTAGGGTAAAAGTGCAAAAACAAGACATAGCTCTGGAATCGATTCCTCGACGTCATGGTATTAAGCAACGACCTTATCCTTACGCCACTCAGGCCACAACGCCACCTCTTTGCGCCTCCATGGTAACTTCGACTCTGCGGTCCCTTTACCATGACAAACTTTCGGTGCCTCCTACTCGTTCGCGTCAGGGATTCGGCTAAAACAAAGCATGGACTGCTACTATTTGGAGGATGGAGATATACCATTTTCACGTCGAACTGGACAATTTTCAAATCAAATTGGACACTTTTCACGTCAAATTGAACACTCTTCTAAGCTGGCCTATGAACTTTGAAATCAAATTGAACGTCTTGCTTCTTACAAGTTAAACTAAAGACTCTCTAGGATGGTTAGGACATTTTTTGCTCAAGGATAACCTAGAATTACTTTTTTGATTTCTTTTACTTTAGCTGCCGAGTGAGTGAAATAATTTTATAAAATTTTTGTTTTTTGAGAAAAATCACAAATTAAATTTTGTGTTAAGGCGGAGCTAGGCAGCAATCATGTCCTGCATAAAAAGACTGGATTGCGCCGTGCACTCAAAAAGTTCAACGCAACGCTTATTTGATTGATAGTGTAAATACTGCTCCATGCAGCAAAAAGGTTAGGATATGCGTATTTTTTATAACTGTTTGTGTTGCACCGCTTGTAAGTGTGAAACTGCCCGCAAACAGAGATTTTGCTATCAACCGAATAAAAACGCGAAGCTCCGGAGGGGGGGGGGGCACGCCGCAATCTCTGTTTTGGCAATATGAAATGGCCGCCTTCCTGCTCTTCAAAGCAAAATTTAAGTCTTTTTTTTCGTCAAAAAAATGAAAAATTTTATAAAATTTCAAACTATATGTTCTCTTATTGAGAAGTACATTAAAACTTCAAAGAAAGCTATACTAAAATTTTTCTTGAACACAAAATTATTCTAACATTCTTGGAGAATTTTTAACTTTGATTTAGAAGAAGCTCGTTTCGATTTGGAATTGTTCGCTTTGAAAAATTTGCAAAAAGTCTTAGGTTAGCTTAGAAGAGTATCCAATTTGACATGAAAAGTGTCCAATTTGATCTGGAAAGGTTCCAATTTGATATGAAATGTCCAATTCGACTGGAAAACGGTATATATAGAGCCTTATGGTGTTCGTTCTTGTCATTCCGGCGTACCGTTGATATAGTTCCCTCGTTGTTGAGGGTTTGAGGTTTGTCCAAATGATCCAGGTTGACCACTATAGAACGCGGAAAAAAATTTGCGTTCTGAAAAGGTCAAAGTGCTGCTAGATGTCAAAACTACTACTTCCTTCTTATTTCATCAACACTGCTGCTGGTGGTCTCTTTCGCTTCTTTGGAGCAGTGCTCGAAAAAACACTCGCGAGAGCAGTGCGCTACAATAGAAGGAACAGAAGGAACAACGAAAACATCGAACAAGTCGCGCCCCGAGCCCCATGGTCCGAATTCCCCTCCTCGTTCTCCCCTTGAAATGTCTTTAAAGGGTAAACATCTAGCTTGTCCACTGCTCGATCCAGGAAAATCCAGTCCCTAACATAAGAAGTCGATGCTGCTAGAAGTGAAGTGCGGCTGATACCAAAAGGGGTCCGTAACGCAGGATTTTGTTCATTTCTGTGTCTTCGGCCTAGGCACAACCACTAGTATGCTTTAACACAGGATTCTCTCAGGTGAGACCTAATGCTGTTTTCCATGTCTAGACAAAAACAGAGGACATCGACGTACATAGAAGCCGTGCATAGTGACGTATTTGGCTATGAGGCCGCTCCAGCTAACTTGCAGGAAGAACTGAAGGCTCATCACGGTGGATGCGCCTGTGGCGAGCACCATCGTAGTGAGCAGCCGCAGCGCGATCATCACCTGAAAGCGGACTGTCTCGAAGACGTAGCCTGGGTGAGCGTCTAGGGCGGTGGCAGTACCTTCTTCACCTGGTCGCTGTTGTGGCCGGCGCTGCTGCAGGCGGTGGCGTCCGAGCTCTGGCTGGAGATCATCTCGTTGCTGCCGATTGAGTGCGGCGGCTTCTTCAGAATCGACGGTGGCAGCAGACCATTTCGAGTGGAAGGGGAGATGGGCTGCAATTTTCACCTCAGAAATGAACTAACCCGATCGAGAAGCACCTAACTGGTGGAGGGCATGAATTAGAATCTTCCCCTAGTCATCGAAAACCTTCTAATAGAAGACTTATGAAGAGAAAGTCGTTCGTTATTTGTGCTATACAACTCAACTACCTTCAATTACAGGAAACAAGAAAACCGTACAAAAATATAGTTGGATGCACCGGGAACACCGGGTCGACACGGCGTTGACGTATGAATATGGTAGACCATCTGAAGAATTGCACTGTTCCAAGAATCGAATCACTGGCGCATACCTGAACGAAGCACTTGTAGAGGTATATGAAGCGTTTATAGACAGCTTTCCATAAATAGGCGAACTCCAGAGGAAATCTGCGGCTGGAAGACTTTAAGCAAGATTTGAGCGCTTTTGTAGAGTTTTGCCAAGCTTGTCACGAGGACTCAGTCTTACCGGGGTCAACAGAGAGTTGAGCATGGACACTCTTTTAGGGGAGAACGCTGATCACAGCCCGCTTTTGCGAGGTGGGAGTAGTGCAATAGTGCGCATGAAGAAAATTAACTTGACAACCTAACGCAGACTGTGCTACGCCCAACTACCCCTTCTAGCATTAGCATGCATCTAAACCCAGAGGTGAATAGGGAAGGTCTCAAGCTCCCTGTAGTGAAGAACGGCCAAGACCACAACCTCTAACCATATTATCCGACTCAGGGTCTTCGCGCACTTATGCAACGCCATCCGTAGGAGTTTATGAGAATAAAGAGAGAGCCACGATTTGCATGAATCTTCAACCCAAGTCTGGACACGCAGCAAATAAGGCAGAACACGGAAATAGAACGAAGGAAGAGTACAGATGCACGACGCCATCTGAAACAGCTACAAAAAGACAGACATACATGCGGCTGCTGGAATCCAGGTAATTGTCAGCAATTGTTACCGGCAGCGAGACGGACAAACGCCTCAGAAAACCGTATGTACATTTCCATGTTGACGCCGTTGGAACTCGAAGAATTCTGTAGGAGGCAGGAACAGAGTTATGCGACAACGCGAAAATGGGCACATTGTGTACGTCAAAAGAATACCAGCGGAAGTGGCGGCAGTTTTGAGAAGATGACGGCAACTGACAAGTGCAGCGCAAACTGTGACCACTCAGTACAAAAACACGGCGGAGTGGCGTTCTATCCCCCGCCCTTTAAACAGAGGCGTAGCAAATGTCTGCGTCTCCACTATCTCGTAAGGCAGCCATTAGACTCTCGAGCAATTGCAGGGGGTTGGGGGTGGGCGGGCCAGGGGGATGAGGGGATAGAACGCTCGACCCCCCAAAAACACTCCGCCGAAGAAACGACAGGGACCGCTCTCGAAAGGCGAACTTAATCAGCGAAAAATGGCCTCATACGTGTGCAGCAGGGGTGCACATTTAACGGTTAACGATTTAACGAATTTAACGAACTAACGGCATTTTTCGGTAAAATCTGGCTTAACAACGTAACAGAAATTTTTAGGAATTTAACGGAATTTTTAACGGACTTTTTTCTCAGTGAGTTTATCACATTTACCCTCAGTATTCTCTAATGTTGCATGTCTCATCCTCCCGATTAGGACGGTTCCTGGAAAACTACTGAAATCAGAATATTTCGATGCTTTTATCAATTCAATTCGTTTTGAATTTTTAGAAATAATACTTTTTGGGGGCATGTGTAGCGCAGTCGGAGAAGGTGCTGGCTGTCGCGTGCACCCTATACCAGGTTGCTAGTCTTCTTTCCGCTGGACGTATTCGAAGTATTTTAAGCTATTTTACAAATAACAAAAACTTGGAAAGCTACCTTTCCTGAACGTTAACACGAAGACGGCGTGTCACACCTTCTCGGCAGTGTGGGACCGTGTGACACGATGTCGCATCACTGTCCCGACGTTGCAGAGATATGATTGGTCCCACGCACCAGGCACTCAAAAACTGTGCGTTCGTAAACGTGTTAACATTCCACTGAAGGGGGTTTTACTGTATTTCTATTATTTCTTTCTGTACTTAGTGGGCTGGTGCCTGTACGGCGATTGCTCACGTTCGTAGAACAGTCTAACATAAGAACTAGGAAAGGGTGGAACTCCGGGTACCTGCCTAATCGCACATTTTAGGCCTTACCGATGATCATCTTGCCTTGAATGGTAACTCCAGAGCTGTTCTTATTCTATACCCTGTAGATAATTTGTTGCTGAAGGCTTGTTTATTCTTCTGTGTTTGTTAATGATGATTTGTTTATCTTACATTGCAGTGTTACACTCCATTCCTTGAACATTAGCTGTTGACCTCTTGAAGTTGAAACGTATAAGGTTTTCCTTTTTTCAGTTGAAACAATGTTTACAGCTAAATGTATTTTTTACGAAATTTAACGATTTACCGGAAATTTAACGAAAATTTTCCGTTAAAAAATTTCGTTAAGAAAATTTAACGCCCAGAATTTCGTGTGCACCCCTGGTGTGCAGGGAGAGGCTCACTGTAGCCAACAGAGCCATGTAGCAAGCAGTCGTGACGCAGCTGGACGAGCTGCAGGACGACGTCCGCCATCTGAAATGCCACCGAGTCCCTCCCTACTCCAGCGCTGCTGCTACTTCGAAGATCACCCTAGTGCTAGCGCTCGTCAGTCTAAAACGTTCCCGCACTTGTTTGTTTATTTCAGTGCACAGCCCTGTACGCCAACTAGAAGTAGAAATAATGATAGCAGAGACGGGAACCAAATGAGATCGGACTCGGCTGCAGCCGCGAAATCATATCTATTCACCTCGTGGAATAATAGATCCGAAAAGCAAAAAGCCGACAGGCTTTCGAAGTGCTGCAACAATGCTACATTAAAATTAATTAAGAAAAAAAGCGAAAACACGTAACTCAGAACGGCAGTTGTCACGTGGGTTGGAGGTAATGAGGTGGCGGCTGCTGCTCCTGTCTTGTCCAAGATAGCAAGGTAAGAGAATGATTCTTTCAAGCCTACTTCCATATATTGAGACATTGGCAAAGCTCAACACGTCAGTGGACAACATCTGCAACCACCTTGCTGTTTGATGAATAAAAAATAAGTTGTAAACCTCGCACCGACGCCGCCGATTAAGCGAGGAACGGCCCGTGACAAATCGTCTAGTTCGACTGCTAAATACCCAACACCTACTTATTTTTAGCTTCACTTCCATACGTATCACACGAGAACAGATAAACAAGCCGTTGAAGATCTTCGGAACAATTGACTTTTAAAACCGAAAGTACAAAGTGTGGTCATATAATCAGGCGTGGAGTAAGGGTGCCTAATCTCATCAACGCGCTTCTTCTCCCAGTTGCCATATACTTTGACATCATCGGCACAGAGCTGCCCTTTTATGGGAGTGTGAGTTTCTAATTTATCCGGAAGGTGAAAGCAGTGAATGACAAAAATTTAAAACGAGAATATGCCGGCATGAATAACGCTCTGAGAGAGATCCTTTTTTAATTTCACGCACATATGACGATTAGAAGCATGCTGGTCAAGCCGTTTCAACGAAGCTCCTGTTCACGTTGGGCCAAGAATAAGCTACAGTTGGAAGAGGTGTTTTGATGTGGCTAATTCTAGCAAATGTCCCATTGCCCGATAGGTCACAGTAAGTGACGTCAAAGAAAAGAAATTTCTTGCATGACAGAATAACAATCTAAACTCCCGTCAAGTATGCAGTATAGAATATATGTAGCATTTTCTATTCTTCCCTTAACGTTAACATTTCCGAAACTCCTCCGCATACGCCTATACGTTTGAAGACCCCATATCTTAACATGGGTTTAAGTAACATTCAATAAAATGCCTTTCTTGGTCGCCTGGATTTTCATCTTAACGTGTGAAATTCAAACCCAGGATGTACAGAGGATCACTGACTCCCGAAACAGAAAAGTTTTTCACGCAAATAGAGGCATATCTCAAAATTACGCCATACATCCTCCGTCGGCCGCAATGACCTCCTCCTTCCTTGGCCTGAAGGGCTCGCATGCTCTCGTGAAAGGAGCGCCGTCCATGTTTGTGCATGCTCCTTCAGTGGCGGTGCGAGGAGATGTGACATTAGGATGCCTCGTCTTGTTAGCAGCCCTTTTGACTGCGCTCCAACCATAATAGTACAGGGGATTCAAATCCGGGCTGTTTGGGGGCCAGAACTCGGGAGGCAGTCGTTAGTCCCGGCTCGGATGCGCACTGACGATGCCGACAGTGCCTGTGGTGCCAATTAGCGTCGACTCGCACCGTGTCACTCGCTTCGCGACGATCTCCAAGGCAGCCCTGGCCGCCGTGCGATGGTGACCTAGCCGAGCACGGGAGCCTGCAGTCGACCGCGACCCCACTGAGGCGAACTTCACAGATCGACCAGATTTACAGTTACAGCGAATAACTTACAGGGTTTACAAAGGCAGCGCAAAGACTTACTGGTGCGAGTCCTGCACACTTTCATGCCAGAATTTCGAGCTCTATCTGATGGGCTGTATAAGAACGCTTAAAAATTCCTCTGTAGAGATATCTCGACGCAGGCTTCGAGCTAAAGGCTTCATGAGCAATTAGGCATGAATTTCGAAGACTTTATAATGAAAAATTTATGGTCTACCTTGGTCTAGCTTTGTAATTTTATGGTCTAGGGCTGTGCAATAATGCTTTAAAATTTTCCTGTAGAGACATTTTGGGGAAAGCCTTTAGATAAAGGCTGCACGCGAACAATGCAAAAAAGCTTTTCCAGGGCAGCATAGACTTGGGTGCTAAATGATTACTGATGCTTAAAATAACGGTGCTTCTCCTCAGAAGTTTTCCTTCATTCATGAAGGATGCAATTTTATTCTACTGGCATGCCACTGGAAGAGCAATTTGATATGTTGTGTGATAAAATTCCATTACCATGAATTTTTTCTTTTACCTATTCAGTCTTAGTTTCGAGAAATATCCTGCTGGGTATTACAAAGGTTCATAAAGATGTCGAGAATCTTTGAAAAACCTGAGGAATACTATGAAAAAACTAGAACAGGATTCTCCTAGGAAGGCTCTTAACTAAATGGATTGTTCGTGCTCTTTATCTGGAGGCCTTCGCCAAAATGTATCTGAAGGGAAATTTTTAAGCATTCTTGAACAGCCCTTCAGATAGACCATACAATTTTTATTATAAAGTCTACGAATTTCGTGCCTAATTGTTCGTGAAGCCTTTGGCTCGAAGCCTGCGTCAAAATATTTCTGTAGAGGAATTTTTAAGTGTCCTTGTACAGTCCATCAGATAGAGCTCGAAATTCTGACATGAAAGTGTGTAGGTCTCGCACCAGTACGACTCTTTGCACTGCCTTTGTAAATCCTCTAAATAAGTTATCCACTGTAACTGTAAATCTGGTCGATCTGTGAAGTTCGGCCTCGGTGGGGTCGCGGTCGATCTGCAGGCTCACGTGCTCGGCTAGGTCACCATCGCAGGGCGGCGAGGGCTGCCTTGGAGATCGTCGCGAAGCGGCGGGTGGCACGGTGCCAGTCGACGCTAATTGGCACCACAGGCACTGTCGGCATCGTCAGTGCGCATCCGAGTCGGGACTAACGACTATCACCCCCAGAACTCCTCAGACCAAAGCATGTCCAAGTTATCGGAGAGCCAGTGTTGGACTAAGTGGCTGGTGTGAGCCTGTGGACCGTTCTGCGGGAAGATATATGGTCACCATCCAACGTCTCACTACAGTCTGTAAAACTCGCAGACCAACTTTTCGGTGGCAGTTGTCCTTTCTCCGCGCGCCTGGCCTTTTCCACGTCTACCGCACTTCTCGACATGAGTTCCCGCGAAGGAGTTTTCCTCGCCGGGTTTGTGGAACCTTCCTCGGACTCCTCAGAATCACTATACCTGGCCACAAAACCGTAAACGGTCCAGTACCCGAGGAATCGAATTATTTCAGCTGGAGGACGGCCATCGCGAATACTTGCGGCTCTTCTGTTGTATTCCTCACTTGTGCGCAACATCGAGGCCACTCTGAATTTATGTCTGTTCACTAGAGGCCTTCGACTTTCAAGCACACCTCGCAACCCCTGGCGAAACTACGGTACCGCGGGAAATTAAATTAATCGATTAATCTTGTCAGGATTTAGGCGCCGCACCATATGGATGAGGAGATCTTTTAAGAAAGCGAGTTGTACTCAATCACGGAATGTCATCAGTGGTCTTTCGCAAGGTGGAGTTTCATCTCCTGCCCTTTTCAACGCATTCGTCTAGAATCTACGCTACAAATAAGGCGTAGCGTGTAGGATTTATGCAAATGAAAAAATGCAAAAATTCATGAGTGAGATGCCCTCAGGATGAATATTTCCTGTAGGTGTAACCTGGTTGAAGGAACGAAACATTAGAAGTTAAAGCTTGTCCCCCCCCCAAACGGTTGATCTACGCATAGCTCCTTCTGACATTTTGGGATATAACATTGAAGGTACCTCATAAACAGATCACACAAAGTACACGACTCAGGTTTTTCGAACAATGATAAGCTTCTTTCCATACTTCAAGAAAATTTCACGGAAAGCGGTAACACGTATGTTGTGGATTTTTAAGGGCTCAACAAGAAACCATAAAAATGTACCTATGTTGACCTATAGTACATACGTAAAGCCGATTTTGGAACCGAGGACTAGTGTTTTCAAGCTCCAAAAACGGATGTCAACTGCTTAAAATCTAGCACCCAGCAGAGCCACCTCTCTAGAGAACAAACGATTTCACCTATTTCACCTGTCGTCCCGTCGACCACTGCCTTGCTGTAGCGGCTGCCAGTGTGTTCCAGTAGATCCTCCTAACTCGGTTAGAAAGAACGTCATGTCACTCGTTCGCGGCTTCCACGAAGAAGTCCGACCAACGCGTTGGTAGAAGGATAGCGTTATCTTCCCATAACGAGGAATCCAGTCGGTGACTGCTCTTGTTCAGCGGGTGTCTGCGAACGTAGTCTCACGCTCTTCGTCTTCTTCGCGACTTCTTCGATGCTCTTGAAAGCTCCCAAGCCGCTCGTTTCCTCCTGCTCAGCTCTGGCGCTAGGCCCTAGGCCATACTGACTTCGCGATCCAGATACACGTAGCTGGAGCATTCGGTAATCGTCGTTCCGTTGAGCGAGAATGGGGCACCAGAAACTCGTCCGTTCCTCATGAGCATCGCCTTTGTAAGATTCAGCTACAGTACCAACATTCCCACATAAAGAAGTCGGCCAGCATTCGCTCGGCCTGGCTAATGCTCGGTTGTGGAAATCTTGGTCGTGAATCCACGGTACAGCTCTCGAAGGACTCTAATGTTCTGAGTAGGAACGCCCTGAGTGAGCACGGCATCGATGACCGCTTCAGTTTCGACGGAGTCCAATGCCTTCTTCAGGTCGATGACCGTAAGGCACAGCGGCAACTTGTGCTCTCGCGACAACTCGAGCAGCTTCATAATGGTGTGAATGTGGTCGATCGTGTTGAATCCTCCCCGAAGTCCCGCTTGTTCGCATGGCTGCCCTTCGTCCAGCATTCGTCTGATCCTATTCAGGATGACTCCATGAAGAGCTTGTAGATTACGGACACCAGGCAGATCGAACGATAGTTGCCAATGTCGTGCACGCCTCCCTTCTTGTACAGCAAGATGTTCTCGCTGATCTTCCACTGAGATGCAACCTTGCACTCCGACAGGTAGCGTGTGAAGAGCCGCGCCACGGTGCTGATGACCGTTGGCGGGAGGTTCTTCAGATATTTAGCTCTGATCTTGTCGGGACCTGGTGCTGTCCGTTTTTTTACCGACGAGATGGCGTGCCGGAAGAACAGAGGGGACGACGCATCTATCCTGCGGAAGATGGCATGAGTCAGGTGAACGTGAATATCGAAGAGATCGGAGTAGAAGTCGAGGATGACCTTCTTCATTGTCCTCCTGGAAGAGGTGACGGTTCCATCAGGGGTCGGAGAGCGATCACCTTGGTCCTGAGGTTGGCGAAATTCAGGCGGGCATTGGAGATGCTCAACCCTGCCTCTGCTGCTTCAGCCAACTCTTCCGCTCTTCTCTCCACAAGATCCTCCTTTATCGCTCTCTGCATAGATTCGTAAGGTTGGACGTCAGTCAGTTGGTAGTTGCCGACGCTCGTGCTGCTCCACGCTGGCGTATCAGTTCGAGAGTTTCCGGAGACAGACGTTTCCTGGTGGTCTTCAAGCTCTCGACTCCCTTAGCACTATCGTGGAAATGGTGAACGAAGCGGTCGTATTCCTCATCGACGTTGTCCATGACGGCATCTTCCCAAAGGCCGGCAAGAGAGATGTAGAAGTCCAGTTGATAGTTGTTCTGGGACTCCTCTTCTTGAAGTTTGCGGCCTTCTCTCCTTGACGCGAAAAGCAGAACCTCGCGCGAAGGAGGCGGTGATGTCCCGTGGACTTGGGGACAACGGAGAGTCGGTCAGGCAATACCTGCGGTCGAAGATGACGTGGTCGATCTCGTTGCGGGACTGCCACCAGGTCCATTAGGGCGGGAGACTTCTGGAACTGTGTGTTTCCATGGATGGTCTTGGTCGACATGATGAACTCAGTCTTTGTCTTGCTCGTTCCACTCCAACCCTCGAATATCGAATTCGAATAATATTCGAATCACAAGACATTTCGAACAATCGATTAAAAATTGGAATAAAATTTCAAAAAAATCATTCGAATTCGATTATTCCAGCACAAGTTTAGCTTTGGAGATCCAGTGATAACGTCGTACCATTCTTTATCATTGTGTTGCTGCCCCGCCAGTTTTTCTAAAAAGGGCGTCATATAGCTTATTCCTTCTAGCAGATGTTCTATCGAATGCATATATGACGATTCCGCAGCCCGCCTTGGAAAGTGAACCATGTTGGCCCAAGTACAATTTCTCTGTGCTTTCCACCGCGCTTCTGACTACTCGTCCGAAAAAAAAAACAAAGCTTTTAATCGATGTCAGGGCTAGAATATGGCTACACTACGTGTTACGGTGTTCTGAAAAATTGTCGGAGCAGTGGCAATTCCCATGGATTAACGCTGTGCTCACTACATTCAGACATACCGTTAAATTGCTCCGCTTTCTGGCATTGCCTTGCAATGCTTTTCGTAAATCCCTTCTCAATTTTGGCTCAGCACATCATCCACCAGCATTCTCAATTCTTGGGAGCTCGTACATGCCTGATAGTAAAGTGCTTTAGCAGCATTAAAGAGCCTTAATAAATGGTCGATTTCCTGTAACTCGAACGTCAGGAGATCGCTTTCAGCAAGATTTCTTACGTAAATTTAAATTCTGTCGTTTTCTTCTGAAAGGAATCGCGAAATGAAATGAAAACTGCCGTGGAATGATTTAGGAAGGCGTGTTTTTTTCTTTTCGAAAGCAGCAGCCCAGGGTCGCTCGAAAGAGGAAATCCGTGGCTGCTCTGCTGAGCAGCAATTAGCACGCCTTGCCGAGGAGTCGAAGTGGCCTAGGAGATGGTGCACGAAGCGGTCGTATACCTCGTCGATGTTGTCCATGACAGTATCTTCCCAAAAGCCGGCAAGAGAGGTGTTGAGGTCCCAGTTGATGGTAGTTCTGGGACTCCTCTTCTTGAACTTCGCGGCCTTCTCTCCTTGACGCGAAAAGCGAAACCTCGCGCGAAGGAGGCAGTGGTCCGATCTCGTGTAGGACTTGGGGACAACAGAGACGTCGGTCAGGCTGGATGGTCATGGTCGACGCAAAGAACTCAGAAAGTCTTTCGCATTCCAAACAGTGGGTTCCGATGTAAATTTCTTCCGGCGACCTTCGTGGCCTTAGTCTTCTTCGTCGTAGATGGACATTGGGGCATACGCGACGAACACAGTCAAACCTGGTCGCTTCTATCACAGTTGTCCGATTCGGCTTGTCAAAGACTCGAACGAATCGATGGACATTGCCAGCTGTGTGTTGACGAGGGCATGTAGGGGTGGTGTCTTATCGTTTTTGGCAGTCCGATAACGTCGTACCTGGCTCGCATCATCAGGTCCTCGACGGGTACATTCAGTGCGAGCGTGCGGGCGTTGAAATTACAGATCGTCATCCTGGTCCTTCTCAAATTGCGCTGTCCGGTTAGGCCCTGAGATTTCATCAACTTCTCTGTACTCGTTCTTCCCATGCAGAAATGGGGGCTCTTTCGGGGTCAGGGGGATGAGGCCCTTTAGTGCTGCTGTGTTTGACTGGAATACAACACGGGTAACTAGTCAGGCTCTGCCGAGAGGACGAAGAACTCCAGGCAGTTAGCCAGACTGCCGGATGGGACGGGGCGAGACTTTTGAGGCGGCCTCGAATCGCCTTACGATGTACTCTCAGTCTACCGAGTGCAAGCTTTTGGCCGAGCCGACACAGTTACAATCCGCACAGTCACGGACATATCCACGCACACTGTGCATGAACATACCACGCCCACACACAAGGAACAAGTCGACCCGACACAGCAGGAGCAAGGAGTCCATCCCCTGCTTCCCACCTGCGTCTCTGAGCAGTACACGGTCGCATTTCATTCCCCTGTCCACCACACGGGAATGCGCTACGTGGCCCTGCGACAAGTGGCCCGAGATCCCTCTTAACAAGGGAGTCCGTAGGCTCCCTAACGGGTGACATCCGTGGTGGAAATCCAACGACTTACCACCCCCCCCCCACATTAGTACTGGAGAGTGGCCGACAAAAAATAGGCTGCAATAAGACCAATATTACGGAGATGACCAAATAAGATACATTCCATAAAAGATGGTAGATTAGTAAAATTTACAAGAACCTTTCCTATAGAAACCCGAAGACTGATCAGCACATCCATGAGATGGAATGAAGCAACACATCTCGTTCATGCTCTTAAATGAGGTTAAAGTGAGAATCATTTTCAAAACAAGCAGAGAGCCCATTACAAAAGAATCACGACGTTGTAGCAACTAACCAGAGCTTCCCCAGCGAGACAAGCATGGTTTTTGGGAACACTACGTAGCTCTATGCAACGAAAACCTGACTTTTTCACATCCGACAAGAGTTTGAAAAACAGTTAGAAAATGAAAATGGTGTCTGGCCGAGGTCAAAACACATGCTATGTACATCTCAAAAATGGACGGGAATCCGCAAACCTTGTCCCGGATTCGAACCCTATACCCTTCTCCTGTAAATCTGCATCGCTATCCACACGCCCCCCCCCCCCCCCCAGTCGCTGATCACCTGCAGTGAATGATTCACTAAGATGTAACCTTCAGCCTCCTTGAGGAAGCCTAACAAATTGTCAGACTTCTAGCATATAACTATGACTAAAGCTCCATAGCTTTTGCAGGTTAATTTCCGAGCACTACAAGGTTATTCAAGATTGTACCTACTATGGATTGTTAGGCAAAAGTGACTCCTAAAGTCGAGGAGAGGTCGAAAAAATTTTCCGCCCAAACATGGCAACATCGCAGCAACAGCCCCAAACCTTTTGCAGGTGAGATTCTAACCACGACCGTTGCAGACGGCTGTTTTGCTTTATCGGTCCGCACTGAAGCGATACTGTATTTTGCAATTTTTGACCTACTCAAATGTCCGCAGGAAATTTGAAAACCACTGCGGTGCTGCTCAGACAATCTCCTACAACCCTCCATAGGTCACTTGAAAACGGCCACGGGACGTTCATTGACCTCCCTTGTTAGCAGGATAGACCTCGACGTTGCGGCCATTCCGAAGATCATTGATGGGTCTTTTTGCAGAGAACAGAAACTGGTACGACCTACATGAGACGACGTTAACGGTGTCCGGTCGAGGGCTCTGGCGCGGGCTCAGTGAGAATTGGATAGCAGTGCCTGGTCCATAGGTCATTTGGCTGCGTGGATGAGATGCTTTGATCTCGGATCCCTCATTTTCAACACACCGGACGAGCTACGTGCTTCCCCTGAGCAGCGCACAACTCTCCTTCCCGATGGAAGCGAAAGATCTTACCCTGCAGCGGACAACTGCCATCGAACAAGCTGCGCTCCTGGTCAGAAATGTTCCGAGGTGTCCTCCGCGCATGACCGAGCTTAGCTTGCCGCTAAGGAATAGAAGCAGCTCACAAGTGTCGCCGCTTTTGTCGCCAGCATATGTTCATTTTATTCGTTACGCTGTCCGATAGGACGGTGCTCAAACGAAACCATCGAGCTCAATTGTAAGAGCTTCTCGTTTTCCAGACCACGATTACACGTTCCTTCAGATCCTTTCGCATCCTGAAGCTCTCGTCCCTAACTTCTGCTGTAATTCACCGTGGTTTTACGCTAAACACCACCAAAACATTACACCAAATACGAAAAACGGCCAGCCGATACGTCTTGCAATCTCGTCTTTTGCCGTCTAAGATCATAACGCGATGCTACGCCTTTGAAAAACATTGATTCCTTTCAACGAAAGCGGAAGCTACCGGAAGCTGGCGAGAAGCCATTAGAATACAGAGTGTACACGCAAGGGGATTTGGTGCTCTTGATTGATGAAGCAGGCTCAGTAAGGTACTTTTCGATATCTATTTATACTTGCACTGAATTGTGCGCGTTAACAGACAGTAAATTAATATGGACACGGCGCAAACAGCATAGCGATTATAAGGAAAAAACTGAATTCCTGAACAACCCAACGTTTCACATTAATCAATGGTGAGGCCAAACTTCAGGAAAGAAAGGAAAACAAAGCAATGAACGAAGAGAGACACCAAAATTCTCTGAAACGGTGCTAAATCAGGAAAATTTGGCTTCAGTCTTCCCGCACTTTCGACTTTCCATCATTTTCGAGCTCTATACTTTTTTGGCTCCCAAAACGACTGTTCAGTCCTGGAGAAAAGGAGCGACAACAATTATAACTCCAGGCTGCCAGTGCTTTTGTTCCAAATTAATAGAGTTTACATATAGAATGAATCCTAAGGTATACGTTATCCGTTATACTATACGTTATACTATTACTTATACTTTTTATCTATCTATCTATCTATCTACCACTACTATATAATTGAGTTAGCCTTCGATGACGCTTGAGTGATCAAAGCTGCGTGAGATACGCCTCATCGAACCCCGCGCGGAAAAAAGCCCTTCAACATGGGATGCTGCTGCAGCCGATGAAGCGCGCAGCCGCGTCGCCTGGTTGACACAGTGACACCTGCGTCCGTTTCTGAGCGTCTGGATCCAGAAGAGGGTCCCCTACGTCGCGCAACAAGCGTCTTGAGTCAGAAGAGGTGACACCGTCGTCGTGCGACGAGCGGCCGCATTCAGAATTCAACATTGGATGCTGCTGCAGCCGACGAAGCGTAGCCTCCTGCTTGACACAGCGGCAATCGTGGGCGTTTCTGAGCGTCCTGATTCCGAATACGTGTCACCGACGTCTGCCGTGAGCATGGGAGGACCACTAAGGGAGCGGTGGAGAAGGGAAGTAAGGAGGATCCCTAGGGTGGACTAGGAGAGCTACCAGGAAGGAAAGGAACAACCTGGAGGATAGATCAGGGCGGGGGAATAGCAAGAAGAGACCAGTAAGTGAGTCAATGGTGGAAACAAAGAAGTGGGCCAGGAGTTGGGACCAGGAAGGTGGGGGTTTAAAGAGGGGAAGGGAAGACCAGTAAAGGCGGACCAGCAATTAGATCTAGTAAGGAGAAACGAGTGAGGGGAAACTTGGCTTCGGAAGACATGTCAACGATATCCGGAAACACAAGCTGTTTGCCAGCTGTTGGTCGAGATCGGCTGCTGAGGAGCCACCTGAGGGCAGAAGTACTGCGCAGCACAAACCATGGGGTTACTGGGCGGTCCGGATAGAATGTCTATGATGAGCGCGCGAAAGTGGTGAACGGCTTGGTGCCAATAAAGTGCGCAGCAGATCCTAGATGTGAGCAATTTTATGTTTTACAAAACTATTTTCCATAGATCGTTAATGCTGCAAAGTCGCGCTAAATAGATGTAGATAGATGTAGATAGATATAGATAGATAGATAGATAGATAGATAGATAGATAGATAGATAGATAGATAGATAGATAGATAGATAGATAGATAGATAGATAGATAGATAGATAGATAGATAGATAGATAGATAGATAGATAGATAGATAGATAGATAGATAGATAGATAGATAGATAGATAGATAGATAGATAGATAGATAGATAGATAGATAGATAGATAGATAGATAGATAGATAGATAGATAGATAGATAGATAGATAGATAGATAGATAGATAGATAGATAGATAGATAGATAGATAGATAGATAGATAGATAGATAGATAGATAGATAGATAGATAGATAGATAGATAGATAGATAGATAGATAGATAGATAGATAGATAGATAGATAGATAGATAGATAGATAGATAGATAGATAGATAGATAGATAGATAGATAGATAGATAGATAGATAGATAGATAGATAGATAGATAGATAGATAGATAGATAGATAGATAGATAGATAGATAGATAGATAGATAGATAGATAGATAGATAGATAGATAGATAGATAGATAGATAGATAGATAGATAGATAGATAGATAGATAGATAGATAGATAGATAGATAGATAGATAGATAGATAGATAGATAGATAGATAGATAGATAGATAGATAGATAGATAGATAGATAGATAGATAGATAGATAGATAGATAGATAGATAGATAGATAGATAGATAGATAGATAGATAGATAGATAGATAGATAGATAGATAGATAGATAGATAGATAGATAGATAGATAGATAGATAGATAGATAGATAGATAGATAGATAGATAGATAGATAGATAGATAGATAGATAGATAGATAGATAGATAGATAGATAGATAGATAGATAGATAGATAGATAGATAGATAGATAGATAGATAGATAGATAGATAGATAGATAGATAGATAGATAGATAGATAGATAGATAGATAGATAGATAGATAGATAGATAGATAGATAGATAGATAGATAGATAGATAGATAGATAGATAGATAGATAGATAGATAGATAGATAGATAGATAGATAGATAGATAGATAGATAGATAGATAGATAGATAGATAGATAGATAGATAGATAGATAGATAGATAGATAGATAGATAGATAGATAGATAGATAGATAGATAGATAGATAGATAGATAGATAGATAGATAGATAGATAGATAGATACGAATCCAAAGGCTGTGGTAACGAATTACAGAACGCTCAAAACAGTAGTGAGACACCGAAAGGAGACGTGCTGCCAAAGGTACAGCTTAAGCTCAGCCTTGAAAACCGTTATTGGTGAACTACATCTCATTATTAGAAATGAGGTGGGTAACTGGCGAGCATTTGGTGCAGATGATGAAGCATAGGAAATGCTTAATGCAGAATCGCTCCTGAAGAAGCACTACGAAATAAAGCACCTCTCGAGGAAAGCGGAAGATTAGGTGGTGGAATCGGAGAGAAACTCGAAGGCTCCTATGGAGCTGAAAATGCTCCTAGGGGTTCCGCTGTTAACATCTGGTGCTTTGCAGCTCCTTCGCTACTTGTTCGATCAGAGCTCCATGGTTACTACTGCCATGCTCGTTCAGAGGAGCAACGAAATTAAACTGGAACTGCGACGAGTGTGCCCTGCGCTTGTCCCTACGAAACACCAGTGCACGGCATCGCTCGGTCACATGTCTCGCAATTGATTCTGCAACAACTGAACGAAAAATATTTTTAAAGCCGTGACCTATTTAGACCCCTACAATCCCTGTCCGCTTGAGCCAACGCTTTCCAACAATCTCGACGGACTTGTTTTCGAGAACTCTTCTGGTAGAAAGAACAGCCTTGGCGACAGCCTCATGCAACGATTTCATCTCCTCCATAACTTTTTGCAGGCAGAAGGAAACCTAAACATGTATTAATGGCTATCGTGTTCAGATTCCGACGCTTTTTACTATGTCTGTCAGAATAAACTATGGGCTGAGAAATTATTATTATTTTCGTCTGTTATATCACATATTACGTTAACGATAAGCAAACCACATACGTGACATAATACTACAAAATATATATAATCACATTCAATTAAGAACGCGACTAAGTAGCCCTGATTGAATAGTCTCGATTGAATATGAACATGAATATTATTATGTTACATCAAGAAATCGGAGGTGGCGCTGACTCTGGCGTGCACTTCGAATTGAAGTTCTTGGTTCGGTTCCATCCCACCCAACAGGTTCGATCTCTCCTGGGTTCAGACCTTCTGAGACGAGGTCGAATACGCATTCAATTGTCTCCGCAAGATGCTGTGGTAGAAGGATGCATGGGACGTCCCAAACAAGGACTGGGTAACGTCGGCCTTTACTCAAGCTCAGTATTCATAACAATAGACCACGATTCGTAATAAACACGAAGAGGATTTTCGAATTTCAATCAAAACGCGCTCGTTTATCCCTATACAAGCACCAATTGCAAAATTTCGGTGGATCTGGATATTCTCAGGTGAGGGAGAGTGGCGGGGCTAAACACCTTCTTCTGCGGAGCTGACCGCTAGGGAAGTGGGTGGACAGAGAGGACACCAATTTTAAGAAGATAATGCGTTTTGAGAAAACAGAGACGCTGAGTAGATCTCGAAGCGGATGTGATTGGCAATGTCAACGGTGAGAGCGGGGGCAACAGCGACGTAGTTGCCTATGCGAGACGATCATCGAGCAGCGGCATTCTGAGGATAGTGGCACTGAGGAGTGCAGAGCGGAACAGTTTAGGCTCAACAGCCCTACCATAGTAACGGTCCGGGCATGCAAAGAATTGCCTCTGCTTCCACAAAGTTTGGGGGGGGGGGGGGGGGTAGATAGCAATGCTGACTGGAGACCAAAAACTCTCGCTGGTTCAGGTCACAGCTAACGCTACTTCAGGGTGTTCACAAGAAGAGGTAACTTACGGAATGCGGGAATAAGGTCATGCCAACGCGTTAGCAGAAGAGTTGCGGCTCTTGTAAGCAAACACAGTATGTCGGGCAACTGTAGACCCACACCAACCACGCGACTGCATTGAGGTGAGGTGTGGATAAGAGTGCGATAAGACGATAAACGACGACGAGAACTTTCGGGGAGCGGATTCAGATCGAGGGGATAATTTCTGCCGTTCGGATGGGAGTGAGGGCGTGTGGACGAGAGGCGGCGCAATCAAAGCGCACCTGCCCCAACTGGAGCGAGTTAGGGGACACGGGATATTCGTCGGCTACCGCTGACACATCGACGGAATAGCCCTATCGCGTTACAAGCAAGAACACCCACACACGTGTGCAGCTACGGCACATCAGGTGCAGGTATAGGAACAGCAGAACTGCGGTCCAGACAGAGCAACAGGCACACAGAGGAGCAAGGGGACGACAAAGGAGGTCGCGCCACAATCTGTTACACAGCCATCAGCCAGAGGTCATTAGTATCAGCGCCAAGTTCGGCTCACGGAGCTCCTCGAGAACACGAGCACCTACATCAGCCCGGCTGCTGACGCTGAAGAGCACCAGTGTCGGGTCAGCGCGTCCGAGGGAAGGAGCGCCATGCCGGAGATGGAAAAGAGGATTGCGCAACGGGTCATCCATAACCTCGCCGCTGTCGTATCCGCAACACGCAAGCCCATTTCAGACACAAGCCTAGTGTCTTGGAGTTTCCGTAGAACGCGTATGGGCCTTCACCCGTACGCTTTCGCAGGAGGCTGTGTTTGCAGAGTAACGAAGTCACTGCCCTTGTCGTTTTACACACGCACTCCTTTCAATTTGTTGTATTTTCACTACTACGGTAACTTTTCTACACTACACACTGCCGTCGCTGAAGGTAATTGTTCTCTTAGGCGTTCTCGCTCTCACTTCAACAGCCTCGAGAGTGGTGCTGTGGGCGGTGAGATTGGGACCTGAAGTTGCCTAAATTACAGCACAAGATGCTAGGTGGTTCAGTGGGTGCAGCATTAGTAGACGAGCGCTAGCCGTAAAGACGCGTTTACTCGAGCAGGTATCTTGAGCAGTGACTACAGCGAGGCTCGTCCGCGCACCTCTCTTGGCAGGGTGGGACTAGTGTAAGGGGTGAGAATCGTCTGCAGCGAGGATAAGCGGAGAGTGGAACAATTAAGGAAGGGGAGTGGAGTAGTGAAGAAATCAGGATCTTCAGATCCGTCGCTAGTTCCTTCTTCTTGAGGACGCTACCCTTCAAGAAATGCGTAAAACATGTCACTAAAACTCCGCCACTATCATTATGTGCTTTGAGTTACTCAGCTGTTGCGTCGTAGCGAATGAGGTCAATGGCCGGATGGTCCGTCTTCTTCCACGGGAGCACGTCATTTTCATGTTTTCCCTTTGCGACTAGATATCGCGCTCTAGTGAACACCGTATTCCGTGAACGTAATTCCCACCTAGTATGCTACATACAGTGGGACCTCCAAGTCTCAGATGAACCTTGTCGTTGTGAAAGATCACGACCGAAGCATTGTCACAGACGCGAAGATCGTGCCGTATGAGACCGTCACCCCACAGCATTGACCGCTGGTCTGTACCTTTAATATCACCCCTCCGAGGGTGCAGCAGGTTGACCTATGTGGTGCTGCAAGAATCAGGTGATGGCGAATGAAAGAGAAGGAAGCAGCTGTGATTTCTCGCGTACGGTTGCCGACAGTCATGACTGTCGACGAGACTTGGAAGAAAGCGACCCACGCGATACTTCAACCTGCGAGGTCAGAACTTGGCACTACGAAGCCTCGGCGACGCAAGGTCGACAAGCAGGCATGGCTGTGGACAGACGGGGCCCGACGAGGTGGCGGCTGGCGAAAGTCAAAATTTTAGCACTCTGCTGAGTAGTTGGCGAAGTTTTTTAATCAGGTTTGTAGCGGAGAAGAAGATACCTGAGTGTTGTACGAGGATTCCGATTGGGAAGGGCAGTCCTGCAGACTGCTCCAGTTACCGTCCGATTCATTTGCTAGAACAGCATGAAGATCTTTGAGCGAATCGTCGATGGACGATTTCGTGACTTTGTTCAGCTTCCAACAGTCAATGTGGCCTCGTAGTTGGTTGTGGGACCATTGATGTCATACACGCCGCCCGCCTCCTGGTGGAGAAGCATCGTGAGGAACAGAAGCCGGTGCATATCGCCTTTCTCGACCTGAAGGAGGCCTCGATCGCGTACCGCGTGAGGTTATATGGTACTCCTTGCGACAATACGGCGTTCCTGAAGAACTTGTATAGTGGATGCGATTTCTCTACTCTTGTCTAAAGAGTCGAGTTCATGCTGCAGCTGGAACCTCGATGGGGTTCCCCATCTCTGTCGGGGTACACCAGGGTTCTGCACTTTTCCCCCTCTTTGTTGTCGTCATGGATGCCATCACACGAGGTCTTCAGAAGCCCGTTCCTTGAACGTTGCTTAATGCTGAAAGTAAAGGTTCGAGAGAAGTCGCTCTATCACGTGTTTCTCGGCGGAAAGATAGCCGAGAACTGGCGGAAGTTCCCAGAAGCGAGGAAAGCTGCAAAGAAGGCCACGGCTGTTGCAAAAGCCCTCATTATGGTGATGTCAACGAAAAGCACGACTTGCGCGATGATGAGCGGTATGTTTCCGTCTCGCAAAGAATCGTAATCGCCAAACCGAAGACATCGAGAAGTTTTTCGGCATCAATGATGAGAGCGGCCATCTTCTAACAGACCAAAAAACGCGTTTAAGCGATGGCGCGACTATTTTGAGGAAATTTCCACTATGGGACTTCCTCATCCGGCCACCCCTTCTGTGGCTTCTATTCACAGTCCCGTTTACAATTCACCGTGGAGGAAACAGAAGAGGCTCCGAAGAAGATGAAACCCGGCAAGGCGAAAGACCCTGATAACCTGGCAGCCAATTTATGGAAGTCGAAGTTCTGGTATCCTGCTAAGTGGCTGGCTAAGATCTTCAACTAGGTATTGAGGGACAAGAAAGTACCTGAGTGTTGGCGCGAAATTACGACTCCGACTTGCAAGAAAAAGGGCAGTCCTGCAGACTGCCCCAGTTACCGCCCTATTCGCTTGCTTTTACACAGCATGAAGATCTTTGAGCGAATTGTCGATGGACGAATTCGTGAAATCGTTAAGCTCTCCGACAATCATTGCGGCTTTGTGTCTGGTGGTGGGATCACTGATGCTATACACGCTGCCCGCCTCCTGGTGGAGAAGCATCGCGAGAGACAGAAGCCGGTGCATATAGCCTTTCTCGACTTGGAGAAGGCGTGCGATCGCTTACCGCGTGAGGGTATATGGTACGCCTTGCTACAAACACGGCGTTCCTGAGGAACTTGTATTGTGGGTTCGGATGCTTGTCATGGATGCCATCACACGAGATCTTCAAAAGCCCGTCTCTTGGGCGCTGCTTTATGCTGATGACGTAAAGCTCGCTAACGAAGATAAAGGATGAACTCGAGCGAGAGCTGCGAGGTAGTGTCATCGCTTGGAGCAGTTTGGACTCTTCTGGTGTCAGGACACCAGAATTGCGGATCCCCCTACGAGGCGGGACAAACGCTGAAGAAGAAGAAGAAGACTTGATGTCGCGTTCTGATTATTGCTCTGACGTGCCCTACAGGGTCTGATCCTGGCAGCACGTAGTATTGGCAATAGTAGTGGTAGGCGTAGTTATATCAGGACTTTTTCATGCTTAGGTTCGCACATCACTCCATCGCCGACCTATAATTTTTAGGGCGACAAACGCAGTGATCATGACGCGCGAACTTGATGAGACCTTGAAAACGAATAGTGCCGGCATCGTAGTAGTGAAAGTGTCGTCCCACTCGGAGAGCGTGAAGGTGTTAGATGCTTGAGCAGAAAGCCGTCACCGATCGTTGCTTTGGTCTGATAAGGCTTTGGAATACGACTTGAATGGGTGGAAGCAGAGAGCATAATTAAGTGCGCGACAGCGCTGGTCTGACAGAGGTTTCTGTAGTGAAAATAGAAGACGAATAAGGAAGGATTCAACTTCGGCCAATAAAGATGCGCCTTAAAGACATCGTGTTGGTACAGTATCAACAATAAAAGAAGAGCTAATGCTACAAGTATGGTTCCCAACTCAAGGTAAGCTTTTGCGATACTATTTTGATAGGATGTAGGGCCGTGTGAGCGGAGTTAGTTTTTGCTGAACGCTTTTCTAAAGACCTAAAAAAGAGGTGTGAAAACGTGTGCGCAATTCTCATCAACCTCCATAACACCCCACTAGGTGTGCCTCGGCGGCGCAGTCCGTAAAGGCCGCCACAGACTTCTGCGGCGCCGCTCGGCGGCGCCGCTGGAGGCGAGCTCTGCGTCTCTGCCCTATGGTTAAGCATAAGGCAGCGGCGCCGCCGAGCGGCGCCGCAGAAGTATGTGGCGGCCTTAAGAGTGTCGCCTCATAGGAGAGCACCAGCGGGTTTCTGAATTTGAGTCCGCGTACTGCCACTACTCTTGCAGATCTTAGTTTGTTGTTAGTACGCTTTCTCATAATCACATAAGTCTATATTAGACCATCAATGCTTACAGCAAACCAAGGCTGTCTATTTGCGCCTTCATATGTGCTAGTTTTCCAACGATTCGTATCTGCACCATATCATTTCTCTGGAAATAAAAAGTCTTAGCTTTTCCCTTTTAGTCAACACTATGATGCAAAGCTACGAAACAATTAAAACACAAGCGCGTGTCACACCAGTGGCATCTCATAAGCGCGTAATCCGTTGGTGTCGAGAAGGATCTTGGGTGAACCAACTGTCACCCATGAATAAAACTAGCTCATATGACAGCCTTGCTTTGTCGTAAGCAATGATGGTCGAAAATTGACTGCTGTGATCACGAGAAAGCGGAATCAGTACGCGAACTCGAACTCAAAAACCCGCCGGTGCTCTTCTATGAGGCGATACTCCTACGGACTGCGCCGCCGAGGCCTCTTGTTGGGTGTCATAGGGGTTTGTGAGTGTTGCGCACACGTATTCACACCTTTTTTTCAGGTCCTTCAAAAAGCATTCAGCAACAACTAACTGTAATTCTGGACTCTGCTCGCACGGCTCTCCATCCTGTCGAAATAGCATTGCAAAAGCTTACCTTGAGTTGGGAACCCTTCCTTAGAAGATGCTTTATTTTTTCTTAAACAACCGACGCGATGGCTTTCGTGGTCCTGTGTGCATTTTGAAACTTACTGCTACTTAGAGAGACCCCGCTCTTGCAAAAGCAGTGGTGATATTCCATCTGCACCTCAAATTGGACACCTTCCATGTCTCTCTTCTACGCAAGCTTGACACGTCTGAAACAAAGTAAGCGCCTTCCAAGTAAAACGAGCTTCCTACTAGTTAAATTACAGACTCTCCAAGATTGTTATTATAATTTTTTTGTACAGGGAAAATATGGTGTAGCGTTCGTTGAAATTTTTTAGTTTACCCGCCCAAGTGTCCAATTTAAAGTGATAATGGTACATTTAATACAGACGTATCTGCAGCCAAAGTCAGGAACTCTGAGCCCCACTGTTGTTTCTGACCAGAACTACTTTTTTTTCCAAATTCCAACGAAGACAGCAGGGAACGTTAGTAGGAATCCCTGATCACCAATTACAACAGCTTCGTATATAAGGTGTGCCAAAGCTTTCGCTGTAATCTATTATGGAAACAAGCAGCTAAAATACTAAGTCTAGGTACGGCACGTACACAGATGCGAGCCATGCCATCAGAGGTATCGAAAGGTTCGTGATCGATGAAGCTGTGACCGTTCACAAGGCTTTTCTCAAATATGACCGGGTTGTAGAGAGTCTCACTCCGAGTTCTCGTCAGCCAAGAGTGGTGGACGATCTCCTGAACTCCTGCTTAGAGCTACATCGATGCAGACGTCCACTTCAGCACAGTAGAGAGCGATTCAACTCATCTCCTACAAAAGGCACACTTCTAAAAACGGCTCCCTTTTGAGCTTAGTCACGTTTTATTTATTTATTTTATTTATTTATTACATGGCTAAAATGCATGTGAAGAACAATGCAATTAGGAACGGTATAGAATAACATCCATATGAATTGGAAAAAGAACAAGGTCAAAGAAGAAGAATTAGAGGGTACATGCAATGAGAGATACCCATAGATAAATGAAGAATAGAAGGGAGAACAAACCAAGAGGGGATCTGCAGCAAGATCCCGTTATGTCCTAGAATTATTTATGAATCTACTTGCATTCGCAATAAATGGCTTCAGCCTATATGGAATATGTAGCTGTGTTTTTTTTTCAACTTTCATATAATCCGAACCTGCTCTGTTAACAAAGAAATTACGCCGAATCGCTTTTAGGCGAAGGTAGAGGAACGCGGTGAAAGTAGTTAAGAATAACGTCTGCCCAAACCCAGCCAAACAGCTGTTCCCTCTGTGGACGAGTTCTCCGAGACGTTTATAGGGACCAGTTGTCCGAAACCTTTTTGAAACCCATGTGCGCCAAACAGAAACGCATAAATAGGCCGATACCAAGCGTATTGCTTCTCGATTCGTCTGGACTATACTCTCCCAAAAATTTCGAATATTCGAATGGTTTCGAATACCGAAAATTTTCGACCATTCGAAATCGAATATATTCGAAAAACGCGATTTTTCTGAACATTCGAATTCGAATACATTCGAAAAACGCGATCTTCTGAACATTCGAATTCGAATACATTCGAAAAACGCGATTTTTTGAACATTCGAATTCGAATACATTCGAAAAACGCGATTTTTTGAATATTCGAATTCGGATATTCGATTCGAATATTCGAATTCGAATGAAAAATCAGGCTGTATTATAGACATGATAGAAGGCAACACAGAAGAGAAAAGGGAAGCAATACATAACGGATCCCTTCCTAGTTAAGCACGAGGTTTTTATCGACAGGCATCTCATAAACTCCCATGTGAGTCGTAAAAATGAGATAGAGAACTTACACGTAGAACGATCAAAGGGCTTATGGAAGCGTCTAATTTCCTTGCCTACTGGAATACGAATTTTTCTCAAAGGAATACTAGTGTTTTGTTAATTGCTGCTTATGAGGAACAAACGAAAGGTTTACAACACATTTGAAGGGAACATTATCTGGTTGAGCCACTGTAAGCTTCTAGGTCACTTTAAAACAATCCTTTTTGAAATTGGTGGCAGACTGACTGTTAAAGAACTTTCATGAAACAATGCTTTTGCCTAGCGGCAGCTAGTGAAGGACTGACGACAAAGTACTACATGAAAATCTGTTACAAGTCTGTCCTGCTCATCTACAAATGTGAAATATCACACTGTCGATTTTGCGGCCACAAAATGAATTACAAGTAGCTAGGAATAGGCTACCCATGAGGGCCAGTCTCATTTCGTTCTGGTGATTCACCCAAGTAAGTGGTAGGAATAAATATTTCTTATTTGCGATGAACTTGTGAATGTAATTATTCTCCAGCCAACATATTGATAAACTACGGTAAAGTTCAGAAAAATAGATCGATCGATAACATCCGGCCGACATACACTGCCTCCCCTTTGAGAAGTCCGGCATACGGCCAACGTATCCATGCGAATCCCACTTCAAGTGGGCAATTCAGAACAAAAATCGATAAAATCGATCGATAACATCCGGCCGACCTACGCCGCTTCGCCTTTGTGAAATCCGGCATACGGCCGACGTATCCATGCGAATCCCACTTCAAATGGCCAATTCAGAACAAAAATCGATAAAATCGATCGATAATATCCGGCCGACCTACGCCGACTCCCCTTTGTGAAGTCCTACCTTATAATATAGCTTTTGCGGAACTGTAGTCGTTGTAGAAACGAAATCCAAGAGCAGAGCATTCAGACCACAGAGGAGCAGAAGAGCATAGCGTGACGAAAATTACAAAGCCGACTTCATGAGGTACTCTTCTGCACCAGGAGACACCCGACGTGACAGAAGACAGAAGCGCACCCTGTTGACCCTCACGCCCATCCTGCAGACATTTGCTAGCTTGTGGTCTCAGACTCTTAACTGCAGCGTGAAGGACAATAACGTCCGTTTGAAACGCCGCTTGAACCATCATTTTCAATTTTTTTTGTTAACAATTCCTACTCTTCCTCGGCCGCTTTGCACAGGCGCAGTAATAAATGTGGAATGCTTGGTACCTCCCAAACAAGAATTTACCTTTATCCTTCCTTCTGCTGTCCTTCATCCTTTCCGTTATTACGTTTACGGCGAAAATAGCTTCCAGTACTGCTTGAGTGGAATGCAAAACTGGTCCAGATCAAACTAACCCTTATGTCCATACTCTAAGATCTAAAAAAACGTCTGATACTATATAGGAGCGCGCTAAGAGCTGTCGATCGTCGATGTGTCAGAAATTACTGACAGGAACAGGTGCATAAAATTAGCGTGGAATAGGTATACAAAATACTGGAAAATATTCAGACGTCTCCAGAGAGCGCCTTAATTCAGAAGACCATTTCACAGATTGATCAGGCAATCAATACCGGTTGATACTATCCATACTTTTATCGGTGAAAGTGGCCTTCTCTCAGAGTTCACCAATCGGGGTGGCGACGATTACTGGTCCCCGATCGGTCATTCACCACTGCAGCGATTCTCTGTGGAAAATTTTTTGCAATTCAACATTGTGAGACGTTGTGGAAGTTCTCCCTCTTAACAGGACTTTTCGGGAAGTGACTAGTATCGATGAGGCGCTCAGTATCCGGGCACCGAGCCACCATCGTACCACAGCTTTGATTCACAGACAGAACCGTTTTGGCGACCCAAATTACCCGAGAAACCCACCAAGCCTTTTCAAAATACGCCGATACACAAATTCTTGTTGGGCATTCGAATGAGACTTTTCGAATACTTGAATAATTTTTGCTTTCTGGGAAATTGCGAATATTCGAACGGTTTCGAATACCGAAAATTTTCGAGCATTCGAAATCGAATATATTCGAAAAACGCAATTTTTCTGAATATTCGAATTCGAATACATTCGAAAAACGCGATTTTTTGAATATTCGAATTCGAATACATTCGAAAAACGCGATTTTTTAAACATTCGAATTCGAATACATTCGAAAAACGCGATTTTTCGAATACTCGAATTCGAATATTCAAATTCGAATGAAAATCATACGAATACCTATTCGAATGGGTCATTCGAGCATAAGTATAGTCTGGACGTCCCTCGCCGTGTACCTACGTCCTGCTCGCAACCGTTCCACCGCCTGGAAGCCCCGTCGTCACTGCCCGGGGACCGTAGATCCGCCGTTGCCAGAAGACGACCGAGCTCCTCACCCACAAGCCGCACTCCCCGCTATCGCTCAGCCGCCCATTCGCCTCGCCCGAACCAGAGATGTGCGGAAATTTTGAAAATTTCCTCAGAAAACAGAAAATCGCTTTCGTCAGAAAACAGAAAGCAGAAAACAGAAAAGCCACAAACGCCAGAAAATCAGAAAACAAAAAATTTCGAAATTATCACAGGACCTAACTATTTTACCCAAAGATCCATATTTCCAGTAGCGAATGCTTTTGTATGACTAGAAATGTAGTCGTAGATCAGCGCTTTAATTTGCAAGCGTTTATGAAAATTTCTAGTATACTCCAGTGTGGGCGCGTATAGCGCAGTCGGAAGAGGCGCCGACTGTCGCGTGCACCCGATACCAGGTTCCTGGTTCGGATTTCCGCCCAGGCCAACCAAGCCTTCCATCCCTACGGGGTCGGTGAATTGGTACCAGAGGTATCTGGGAAGGATAAAGCGCTGACTTGCCATCGGCTGGCCACTGCAAGTCATTGTATGGTCAAATACGCATTCATGTCGCCTCCACGATATCCCGTAGAAGTAGTATGCGTGGCGCATCCCAAAAGGGATTGAGTAACGCCCTCGTTTATCCTTTATCCTTTATACGCCAGTGTACAGCAATCAGCAAGTTGTAAATCCTGACTGATAGATCTAGGAATCTCAACACTTGAAGTATACAACATTACTCATCAGCTCCGTTTCACCGCTAACGCCTCAACTAGATAATGGTCCCACTAGTAAGAAACTGGCCTTTTAGATACCGAACACGATGAAGGCTCAGTGTTTGCATGTTTCAACACAAATGCTTGAGTTTGTAGGCACACTCTCGCAACATACTCTAGAGCTGTGCAGAGATCCTTTGAGTATTACTGGCTCCGCCAGAATCTGTATTCCTAGTTCGTTTCTTTCTTCGGGAATACCGTTCCTTGTAAGTAGCTTAGTTTCCGCCAAGCTGAAAGTTTTCAGGCCAACTTACCAATGCTCTTTACAGCTAGTACTAGTTACTACTTAGCCGACTAAAGATGTTGTGTACTGGCTTGATATTTCACAGAACAACACGAGTTTGTGACTGAAGGGGGTTCAGCACAACAGATCTTGGATGAAGGTGCTTTCTTGAATGCGTAGACACCATATAATGAAGACCGATCATATACCCTACTTATCACATTGTTATTATTTCTCCTCATATCTACATATCATATTACATCTCAATGGAAGACCAGCAGAACCGCCTTGCTGTACAGAGGAGTGCACGACATTAGCAACAATCGCCCGATCTGTACTTAGTCTATAAGTTGTTCACTCGAGTCATCCAGAATAGGATCGGCAGAACGCTGGACGAAGAACAGCCATGCGAACAAGCAGGATTTCGGAGAGGATTCAGCACGATCGAGCACATACACACCATTACGAAGCTCATCAAAGTGTCGCGAGAGTACAAGCTGCCGCTGTGTCTTACGTTCAGCTACCAACAACTGAAGGACGCGTTGACTCCATCGAAGCTGAATCGACCGTCGAGTCGACGCTCCGCTCACTCAGGGCGTTCCTACTCTGTACATCAGAGTCCTTCGAGAGCTGTGCAGTGGATTCACGGCAAAGGTCTCGCCATTCTACAACAACGTCGTTGCCAACTTGAACAGAGAGGTTCGATGAGAGAGTACGATATTCCCGGTTCTCTTCAGCGCCACTCTCGAAAACGTCATTCGCGAACTAGAATGCGAAGACACGGGAGTGAAAGACGACGAACGGCAGCTACACCATCTAACACCGAGCATCAGCCAGACGGAGAGAATGCTGGCCGAATTCGATCGTGTATGTGAGGACGTTGGACTGCAGTTGAATCTTACGAAGACGATGTTCATGAGGAACGGACGAGTTTCTGATGCCCCATTCTTGCTCAACGGAACGAACATCTCCGAATGCTCCAGCTATGTGTATCTGGGTCGCGAAGTCAACATGGCCAACTGACTAGCGTCGGAGTTGGGCAGGAGGAAGCGAGTGGCTTAAGGAGCTGTCAAGAGTGTCGAGAGAGTCATGGAGAAGACGAAGAACGTCCGGCTCCGTGCCCACCTATTCGACTCCACACAGCGTCGCGCAGCGTGGAATCGAGAAGACAGTGCTCGGAGTGACACGAGCGAGAGAAGGCCTCGAGACTTTGGAGCTTCGCCGAGACGTTCGAAGATCAGAGACGCTGCCACATGGGCCAAGTAGGCGAAAATTAGGTGGGCCGCCTAATGCGCTTCTCAGACACTGACTGGACGAGAACCGTCACCGACTGGATTCCGCAGGATGTCAAAGGAACACCAGGATGTCCACCAACGCGTTGGTCGGACTTCTTCGTCAAAGCCCTGAACGACCATATGACGCTCTTCGTGTCCCTCGAGCGAAAAGGATCCATTGGAGCACCCTGGCACGCGGCATGGATGCATGGAAAAGCAGCTGCTGTCCGCTTGAACAACTCGATGATCAATGGGACGACAGATTATATACGTGATAAATGAGAAATTTCGTGTATCACTACTGTATCACTACAGCAGCGAAATCAAAGCTAACTAAAACTTTTCCATCTCTTACTAATCTGTGACACCAAAAGCTGAGCAATCTTCAGAGTGAGAAAAGCAGCTTTCACCATTGCTCTGCAGAAAGCTATATTGGGGATGACCGGCCAACAATGTTCAATATTTAAATCGGTGGTTGAGTATAACCTCACCCACGGTAACTCTAGGACAAGTGGTTAGTTAATACAATAATTTAATGCCCCTCAGAACACTGATTTATATATTTGATCGTTCTGTGCCACGCAGTTTGTTATGGTGGTATAACTTTTATTTCGGCCGACGTTTCGACAACTGATGTTTTTCAAAGGCCTGAAAGTACTTCGAAACTTTATATCCGGCAACTCATCCCGTGAATTGCATACTTCTTCACATCTCTAGTTACAATGGGTTCCCACGAATGTCAAGAAGTGCCCCTCTAAAGCACACCAAACTCACCGCTGTTCCACCAGCGCTGAGAGAGGGCTCAGCTATAGGACCATCAATGAGCAACTGGGACCTACCATGCAAATCTATACTAATAAGTATAGACTGCGAAGTCTCAGAGCTCACACAATGGGATGTAGGGCAAGAACTTGCTGGTTATTGAAATGCATTCGTTTCGGTTGTTCATTGCTGGATTACGCTCCCGAATCCAGAAAGCCTCAAGAGTCTTTCTGGTTCCGATTTCACTTTCATGTAGCAACACAGTGCACTTAATATCAAAGTCGTTTCCGCCGTGGGCTTCTTGCCAATGTTCACCCAGCGGGGTTAACAAGCTTCATTTCAATTTTCCAGCTAGGTGTTCATTGTTGCGAACACTAAGTACCCTTCCTGTCTCACCTATGTATAGCTCGTCACAGGTTAAGCACTGGATTTGGTAGACAACGCCTTTTTGGGTGCAATCTCCATCTCCCCCAAATGGGCAGATAACGCAATTTCTCATCACACAAGTACGGTCGTAACACCTAATTCGAACGAGAAGCCGTTTGATGTTGTTTCCCGGTATATTAACCAGGACAACATCGTCGTTCAGATTTGCTCGCAATAGGCAACGGCGCACTTCTGCCGTGACGTCATCAGAGATGAAGGGCAGTTGAAGACAAATTTTGTCTTCGCGCAGATGTTCAACATGGTCGTGTCGTATTCGATCACCTCGTCGTCGTGGTTCGTAGCCGTTAAGACGTGTGATATTAGAGGCTAACATACGTGATTCCTCTCGCTCCTCGTGCCCCGTGCATACACCTAGTGCCGTTCTGTACATGTTACGCAGTACGGCACGCTTTACTGCTGTAGGGTGAGCAGATCTTGCATGTATTATGATGTTCTTGGAGCTGATTTTACGATACCATTTCACATTAAAGACTCCATTTGATACCCTAACTTGAGTATTCAGGTAGGGCAACCAACCTTCGGACGGAGTTTCACGAGTGAACTTTATGTACTGAGATTGTGTATTGAGAATGGCAAACAGTTCATCCATGTCGGATTGCGTTGCCGTTATAATACAGCAATCATCGATGTACCGACAGTACATTATGGGAAGGCGCTCCAGTGCCGGTCGTTCAATTCTGCTCATGAAGCAGATCGCTAGGGTTGGAGCTAATCGCTGTCCCATCGCAAGTCCTCTTCGCTGTGAAAAATAGTTGCCAGACCACTTGACAACATTACAGTTCAGGCATGCTTGTACTAGAGTCATTATGTGTAACTTGTTTAAACCAAACGTAGTGATATTTCCTTTGCCTAGCATCTCTCAATAACCAGCGACTTCTTGCCCTACATCCCGTTGTGTGAGCTCTGAGACTTCGCAGTCTATACTTATTAGTATAGATTTGCATGGTAGGTCCCAGTTGCTCATTGATGGTCCTATAGCTGAGCCCTCTCTCAGCGCTGGTGGAACAGCGGTGAGTTTGGTGTGCTTTAGAGGGGCACTTCTTGACATTCGCGGGAACCCATTGTAACTAGAGATGTGAAGAAGTATGCCTTTCACGGAATGAGTTGCCGGATATAAAGTTTCGAAGTACTTTCAGGCCTTTGAAAAACATCAGTTGTCGAAACGTCGGCCGAAATAAAAGTTATACCACCATAACAAACCTGCGTGGCACAGAACGATCAAATATATTTTGTTACAGGATGTTTTGTTACGATCAAAACTCTTGCGCCAGGCGGGACTCGAACGGACCTCGAGGATATCGCGGATGTTACGTGCGGTCAAACAGCGCTGGAGGTGTAAGGCGAACATCGCTGCCCGGAAAGCAGAAGATGCGGGTTCGAGTCCCGCCTGGCGCAAGAGTTTTGATCGTAACAAAACATCCTGTAACAACATATAGCCTCTATATCAGCCGCTCCAGGCTTAAACAAATGTGTTCGATCAAATATATTGTTATAGCATTCCCAGGTTTTATGAACGTCGGACATGGAGACTGATTTTATATGTTGTTACAGGATGTTTTGTTAGGATCTGCGCCAGGCAGAACTCGAACCCGCATCTGCTGCTTTCCGGGCGGCGATGTTCGCCTTACACCAGCAGCGGTGTTTGACCGCACGTAACATCCGCGATATCCTCGAGATCTGTCAGACCCACCCGTGATACGGGGATGGGCCGGCCGCTGATATCAGCATGGCTTAAGTAAGTGTGTTAAAACATTGTTACCAGTAAGATCTTCAGCTTAACCGGTTCCATGCTGATATCAGCAGCCGGCCCATCGCAGTATCACGGGTGGGTACTGAAAGACCTCGAGAATCTGTCAGCACCCACCCATCGCGGATGTTACGTGCGGTCAAACGGTGCCGGTGGTATCCGGGCAGCGATGTGCGCAAGGCGAACATCGCTGTCCGAGAAGCAGAAGATGTGGGTTCGAGCCCCGTCTGGCGCAAGAGTTTTGATCGTAACAAAACGTCCTGTAACAATATATAGCCTCTCTACCAGTCGCTCCAGGCTTAAGCAAATATGTTAAAACTAGTTTTATAGTTTTATTATAAATTGGGAATAACCTGGTAATCGAACCCATATTTCCCAATAATTAGTTTTCTAGTGAAGCTATTTTGGACTTTTCAAGTCTAAGTATGTTTTTTTTTTCTTAACTGGGTAAAAAATTGTTGTTCCGTACTCAAGTATCAGCCTGAGAGACGAGTTAGCCTAGTGGTTAGTAGTGTAGTTTCATGCACAAACGGTCACGGGTTCGACTCCCGGCTCCGGCACGCCATGCCCTGCAAAAATTGCAAAAATGGCAACGGTTCCAGCGTCTGGCCCAGGTTGACAGGTCGGCTGATGGAGAAACCTCGTCACAAAACATGATCACAAGTCGCAATAGAATCAGTGCAAAAGCTAGGACGTCACCCGGAAGTGGCGCACAGAACCCTCGCCCGAGTTCTGTGGTCAGTATGCGAGGGCTACCGAGGGCCGAACGACCTCGGCTAAAGAAGCTAGTTCGCCTGGGGACTCTGAATGTGGGAACGCTGACCGGAAAATCTAGGGAAGTGGCTGACCTGATGAAGCGCAGAAGGATACAAGTCCTGTGTCTGCAGGAAACGCGATGGAAAGGGGCAAAAGCCAGGGAGATCGGAGAAGGGGTCAAGCTGTACTACAACGGAGAGGACACCAAGAGGAACGGGCTAGGGATAGCTGTCGCGGAGTCCCTCATAGATTCAGTAGCGGCTGTCCAAAGAATAAACGACCGCATCATGTCACTGCGGCTGGACACGAAGGAGGGTTACTGGACCGTCATGTCCGTCTACGCTCCGCAGATCGGATGCTCCGAGCACGACAAGGATGACTTCTACCTCTCGCTCGAGGAAGCCATAAGGTCCGTACCAGAAGGCGACTACCTCTCCATAGCAGGGGACATGAACGGGCATGTGGGTAGTGGCAGAAGAGGACTGGAAAGGGTTCATGGAGGTAAAGGGATCGGCCTGAAAAACCCGGATGGAGAACGAATTCTGGATCTGGCTATCGCCCACGACCTGGCTGTCTGTAGCACCTTCTTCGCGAAAAGGGAGAGCCAGAGAGTGACCTATGCTAGCGGAGGAAGAAGGACGGAAGTCGACCACATCCTGGTTCGAAGGGCTGCCCTGAAAACAGTCCGGGATGTGAAGGTCATTCCGGGAGAAGACGTGGCGTCACAGCATAGACCCTTGGTAGCCGACCTTAGCATACCTCTACCCACCAGGCCCAAAGTGAGGACGGAACCCAGGATCCGATGGTGAAGACTGCGGGGTTCAGAGCGGAACGAGCTACGAAGGGCAGTGCTCAAAGCAGGCCTTCCAGATCCAGCTGGTCCCGTGAATGAGACCTGGAGGAGGGTAGCGCAAACAATCCTGAGATGTGCCAAGGAAACCCTGGGAGAAACAAAGGGAGGAACCAGAGGGGATAAATCGGCACGGTTCTGGAACGAAGAGGTGCAGGCTGCGGTGAAGAGGAAGAAGTAGGCCTATAAGCTGTGGCAGAAGACGAGGGCACCCGAGCATCTCACAGCCTACAGGAAGCTGAAGAGGCTGGCAAAAACAGCTGTAGCAAAGGCAAAGAACGCGGAAATGGATGCCCTGTACGAGAAACTAGACGGGCCAGCGGGAGAGAAGTTCGCCATCCGCCTGACCAAGGCGCGTCATAGAGCTAGAGTCGACATTCGAGTAGTGAAGACTGTGAAGAGTGCTGACGGGAGGGTGTTACGGAAGCCGGTCGATGTCAGAGATAGATGGTAGGAGTGCTTCAAGGAACTCCTGAACGAGAAGTTCCCTCGTTGGGAGGCCGAGGAATAACAAGCAACGGAAGGACCCATCCCACCCTGGACGCAAGAAGAGGTTCGCAAGGCCATAGGGAAGATGAAACTCGGAAAGGCAGCAGGGCCTGACGGTGTGCCAGTAGAGGCTTGGAAGGTGCTCAAGGACCTCGGAATCAACTGGCTGACGCAGTTCCTCAACAGAATCACGAAAGAAGGTAAGATGCCGGATGACTGGAGGAACAGCACCATAGTCCCCATCTTCAAGCAGAAGGGAGAAGCTTTCGAATGCTCCAACTACCGAGGGATCAAACTGATCTCACACACGATGAAGATCTACGAACGACTAGTCAACTCAAGGCTGAGGGAGATGGTACCCATCTCCCAGGTGCAGTGGGGCTTCATGCTTGAGAGGTCCACCACAGACGCCATCTTCATCGCTCGTCAGGTGATGGAGAAATATCGGGAGAAACAAAAATCTTGCTACCTGGCATTCCTGCACCTGGAGAAGGCCTACCACAGGCTAGCTCGGGCCGTAATCTGGAATGCCCTTCGAAGGAGTGGCGTCCCGGAACGTCTGATCACGGTCATAAGGGACATGTACAAGGGCTCGAAAGCGGCGATACGAACTCCACACGGGGTGACAAGGAAAGTGGACGTCACAGTGGGGTACACCAACGGTCGGCTCTGAGCCCATTCCTCTTCCTGCTGACACTTGACTCTATAGTGAACCACCTTGAGGAAGGCCCTCTCAGAACGATCCTCTACGCGGACGACATCGCCCTAGTAGCCGACAACAGGAGGAGCTGGAGGAGAAGGTGCAGGTGTGGCAGAGAGCCCTCGCAGACAACGGCCTACGGCTGAACGTGAAGAAGACGAAGTTCATCAGCTCTGAGCAGTGCGCTGGATCGATCCTAGACTGCCAAGGGGAAACGATCGAGAAGGTGGAAGAATTCCGCTACCTCGGAAGTGACCTATCCGAGGAAGGAAGTGTGGACCAGGCGGTCAGGGGACGGATAAACGCATCCTGGCTCAAGTGGAGGGAGTCCACAGGGATCCTCTGCGACCGCAGATGCTCCAGGGCGCTCAAAGGCAAGCTCTATAGAACAGTTGTGAGACCTGCCCTCCTCTACGGCAGTGAGTGCGGGCCCTTGGTAAGGCGCAGGAGCGGCAACTGCACGCGGCGGAGATGAGGATGCTGAGGTGGGCATGTGGATGGACCCGCGGGACAGGGTGCGAAACGAGGATGTTGGGGCAGTGATGAAGACAGGCCGATCCAGCTGAAGATGAGAGAGCAGCGCCTGAGGTGGTATGGACACGTCCTCAGAAGACCAGAGGATCACCCCACAAGGTTGGCCCTAGATTTCGAGGCACCCGGAAAGCGTCCGAGAGGAGCCCCAAGGAAAAGATGGAAGGACGTCATCAAGAGAGATCTCGCCGAAGTCGGCGCCACGGCAGATGACGCCCTTGATAGGATGGGGTGGCGACAGATCACAAGAACAGCGGACCCTGCGACTGCGCGGGACTGAACGCTCAGGAGAAGAAGAAGACTCAAGTATCAGTCTAATGCAAGTCTTATAGGATTTGACGAGGAAAGAGGGGTTTTTTGTGGAAAGACTTCTAAAGAGATTGTGTACTACAACCATCGCTTTATTCCCAATTTGTTCACAATGCGCGCTCAAAGTCGAATTCGCATCGAGGAGAAACCCAAGATCTGTCGCTTGATCAGTACTTGTAATCGCATTTTCGAATAACTTGTATGTGTAGACGGGATTTGTTCTTCCTAAATGGAGCACCTTCCACGGATCTCCCTCGATAGAGAGCCTTCGGGCTCTCTTGTTAAGAGGGATCTCGGGCCGCTTGTCGCAGGGCCACGTGGCGCGTCCCCGGGTGGTGGATAGGGGAATTAAACGCGAACCAAATGCGACCGTGTACTGCCCAGAGACGCAGGTGGGATGCAGGGGATGGACTCCTTGCTCCTGCTGTGTCGGGTCGACGCGTTCCTTGTGCGTGGGAGCGGCATGTTCGTGCACAGTGTGCGTGGATGTGTCCGTGACTGTGCGGATTGTAATTGTGTCGGCTCGGCCAAAAGCTTGCACTCGGTAGACTGGGAGTACATCGTAAGGCGATTCGAGGCCGCCTTAAGTCTCGCGCGGTCCCTTCGGGCAGTCTGGCTGGCTGCCCGGAGTACCCCGCCCGCACGACAGAGCCTGACTAGCTACCCGTGTTGTATTCCAGTCAAACACAGCAGCACTAAAGGGCCTCATTCCCCTGACCCCGAAAGAGCCCCCATTTCTGCAGCGATGGGAAGGACGAGTACGGAGAGGCTGCTAAAATCTCAGGGCCTAACCAGGCTGCGCAAACTAAGAAGGACTAGGATGACGATCTGTACTTACAACGCCCGCACGCTTGCGTCGGAAGCATCCGTCGAGGACCTGATGATGCAAGCCAGGAAGATCAAGTACGACGTCATCGGACTGACCGAGACGAGAAGACACCACCCCTACACGCCGCCTACGACTCCGGAGAAGAACTGTTCCTCGGAACATGCGACAGCAGGGGAGTAGGCGGCGTTGGTGTCCTCGTCAACACGCACTTGGCCATGAACATCGATTAGTACGAGTCTCTGACAAGCCGAATCGGACGTCTGCGACTGAAGCGATGTGGCCCCGTGCCAGCCTTGACTGTGTTCGTCGCGTATGCCCCAACATCCGACTACGACGACGAAGACGTCGAGGCCTTCTACGTGGAGCTGGAGAAGATCTATAAGGAAGATCACACCTTCTACAAGGTGATCGTCGGCGACTTCAACGCCAAGATCGGGCCACGAAGGTCGCCGGAAGAACTTCACATCGGAACCCACGGTTTGGAGTGGAACGAGCAAGGTGAAAGGCTGTCTGAGTTTATCATGTCGACCAAGACCATCCATGGAAACTCGCAGTTTCAGAAGCCTCCCCCCCTACGATGGACCTGGGAATCCCCCGGTGGCCAGTTCCACAACGAGATCGACCACATCATCTTCAATCGCAAGTATTGCCTGACCGATGTCTCCGTTGTCCCCAAGTTCTACACGGGATCGGACCACCGCCTCCTTCGCGCGAGGTTCCGCTTTTCGCGTCAAGGAGAGAAGGCCGCGAAGTTCAAGAAGAGGAATCCCAGAACGACCATCAACTGGGATCTCTACACCTCTCTTGTCGGCCTTTGGGAAGATGCCGTCATGGACAACGTCGACGAGGAATACGACCGCTTCGTGCACCATCTCCACGATAGTGCTAAGGGAGCCGAGAGCTTGAAGACTACCAAGAGACGCCTGTCTCCGGAAACTCTCGAGCTGATACGCCAGCGTGGAGCAGCACGAGCGTCAGGCAACTACCAACTGACGTCCGAGCTTGCAAAGCTATGCAGAGGGGCGATAAAGGAAGATCTCAAGGAGAGAAGGGCGGATGTGTTGGCTGAAGCAGCAGAGGCAGGGCTGAGCATTCGCAATGCCCGCCGGAACTTCGCCAACTTCAAGACCAAGATGACCGCTCTCCGTCGTCCTGACGGAACCATCACCTCTTCCAGAAGGACCATGGAGAAAGTCATCCAGGACTTCTACTCCGATCTCTTCGATAGCCACGTCCACCTGCCCCCATGCCATCTTCCGCAGGATGGATACGTCGTCCCCTCTGTTCTCTCTTCCGAAATCCGACACGCCATCTCGTCGGTGAAGAAACGTACAGCACCCGGTTCTAACAGGATCAGAGCTGAACACTTGAAGAACCTCCCGCCAGCGCTCATCAACACCTTGGCGCGGCTCTTCACACGCTACCTGTCCGAATGCAAGGTTCCATCTCAGTGAAAGACCAGCAAGACCGTTTTGCTGTACAAGAAGGGAGACGTGCACGACATTGGCAACTATCGCCCGATCTGCCTGTTGTCCGTAGTCTACAAGCTGTTCACTCGAGTTATCCTGAATAGGATTAGTAGAACGCTGGACGAAGGAGAGCCATGCGAACAAGCAGGATTTCGGAGAGGATTCAGCACGAGCTGCCGCTGTGCCTTACGTTCATCGACCTGAAGAAGGCATTCGACTCCGTCGAGACTGAAGCGGTCATGGAAGCCCTGCTCACCCAGGGCGTTCCTACTCAGTACATCAGAGTCCTTCGAGAGCTGTACAGAGGATTCACAACCAAGATCTCACCATTCTACAACGACGTCGTCATTGACGTGAAGAGAGGGGTTCGACAAGGGGATACCATATCCCCGAAGCTCTTCAGCGCCACCCTCGAAAACGTCATGCGCGAACTAGAATGGGAAGACATGGGAGTGAAGGTCGACGGCCGGCAACTGCACCATCTTCGCTTCGCTGACGACATCGTGCTCATAACACCGAGCATCAGTCAGGCGGAGCAAATGCTGGCCGACTTCGATCGTGTATGTGGGAACGTTGGACTGCAGCTGAATCTTACGAAGACGATGTTCATGAGGAACGGATGGGTTTCTGATGCCCCATTCTCGCTCAACGGAACGAACATCTCCGAATGCTCCAGCTATGTGTATCTGGGTCGCGAAGTCAACATGGCCAACGACCTAGCACCAGAGCTGAGCAGGAGGAAACGAGCGGCTTGGGGAGCTTTCAAGAGCGTCGAAGAAGTCGCGAAGAAGGCGAAGAACGTCCGACTCCGAGCCCACCTATTCGACTCTACCATTCTTCCTGCCCTAACATACACCTCAGAGGCCTGGGCTATACGAAAGCAGGATGAACACGCCATCAGCGTCGCGCAGCGTGGAATCGAGAGGACGATGCTCGGAGTGAAACGACTCACGCAAGTGAGAGAAGGCCTCCGGAGTTCCGAGCTTCGCCGACGTTCGAAGATCAGAGACGCTGTCGCATGGGCCAAGTCGTCGAAAATTAGGTGGGCCGGCCACGTAATGCGATTCGCAGACACCCGCTGGACGAGAGCCGTCACAGATTGGATTCCGCGGGATGTCAAAAGAACACCAGGACGCCCACCAACGCGTTGGTCGGACTTCTTCGTGAAAGCCCTGAACGACCGATATGACGCTCTTCGTGTCCCTCGAGCGAGGAGGATCCATTGGACCACTCTGGCACGCGACAGGGACGAATGGAGACGCTGCTGGCGCCCGCTCGAGCAAGTCGATGATCAACGGGACGACAGGTGATACAGGTGACAGGTGAAATGGAGCACCTTAGTTTGTTCTTTTGACAAAGGGAGTCGCCATTCATGAGACCAGCGATCAACACCATTTATGGCTCGTTGTAGAAGGTTTTGATCGTGGACTGGTGAGCTATGGTAAATTTTCAAGTCATCCGCAAAAGCTATGCATTCCACTCCTGAGCTCATAAATTAGTGACTGTAGTTCATGGGTATAGGTATTGAATGGAATAGGGTATAGAACGCAACCTTGTGGAATGTCACTAAGAGCCGATTGAGTTGCTGAATAATTGGAGTTAGTATGTACGTACATTAAAAGTTCCGCGATCTAGAAATTCAACTACCCAAGAAATTATACGAGGTTGTATGCCCACGCGATCAGTTTAGCTTTTAGTCTTTTATGGCATACCCTATCAAAGGTTTTTTGCAAAATCAAAGTAAATTACACCAAGCCATCCTATGCTATCTAGGTTATTGGTCCAATCATCCAAGGCCTGCAGCGCGTTTTCTAGAAATACTGCTCAAAACTCATAGTCCTCGTCGGAGTCGTTTCAGCAGGGCGCCTGCAATCTGCGCATCGAATCGAATCCGCCTTCTGTCCTTCCAACTTAATAGCGACGGTTGATACAAGCACTGAAGCACTGCCGAGGCCGATTGCTGAGTGTAAGCATCTCACCAAGGTGCTCACCCTATGCTAGAATAACCTAGTTGACCATCGATGACCCAAACGGCTGTTGATGTGTGCCCGCCGACGGCAGCAAGCGCTCACAGGTCACGTGAAGAGCTTTTGGAAATGCCGGAACGAAGTCGATCTCATCGGCAGTGTGACTGTCGGCAGGCTGCCGCACAGCAGAACAACCAAAACACTGGTTAGACTGGCACCATTGACACCAGAAATTCGAAATGATTTGAACGGAGACCAGTGGGAAGAGCTTGGAGCATTAGCCTGATCATCGCATGAGTGACGATCGGAGCCACTTCAAACGATGCTGCAGAAGAACTACTTACGAACGATGGCGTCGAAAGAACACTCCGAGGGGCAATGCGCTGTGGACGGGTCGACGGACACCGCCTGATGTGACCTCCGAATGGGCTCACGCTCTCAGAAATGCAGAGAACAACCGTCGCCGCTCTCCTACTCGCACATCATCGCGGAGGCTGCATAGCCCTAGGCCACTTCGACTCCTCGGCAAGGCGTGCTAATTGCTGCTCAGCAGAGCAGCCACGGATTTCCTCTTTCGAGCGACCCTGGGCTGCTGCTTTCGAAAAGAAAAAACACGTCTTCCTAAATCATTCCACGGCAGTTTTCATTTCATTTCGCGATTCCTTTCAGAAGAAAACGACAGAATTTAAATTTACGTAAGAAATCTTGCTGAAAGCGATCTCCTGACGTTCGAGTTACAGGAAATCGACCATTTATTAAGGCTCTTTAATGCTGCTAAAGCACTTTACTATCAGGCATGTACGAGCTCCCAAGAATTGAGAATGCTGGTGGATGATGTGCTGAGCCAAAATTGAGAAGGGATTTACGAAAAGCATTGCAAGGCAATGCCAGAAAGCGGAGCAATTTAACGGTATGTCTGAATGTAGTGAGCACAGCGTTAATCCATGGGAATTGCCACTGCTCCGACAATTTTTCAGAACACCGTAACACGTAGTGTAGCCATATTCTAGCCCTGACATCGATTAAAAGCTTTGTTTTTTTTTCGGACGAGTAGTCAGAAGCGCGGTGGAAAGCACAGAGAAATTGTACTTGGGCCAACATGGTTCACTTTCCAAGGCGGGCTGCGGAATCGTCATATATGCATTCGATAGAACATCTGCTAGAAGGAATAAGCTATATGACGCCCTTTTTAGAAAAACTGGCGGGGCAGCAACACAATGATAAAGAATGGTACGACGTTATCACTGGATCTCCAAAGCTAAACTTGTGCTGGAATAATCGAATTCGAATGATTTTTTCGAAATTTTATTCCAATTTTTAATCGATTGTTCGAAATGTCTTGTGATTCGAATATTATTCGAATTCGATATTCGAGGGTTGGAGTGGAACGAGCAAGACAAAGACTGAGTTCATCATGTCGACCAAGACCATCCATGGAAACACACAGTTCCAGAAGTCTCCCGCCCTAATGGACCTGGTGGCAGTCCCGCAACGAGATCGACCACGTCATCTTCGACCGCAGGTATTGCCTGACCGACTCTCCGTTGTCCCCAAGTCCACGGGACATCACCGCCTCCTTCGCGCGAGGTTCTGCTTTTCGCGTCAAGGAGAGAAGGCCGCAAACTTCAAGAAGAGGAGTCCCAGAACAACTATCAACTGGACTTCTACATCTCTCTTGCCGGCCTTTGGGAAGATGCCGTCATGGACAACGTCGATGAGGAATACGACCGCTTCGTTCACCATCTCCACGATAGTGCTAAGGGAGCCGAGAGCTTGAGGACCACCAAGGGACGTCTGTCTCCGGAAACTCTAGAGCTGATACGCCATCGTTGCGCAGCCCGAACATCAAGCAACTACTAACTGACGTCCGAGCTTGCAGGGCTATGTAGAGCGATGAACAGAGGGTAAAGAAGGATCTTAAGGAGAGAAGGGCGGAAGGGTTGGCTGAAGCTGCAGAGGCAGGGTTGAGCACCCGCAATGCCCGCAGGAACTTCGCCAACTTCAGGACCAAGATGACTGCTCTCCGACGCTCTGATGGAACCGTCACCTCTTCCACGAGGACAATGAAGAAGGTCATCCTCGACTTCTCCTCAGATATCTTCGGTAGCCACGTCCACCTGCCCTCATGCCATCTTCTGCAGGATGGATGCGTCGTCCCCTCTGTTCTCCCTTCTGAGATTCGACACGCCATCTCGTCGGCAAAAAAAAACGTACAGCACCCGGTCCGACAAGATCAGAGCTGAACACCTGAAGAACCTCCCGCCAACGCTCAACATTCTGGCGCGACTCTTCACGTGCTACATACCTGTCGGAGTGCAAGGTTCCGTCTCGGTGGAAGACCAACAGGACCGTCTTGCTGTACAAAAAGGGGGACGTGCACGACATTGGCAACTATCGCCCGATCTGCCTGGTGTCCGTAATCTACAAGCAGTTCACTCGAGTCATCCTGAATAGGATCAGCTGAATGCTGGACGAAGGAGAGCCATGCGATCAAGCAGGATTTCGGAGAGGATTCAGCACGGTTGACCACATACACACCAATACGAAGTTCGTCGAAGTGTCGCGAGAGTACAAGCTGCCGCTGTGCACGACGTTCATCGACCTGAAGAAGGCATTTGACTCCGACGAAGCGGAAGCGGTCATCGACGCCGTGCTCACTCGGGGCTTCCTATTCAGTAAATAAGGGTACTTCCAGAGCTGTAAAGTGCATTTACGACCAAGATTTCACCATTCTACAACGACGTCCTCATCGATGTGAAGACAGGGGTTCGGCAGGGGGATGGGGGATACCATATCCCCGAAGCTCTTCAGCGCCACCCTCGGAAATGTCATGCGCGAACTAGAATGGGAAGACATGGGGTGAAGGTCGATGACCGGCAACTGCACCATCCTTCGTGGTCGTAACACCGAGCATTAGCCAGGCGGATAGAATGCTGGCAGAATTCGATCGTGTATGTGAGAACGTTGGACAGCTAGATCTGTAGAAGACGATGTTCATGAGGAACGCGGAAGTTTCTGATGGCTCATTCGCCCAAGCGCCAGAGCTGAGCAGGAGGAAACGAGCGGCTTGGGGAGTTTTCAAGAGCGTCGAAGAAGTCGTGAAGAAGACGAAGAACGTCCGAGTCCGTGCCCACCTATTCGACTCCACTGTTCTTCCTGCCCTAACATACGCCTCAGAGACCTGGGCTATACGAAAGCAGGATGAACACGCGATCAGCGTCGCGCAGCGTTAAATGGAGAGGACGATGCTAGAAGTAACACGACTCACGCAACTGAGAGGAGGCCTCCGGAGCTCCGAGCTTCGCTGACGTTCGAAGATCAGAGACACTTCGCATGGGCCAAGTCGTCGAAAATTAGGCCTCCCGCCGCTCAGAGTTCTTCGTGAAAGCACTGAACGAATGATATGACGCTCTTCGTGTTCCTAGAGATGAAGGTCCACTGGAGCACTATGGCACGCGACAGGGACGAATGGAGACGATGCAGGCGCGCGCTCGAGAAACTCTTTAACTTCGATTATTCGAAATTCGACCTATTGAAAATCGATTGATACTCATTTATTCCAAACTCGACATTTTGAAATATATTCGGTCATTCGAAAATTCGGTATTTCTGAAATCAAATATTATTCGATCATTCGAAATTTGACTTTTTTCCGAAGGACACAGGTATAGTATGCTTACGGGCCCTCGTGTGAAGTAAGGTCATCATAGTCACGTGACTCCAATCACGATCGGTTAATTCTGAGAAATAATCGATATAGCTGTCCAAAAAATGGACACTACCGATCGATACTGGTTGACTTCCTTCCGTCAGCGATCATAATCACGTGCATAACTTCCGTCCTGATCGGTTGAATCTGACAGAAAATATCGATCGGCATTGATTGCCTCATCGATCTACAACATGTCTTCTGAATCTCGACGCATGTTGGACGGTACTGAGAGGATATACTGACACGCGCTTACAGGCCCGCACTTAATAGTTCACTCTTTACTGGTCCGCTTACTCTTTCTAACTCGCAGGCACGTTGGACGACGTCTTTGACACATCTTCTGAACACCCCGCACGCTGGACGAGGCTTCGGCTAAGAGAAAATCTCACCGTCCTGACTATGCGGTTTATTCGAATATTCGACTTCCGAAATTGAACCAACAAATGGAATCATTCGATTATTCGGAAATACGAATAACCCAAAACCGAGTTTATTCGATTATTCGTTTAATCGACAAATTTTTGGAAAAGCGGAAGTATATTGAAACCTAAAACCTATCAAGAGGCTGACTCTCTCGGAGAGTTCAGTTACGATTACGATCGAGGGTCGCGACGCGGAATGGGACTAGGGGCGAACATCCTCCCTCTCTTGCGCTAGGATTGGTCTAGAACTCTACTGTCTACGGGCTGCGCATTAATTATGGGCCTCAAATAATCGAAGTGTCGTAGTAGCGCAAACTATTCAATACGGAGGAAAACAATTCGTAATCTTCGCTAAGGTGCTTAGCAATCAAGAGTTATGGTCTTCATTCGAAGTGCTCCCTTCTTGCAGCTGCAGCTTCTCAGATAAAACACGAAGGCATCTCAGATAGTCCTCATTGAGATCATTCCAAGCCTTCCTAATTGTAGTTTTGAGCAAACCCAAATTGTTGTGCCTTGTAGCTGAGATCTTGTGCTCTAAAACTGACGAAGCCAAAAGGTCAAGTGGATTCAGATCTGGTGAATTTGATGGGCATTCTACGTGGGCGATGAAACCTGCAAACACCACTGCAGGACGACACTTGATTTGTCTGCAGGAGCCGAGTCTTGCAAAAAGCACCATTGCCTGTCTCCAAAGTGAGAAATGGACCATGGCTTCAAAACGTTCTCCAGGACCGATTTCAAGTATATTTACTTATTGATCTTCACTCCAGCATCGACGAACACCAATGGCGTCTTCCCATCTGAGGTTATCGCACCCAATCCATAACAGAGGTTGGATGTGCAGTCTTCCCGATGACTTTTTCTCTAGAAATGCCCCGCTTCTTATCGGCTGTAAGGATCCAGCTGTTTTGTGGATACACAATAGGTTCTATTGCAAAAGTTTTCTCGTCATTGAAAGCGATACTCGGTGCGTGTCATCTGCGAAGTGCGTCAAAAGTGTCATGCATCTCTTCATCCGCACGTTCTTCATTTGGGGCGAGGGGAAATGTGCCGTCTGTTATCGGTAAGGGCGAAGTCCTAGCTTCCCTCTGACAATGTTTCTCACAGAGGTACATAGCGCTGATCCCTTCCTCTTTCGTCTCATTTCTCATTGAGCGGCGAGGAGTTTTTCTTACGAATCTTTTCATGGTGTCAGATGTTGCAACAGAAACCTTTCCACCTGCTTCTTTCCTGTCCGATGTACTTTTGACCTCCTTGAGCCGTTCAATCGTGTTTCGAACCAGGAAAACAGAGAGATGAGCAATTTCCGTCGACTCATGACCTTCCTGGTGCAGACCGATGGTGGAGGCACGCTTCGGATGAGCTTTAACCATAGCTTAGGACGCAAAGAACATACAAAAAACTTTTCGCATAGCATAGTATATACAAATCATAAAATAATAGCACTTAAATTTTCAGAAAAATGTGGCTCGCAGCTCAAATCCGCAAATTTTCGCCGAGACCCATAATTAATGCGCACCCTGTATATCAAGGCTCGGGTTCACACGAAGTGTGCGGCAGCTATCCTAGTCGGAAGCGGGGACAGCTATGTGGCTCCTTCCCTGAAAGAAATGTGCTCTCGTAGTTTCGTTCAGCGGTCGCGTTTGTAAAGTGGTTTACCCTCAGTTTACCGTCTGTCGAGAAGGCAGAGTGGAGTGCCCCGCCTCATCAGGATAGATCCGTAGTTCGAGGTACAGCTCCTCCCACACGCCCCTCTGTTCGGCCGTCAAATTCCTGAGCACCTCATTGTCAAGATGTTCTTACTTCAGTATTGATGATAAAGAAAGTATTCCCTCGCGCTAGCAGATGACTTCAAGCTGATAATGGTCACACCCTTCCGGCCTTGCTGGTCTCTGAAAAAATCTGACACACTGAGTCCTCGTTGTCAGTTGGATGAAGTGCAGTGGTAGTTCTGGTATCGCAGATGAAGCGAACTTATTTCACTGTTCAACGGCAGTCGAACGTGGACTATTGTCTGGGTTACTGCTCCAGATCTCTCCACTATTAGATGCGACGCCCAATCCTCTGTAGACGGCCACCGCAACAAGCCTCTTCTTCGAATGTTGACCTTTGCTGCAATACGCCTAGTAGCTAAACAACTCCACCGCTTCGCTTTAAATAAGCCATGAAGTAAGAGTAGAGGATAAGGTCAACTAAATGTGTTAGCTGGACTCCATCCAGGAGTTGCCTCGCCTGCGGCAGCGGAGCAGAGCACACAACTCAGGCATGGCCTAGACTGAGATCGTTTCTAGCAATGCGCTTCGCCTGTCCTGCTTCCAGCGTTACGGAAAACTCGTAAGGTGCCTCTACCCCGCACCCTACCCAAGTGCCATACCGCCGTCTTAGGAGTTATTGGAGAAAACATATTCACTACACATAGGTAGGCTTTGGAAATCCCAAGTGATATTTCCGTAGGCTAGTAAAGCCTGACGTCAGCCAACTTCTGAGTGCCATCTTGAACAGAACGGCGTATGCAATGCTGTGCTGTCAGCGTGTCTGCGCACAGAAGCGGGACGTTTGCCACTCCGTACACAGTTGACTGGCTTCGTTGACGCCGTCTTCCTTTCCACGCACGAACGTGGCCGTACCATCGTAAGCAAGCTTCGCACATCTTGTCCGCTATCGGCGCCGCACCGAACTTCTGCCGAATAGCCTCGTTTCGGATGAGGTTCAGGCGCATGACTCCAGCCATCCAGCGCAGCATCTTCGTTTCCATGATCATCCTCCAAGAGAGTGAAGCTCGGTTCCAGATCGAAACTCGATGAACCACGACCAGGGCTGTTGGCCACACCGGGAAATGTTAGGCATGATCTGAGTGACACAGCGCCAATTCTGCCCATTTTCTTCTGAGCTCTCTGGCGGCTAAATCTCAGCCGCCTTGTGGCCCATCCCGTGGTCATCATATTATACGAGCACGTGTGTAGAAGTCAATAATTGCCAGCAGGCAGCCACTTCTCCGCACTACAGACGCTGCCGAAGTGTTCGACACTGAATGGATCACAGCGCATCTGTCTCCAACTCCATACGCATCAATAGGTTCAAATGCGCTGTTGATGGATCTCGGACCCACGAATTCCGCACGGACGAGCGATTGTTTTCGGGTGGTCGGGACACCAAACAAGGCAGTTCGGTTGCGCGAGATAAGGCGCTGCGATGCCGCGAGTCGCGAACAATGACACGGCCGAGTTGCGACGCAGATCGCCATCAGCACTCATTTGTGAGGCTCTCCTAGTGTACCTCCGGAGGGCGCACTGTTTAAAAGTTCATGACCGACTCCACACCTTTATATCACCTCAGCGACTCACACTTACAGAAGGCACAACCATAACGATCAACAATGAGAGGGGAACAACAACAAAACGACTACAACAAGAACATAGTTGGATGGTGTATGGAGGCCCAATCCTACTGCTGGTGCGGAGGCGCCAGACACTGAGCGATGAACAGTGGGGCTATGTGAGAGATGGGCGGAAGAGCATGGCATGGACCGTCGAGCAGTCGAACGACAGCGGCCTTCGCAGCTGGCCGCAAGGCAGTTCTGGCTCCTGTCCGTGACGGCGCTTCCAAGGGAGCGAGCGACGCGAACGGTGTCTTCGAGACTGAGCTCGGTCTCGCCTCGGACCTCGTGGAGTGTGTGAAATCGCGTGCGCAGTATAGGCCCTGTAATGGTAATCGCTGCCGCGTGTTAGTGCTGAAAGGATGAAAGAGAACTACCTCTTCCGTATCCAGCACAACGAATAAGTTTGAGTCCGTGTCGCTCATCGCAATCAGATTTCTAACTGGAGCTTCCAGTTCGAAGCAACCTTTTAGCGCTGCTGTCTCGACATCAAACTCCATCACTGAATTCGACAGAAAGTGTCAGACGAGAGGGCGGGCATCGTTTTCCGAAGCAAACATCATGGAAACCGCCAGAATAGAACCTAGTCGCTACCTCTGTTTCTAGACCAGGCGAACGCCCCTAGAGGTGACACGCGCACACTAAGTGGCTGCTCCACCACCCACACGAACTCGAATTTCATCGCCACGTGCATCCAGCACCGCACAGATCTGTCCGTCGCACACAGCAGGTGACCTCTGCCGTCGAACTCCACAGACCGTGCTCTGCCATTTGCTCTCAGCACCTCTATCTCACTCATCTGAAACATAACCGACTGCGAGGTAATGAGCTACTGGGCCACGATGACCACATGGCTGGTGTGGGCGGAAAAATGGGATCTCTTTTAGGCTGGATAGTGTTGCTATGAAGGGGAACGAGGTTCGACAACGTGTAAGGTTTGCTCACACCTTAGCAGCACCCAAAAACCTTCAGACATGCGGCTAAGAGTTCCTCTCTGCCATAGGGGACACGGTTATGCAACCACTTAATTGCTCGTGACCTTGTGCAGGCCGCGCACACATTCAAGGTGAAAAGCAAGCATGTAAAAGTGAGCAAGTAAAAGCAGCAGAAAAAAAACCAACGTCAACAGTGCTCCAAACGATTAGCACGTCCGTGTTGCCCGTACCTTCGGAATGCGCAGATGCCCACATGGCTTTATGAATTTTAGAACCAGCATGGAATTCGTACCGCTGAAATCGCTGGATGTGAACTGAGCGTAAGAAAAATTCGGAAACGAAAACTTTCAGGAGATACCTTGTCTATGTGACGAGTTGGGTCGAGTTTGAAGCGCTTACCATCTTCGCAAGGAATCCATACGTTAACCTTTCCGCAACTCATAATAGATAAGATAACCTTAAACGTCACATTGGTTTAAGAGTTTTTAAAAAGAATACGCTAACCATGCCCAACCCTACCTTGTCATCGCTAGGCGAAACATCTTCTGATCCAGTTATGGAAATGGTGTCCTTTGGAACTATGAAAGACTCTAGCACTTGCATTTCCAGATCGCTGGATTTAGAACGCCTCCAAAAACGGAGGCGTTTCTGAAAGACACCCCAAACTCCAATGTTCCTCGAAACCCTCACTTGAGAAAAGCCGACAAAACAAAACCAAAGCTTCTGAACGTACATGATCCTCCTCGAAATTAATGATCTTCTCGAGTGTTACTATTACAGAGTCCGTGAAAAAGACTTGCTCAACATCTGGGAACGTTTGAGTAATTCCAACGAACGACATATCTCCATCAGCAACATTTTCCAAGGAAAAGCTGACCTGAAAGGCTTTCGTTAGCAGGTTGGATGAATTGAAAAGTAGTTGCTAATAAAGACAAATTCAAAACTATTTTGGCATTGAGGGCAACGCCAATACTAAGCGAACGTGACAACACTAAAGCTAGAGTTAGAATGAGGGATGCCTGATCGATTCTTATGGTTAGAGACGAACATTCGAGGATTTCCCCAACAAGTTATTGTCGCCGATTTGGCCAGCGGACGTCGTAGGCCTGAAGTCGAGGTTTTCGGGGAAGCTAAAGTTAGTTAGCTGAGTTTACTCATTTGAACTCATGGAAATCAGATGCTTCAGATACCAAGTGATACAGGCGAAAGCTTCCTTTCATCACCTTGGTATCCGAAAGCATCTGAATTCCCCTCTTCCCAATAGGACACTGACAAAAGAACTTTCTAATGTACTCCGCAACGGCAAGAACAAATACTATTGGAAGAATCTCGACTCTCCAAATAGTAAGAAAACACGTCTTGTTTTTGTCGAATTTTTGAGGCAAACGAGTAAGAAAGAGCCAGTGAAAGTTTTTGTGCTCAACGACGAGGTGACCACGCAGAGGTGAGCGAAACATGGCATGGCTGGGACAGTAGTAGAGGTACTGATTTCCGAAACTGATGTCAAGGGTTCGGCTCCTGAACCATGTCACTCTTTTACATTTTTACTCTACTATCGAGTTTCCATAGAAAGTCGGCGTCTTGAAGTTTACTGTGCTATGATCTTGTAAGAACTGCTGTCGATGTTGACAGTGCGTTACCGGTGTCTCAAAATAGGATGATTTATGAAACTTTCACACAAGCACCAGTAATCCTCAGGATAATGGTAAGGGCATGGGGAAAAGTATAACAACGACAGGAAGCTGTTCACAAGAACACTGGACACTGTCGTGCATTCACCACCAGAAAAGTTCGAAAAAATTGCCCAAGCTGAGCCTGCCCAAGGGAGGTAGCGTAACCGGGGATGTGCTGGTCACGAATATAGCATCTGTTTATAAAATTTCGACCAATTACGTCAGGTTGTGTTCGTGAAGGTGGCGGGGACAGGTTACAACCTTTTTGCCATTCCCTCCTCTGTCGTTGTGTGGTGATTCATGACCAGTACCCCAAGCCTGTAATGCGGAACAATTCATGGAATATCTATGACACAACTTCGGCACGAAGGCACCGAGGTACAGGATGCATATGGCCTTTGTCATACCATCGCTCACCCAGAGCGATGCCTAATGATATACTCCCATATCGATCGGGCGGCGCGATGGAATCGATATGGGTGCATATCATTAAGCGTCGCTCGGGGTGAGCGATGGTATGACCAAGGCCTATAAGAATACGGCTGATCACGGCTAAGCGCACCTTGTGAAGGCGACACCTTCACTTGACGAGGTGTTGCGCTATGCGATTACACTATGACAGCACTGACTTCACCCATGTTGACAACTACCGTCACATGTAACAGCAGCTAGAGGGCATGTTGTAAGGAACGTAGTGCCTCGTATTTGCGAAAAGCTTTCTGACGTTGCTTCTCGTTCTTCCAGTTTGAAAAGTCTTACTCTGATTTGCTGTATCACTGGTGCTTGTCTGGACGTTTCATAAATCATCGTATTTCACGCAGTTGATACATTAGTAATGAATTACGAAGTGCCGAAAAGAAAAAAGTAATAAAAGCATTAGAGCCCAGATCGCTCCTAAAAGGCGTGCACATACCGCTTCTCTACGAAAGCTCGATAGTAAAATAAAAGTGCAGAAGAAAGACATGTTGTAGGAAATGAATCCTTGGCGTTACGTTCGCAAAGCAGCAAGTCTTAAACCGCGTCACCCAGGCCATGCTGCGCCCCCTCGCGCCTGTGTGGTCAGCTCGTTGCTAATCATTCGGAACTTTCAGTGCCTCCTACTCGTCTGCTTTAAGAGTTCGGCAACATCAAAATATGTTTCCTTACTAGTGGAAGATATTCTTCCCATTGCATTCGTTCTTGCCGTTCCGGCGTACCGTTGATAGCTCCTCGTAAGGATGTTCGCGATTGAGAGACAGGCTCAGCGAATCGCGTAGAAAAAACAGAAGACGCAATCAGGAGATTACTAGAACCTGTGGAGGGCGAGGTGAAACGGTTTTGCGAAACTTCGCTGAGTTACCCAACATCTAGCCATCTGTCTTTAAAGAAACGTTATTTATGTACAAGCATAAACTGAGTGAGACCAACCTGACGAATGGTAACGGAGTTAGCACAATCCACCCATTGTAAAGAACCAGGCTTTCCGTTCAATACCAGTGTCCCAGGAGAAGAAGGATCGCTTGAGAAATCAGCGGAGTAGAAATGGAATAAGAACGGAACAGAAATTGAACGATATGCTATACTCGCTCACCTGGCAAAGACGGTTTTAAGGGAGCGATTACACGTAATCACTGTTTTAAGAGATGACAGAACAGTCATGCTTGATGTTAGCACTACATGAACTGAATTATCTTCTGAAAAGGAAACCCTGTAAGCTATACCCTGGACGCAAAGAGAGAAAGGAAGACCTACTGTTGAACGAAAGCCTACCGTTACACTACGCAATGTCACACTTACCCAAGATAACCGCCAGATGACTTCCATCCGTGGAAATAGCCAGGTCACGAACCGGTGCTGCTAGACGGGGTAGCATGTTAGGACGGCCAGCTCCACTCAAAGTGAACTTGCAAAGGACCGCCTCGGCACCAGCAGAGAGTAAGCCACCAAACCGAGTTAGAGCCAGATGGGGGGCCACCTAAAACTTAAGAGTTAGTAGGGCTAATTTTCGATTGCGACCCACACAAACAGGTGATAGAAAAAAGAAACCCACTTTATGCCAGTGAACCATGAAGGCCGTACCTTGCACTCCTTTGCGTGAAACATGGGACCTGCAGAGGGGCAATAAGAGGTGTTCCACTTCCAGTTCGCAAGGACGCAGAAGGACTGCAGGCCCTATCTGTTAGTCGATAGCGACGTTTGCACTGCACTGCCTTTGCAAGTGGCCGTGTAATATTGCTTTGCTCGCACTTTCCGACAAACATGACAAATAAGCGACTTAAGCGAAAGGTCCCTACCAAACATAGACTGCTCCGATCGCCAATGTGGCCGCTACTGCATCGTTCAAAGCAGTGATTCTGACGAAAGAATTGGCTGCGTTGCGCTCTCCGAGTCCTGTAACAATCTGCACGTAGGGACAGAAACAGGAAAGCTATATCACAACTATGAACGAATGGATGAAGGTTATGTCAAGCAACTGCTATCTAATGAGCAACTCATACTCAAGCAACTCTTGTAGTTGTCTTTGCATCAGGGTCAAGGGGGCTGCGATATCCGAAGAAAAGGTAGAGCATAGGTTCCTGGAAACACCGTGTCCAATACATTTCGGGATCCATGGTGCAGGTATCGATGTCGCCCTTAACAGGGGTGCGCGTTTAACGATTAACGATTAACCGATTTACCGGATTTACCGGCATTTTTCGTTAAAATTTTTAACAAAATTTAACGATGAAAATTTCCGTTAAATTGCATTACACACCATTTCTGAAATTTTACTTTTCTTCCTGCAAATGCATTTTGGACGATATTTCGGAGTAGTTTTCGCAGTGTCGTTGCGATGCCGAGGAAACCCTCTACCTACTTGAATCAGTGGAATTAGGCAATCAATGTCGTCCTTGTGTTTTCAAGAATTGTTGGCATTTTTCCTGCTCCTTTACTGCTATTGCTCCAATTTATTTGCGTGCGCCTCCACTTTTCTCTGCTGTAGTTTTGCGTTTTTGGACGTTTTCCTTGACCGTTTTTCGCGTTTGATTGCTACATATTAAGTCTTCATGCTTAACAACCAGTCAATTTTCCACAGTTCTTGTGATACTTACTTCAGAAGTGGTATTGAAAGCGCATAGAAACGCAAAAAAAAAAACGCTACAAAATACAAATAATGCGTGACATGAAACACATTGAAATAATGGGTACAAATAATACAAATAATAATGGTGGCGATGTCCGTTCCTCCACGTGGTGCCACTGGAAACTGCCCGCTCTGCGAGCTAAGCCGAACACGGACATTCGATTGCAGGCGACAGGCCCTTGTGACAGGCCGGCCTACGAACACCCATGTCACATCACATGGTTCATGAAATTGCAAGTTTTTCGAGATAACAGGGATAAGCGAAACAATCAAAGAAAAGGCCCTTTCCCTCTTTTTCACAAGTTTTCCGGAAAATAGTGCGGGTTCTTCGTGTGGCAATAGGCGATGATTGTAGGATTACTTCAAGGCAACATTAGACTAATAGATAGAGCGTGGCTGCTGGTACTGTCGTTTATTGAATTTCATGCCATGCATGTCAACGATTTCATAATAGAATAGAGTTAAATAAGAAAGAGAAGAAACCGATGACCACTCTTCGTCAGTTATTATATAAGAGGCTTGTATGAAAGCTGGTTCTTTACGTGCAGACTATTGCATAAAGATTTTTTAAACTTCTACGAAAAATAAATATCTCTGGAGGTGCAGGGTTAGCTCTAGCAAGAAATTCCCCTTATGTCTGCGGATTCTTTCGCCCAATTTGCAAACTTATCATAGCATCGTTCATTTAATTTCAGTGGATATGAGTGTGTGGCATTGATGACCTAGGGAACAAGCACTTTGGGGTTGTCCCCCTCTGACTAGGATAGATCCAGAATTCGGTGTAGACATACCATATTGCCATGTATCCGGAGTCGAAAAAATCAATAAAGCAAAAGATCTGACTTTCTACATACTAAATACAGCCAAACTGACTATAGCTGAGGAAAATTTTATTTGACGAATTTACCGATTTTACCACAAAAATGTTTCGTTGAAAAATGGTTGTTAAAAATCTACCGAAAAAAAATTTAACGCACACCCCTGGTCCGTAACTGAAGGAAGCGCCTGAAGCGCTCCTCAATAGAAACTCCCAGGTCCATCACCGTGCAGCCTTAAAGGTTCCTGGCTGCTTGCTTTGGCCCCAACGTACATGGGCCTGGCGATCAAGGGAGCTCATCCGACCAATTTCTGCTGAACTACTGATGTTCTTGGTCTCCCATTTGCAATTACCATTTTTAACCCTATCGCTTTTCTCCTCGACCATTCCGTAGGACGCCGTTTGGGAAGCATATGGCAAATGTGCCCATAGTTCTCTAGGCTCAACAAGGCAAAGTCATAATAAAGTGGCTAACATTCTCGGCCGTTAAGGCCTTCGCACACTTTCGCCGCCACGCGGCGCGGCACCACGATTGCCATAGATATCGATTTGCCTCGCGAGGCGAACCTGCGTCTCTGCCACATGCTTAAAGATAGGGCTGCCGCGTGGCGGCGAAAGTGTGCGAAGGCCTTTAGCTTAACAACGACATGACGTTAGTCTGGTCCAATAGTTCGGGTTATAAGGTTTACATTTTCTGGTTTCTATTGCCGAAGATTTTCGTAATGGAGCCAGTACTAATAAAAATGAACAAAATGGAACCTTCAATGTGGGTTTTGCACAAGAAACTTTCGGGAGACATTGTCGAGTTCTCGTCGGTCGGAATGACAAAAACTTCCTTTCCGCTGCAGTAGGTCACGAAGCTGTTCTGAATTAGCCACGACAATGGTGATGAAGATGAAAGAAAAAATGTTTTCGAGACGAACATACCGTCACTGCAATTTGTTCGGGACGAAGACCGGGCGGAAGTTGTGCGATATTCGCCAGAGATTTGTCAAGCATTACGTTGGCAATCGTAATATGGCCACCGTGGTCCACAGCCAGTACACAGCGTTTCTCCTCGTGAAGATAAAATGCCCTTCTGAAACTTTATGCTTTGGTGTTGGTAAACAAAGAGGCCTGGGAAAACAGCTTACATTACTGGAAATGCCGTCACTTTATCGCAAGACATTTGTTGGAATCCTTTTCCAGTGTTCTGCCAATGAATCATGTCACCTCCTCTGCTTATAGCCAGTAACTATAAATATGAATTGCTGACGTCTACAAACTAGTGATAAGTGGAGCATCCGCAAAAGTAAAGAAAGCACACCTTGTCCCGTTCCACAAAGAAAATAGACACTAGATCGTCGATGTGCTGAAGAACTTCAGTACGCTGCCCGTCGATGGTTGAATATAAAACGCAGTCAGAGCCACTGCACGTTGCAATAACTCTTAAAACTGTATATAGATAGAGAGCTGTGCCAGGGCAAAGTAAATAACAATAGTAACAAAAGTAACAAAAGTTAATAAATAAGTAATCCCTGTTTGCTCTGCGCTACGCCTTCTATTCTAAGGGATATGGTGGCGGCAAAAGAAATCGTACTTGGTCCACACAATGACTTGCAGTGACCGGCCGACGAACAATTCACCGATCCTGGAGGGACGGAAAGCTTGGTTGAAGTGCATGGAAACCGCTGAAGCGTGAATCGATTCGAGGTGCAGGCCAGAACCAGCAGTCTCCTCCAGCTTCGTTATGAGTACTACAGCAAGGGATTGAACGAAGAAGTCATTTGTGCAGCAATAGGACTCTCCATGGGGAGTTGCATAATACATACGTTTTAAGAGCCAAAAATTTGCGGTCAGGAGTTCCGCTCCATGTGATTGAAGAACTGTTGTGATGAAGTATGACGAAGGTAGAACAGCGAATGTCTCACGAAATGGAGACAGAGAAAGCAAGAGGTAAGTTTTGTTGACGTTCACTGTGCTGTGTCGAATATCGACGTAAAGCTCCATGCTCTATCTTGTTTTACGACAAAAGCAACACTAAAAAGAAGCAAAGAACTTTAATATGATACGCCCAGTTATAAACCAAATGGTAAGTAAACACTTTTCATCTGCCAGCCTTCTAGTAAGACCCAATGCATAAAAAAATCTGATTGTTCGCAAAGAAACACGAATGTCTCAAACACCGTATGAACCCGCAAATGCAAGCATCCTTTCTCGCTTAGAACAACACGTTAGACAGTTAGATAGTACTACCTTCAGTTCATCTGAAACTGAAACTAAGGCACTCTTATACTTTACAGGACTCCAGAGGACGAGAGGTCAAAAAAATTTCGCCCAAACTTTGCCCAGGGGGGTTATTTGGGGTGTTGATCACGAATTTGACATCCGCCTTTGAAATTTCGGCCGATTACGGTAGATTACGGTACGTACCAGTGACTAAGGCTGTCGAGGTAATAGTCACCGATTTCGCCCAAACTTCGCCTGGTGGTTATTTGGGGTGCTATCACGAATCTGATATTCGTTTTTCGTTTTACACTGGAGTACGGTAGATTACGGTACCTACGGGTAACTAAGGCTGCCGAGGTCATATTCACCAATTTTGCCCAAACTTCGCCTAGGTGGTTATTTGGGGTGCTGATCACGAATCTGACATCCGTTTTCATCTGACATCCTTACCGTAATTTTTCGTTTTACGCTGGAGTTTGGGCGAAATCGGTGACCATTACCTTAGTTACCCGTACGTACCGTAATCTACCGCACTCCAGCGTAAAATGAAAAACGGATGTCGGATTCGTGGTCAGCACCCCAAATAACCCCCTGGGCGAAGTTTGGGTGAAAATTTTTTTTCGACCTCTCCTCGTCCTCTGGAGTCGTAAAGTACAACAGTGCCAAAAATAATAGCTACGCAAGAAAAATAGCGTGAGTACGATAAAGCTAAGGGGAACATGCAGCGCTCCATATCGTTTTCTCAAAGCTCTTCGAGCACTTGACACAGGATTATAAACGGCCGATATCAGGACCGGCTTATCGTAACCTTAGGCGTCGGGTGAGAAGTCCTTTGTGCAATCGCAGAACAAGGCTAGGGAAGGGGCTCCATGGTGTGCCAGACAAGCTGCTCGTATGGAGACTACATTCTTCGCTAAGGGGGGGGGGGGGGGTCCGCGGCTGGGTTTTGCGCTCTTCCAGCGCAGAGCCAGGCTAGGGAAGGAACATGTGTGTGCCATACAAGCTGCTCGTACGGAAATTGCTTTCGTCGCTCAGAGGGAGTCCACGGCTGGGTTCTCCGCTCTTCGAGCGGCGAAGCGCATACGGCCGAAAGAATGCGCAAAAAAACACGCAATGTCGTGTAGTCGTCGAAACCTCCCAGATCTCAGATACTTAGCTGAAATGCAAGAATGTCACGACGCAGGAGAACCAACCCTCGACATTCCTAGCATGAAGCAAACCCTCTACCTACTGCACCACGACCTACTTGCCGACGGTGCCATCGTGGGCTCACAAGACGTCGATCGGACGTCGCAACGTGGACGCGGACGCGCGATCTCTAAGCTAGGAGGGCGCAGACAGCAAAAGTCTCGGTGCGATCCGCACTGCGGTTACGGTGAGCCGGTCCTGATATCCGCCGTTTACAATTGTCTGCACTAGACCACAATAATCGCGTTTGCGTACAAACAAATCTTAAAGCCTCATTGAACGTGTTCAACCCTTACAAGCAAAAAGACGCAAATTTGCTGGAAGGAGTGCAAAACAGCTTTACTCGTAAATTAATGATTAGATGCTATGGAACAAATTACCTTCCCATACCAAGCGGAGTGGATAGAGCTAGATTATTTGGACTGCCTACTTTAAAGGCGAGAAGAGTCAGAAACGATCTACTTATGATGTACAAAATTCTTACAAGATAAGTGCACATTGATCCTGATGAGTTCTTTGTATATGAGGTACTAAGCGGGGTGGTGTCCGCTCCATTATGAGACCGTGGTCGTGGAACACTTAAATAAACACGGTTTCTGTGCTCTCTTCCGCTAGCGCGGAGGAGAGTACATAACTAGGCAGGGGTAGGGGCTTCGGGATGTAGCTGATCTAACTTACGTTTTAAGAAACCTTGCCGGTGTTCAGCGGCGACCTATATAGGGTTGTAGGGCGTTGTCTGGGAAGCACCATAGTGGTTTCCAAATTTCCTGCGGACCTCCGGGTAGGTCAAAAATTGCAAAAAAACTGTAGCTCTTCAGTGTGGCCTGATAACGCAAAACTGACACCTGGAATACCCTTGCCGCGCCCAGAAATTACCTCCAAAGGTTTGGAGCTTCAATCATTGCTAGAGCGTGAGATTTGGCAAATTCCTAATAGAAGGGAGAAAGCACATTCAGAGGAGGCATCCATCAGTAAGCCATCACCGATCGGATGGCCGAGTAACTAACGCGGTGAACTTGCAAGTGAGCGACCAAGGGATCGATTCCGGGTCTTAGGCTTATGCATGGGTAGCGGTCTTTTTTGCATTTTTATCAATGTAGAGTGAATTTTAGAGCCCTAGAAGGGTGCTGTATTCGATTTTCTAATCCGTCCTTAACCCCTTTCAAGATGTTATCCAAGCAAGCTTTCGTCGATTAGAGATACGCCACTGGCCATTCAACCATGCTTGTCTTGTTGAGAACGTTCTCTTTAGATGCTATCCATGTATGACCCCCTTATTATGTCTTTTGCTAGTCTAGGAAGTGTGTCTCGTAGCGGCTTCAATGTGAGCATGATCGAGAGCTATTACTTTGATGCATCACCAAGGCGTGCTGATCGCCCATCGGGTTTCTAGATTTTCTACATTTCTCTTTCTATTTTTCTCTGGAGAACGCTTTTCTTATGACTTCCACTAATTTTACTAACTGTGAGCAAAACTGGAGTGTTTTATCCATCTCGCGTCATTGCTGCCTGTTTTTGTACCGACCACTCTTCCCTGCTCCTGGGGTTCTGTTGCACACGGGGGGGGGGGGGGGGCAGGCATTCTCACAGCTGCAGTGTCGAAAAAAAAAAAAGTTTCGCCAAAGTTCGTCTAGGGCGTGGGTATTCGGGATACTGATCACGATTCTGGGATCCGTTTTTTGTTGCGGTAGATTACAGCATGAGATGTAAGGCTCCCGTCCCGTGGGCGGGAAGTACACCATTCCCCTCATCGTCTGTTGACGACGATCCGCGGACAGCGCCTGACCACAATTTAACATAGGCTTTTGTCTCTAAAATTTGGAGTGCTATTTTCAGCTCAAAATGTGACCTTAGAAACGAAGTGTGGTTAGATAAGAGAACGGTGATGCGTATGCTGTTTTTTCACAGTATCCACATCTACTCTAACCTGATGTATTCCACCGTTACACCGAAAAAGATGCCAGACTCGTGAGAAGCGCTCCAGGTTATCGTCTAAACAAGGTTTGGACGAAGAATTTTTCAGCCTTTGGAGTGTCTAGAGTACGAGTGCCCATATCTGTAATGCCTCCCCCTTGTAGCCGCTAGAGTAGGAGGAGCAATTAAACGAGGCCGCTACGAGACACACCTCCAAGACTAGCAAAAAACATAATAAGCGGATCATACATGGATAGCATCTAAAGAGAACTTCCCCAAGAAGGGAAGCATGGTTTAATGGCCAGCGGCGTATCTCTAGTCGACGAAAGCTGGCTTGGACCACATCTTGAGAGAGGTTAAGGACGGATTAGAAAAGCGAATACGGTACCCTTCTACGGCTCTAAAATCCACTCTGCATTGATAAAAATGCGAAAAAAGCCGCTATCCATGCATTAGCCATGGCCCCGGAATCGACCCCTTGGTCGCTCTCCTACAAGTCCACCGCGCTATCCACTCGGCCATCCGATCGGTGCTGGCTTCCTGATGGATACCTCCTCTGAATGTGCTTTCTCGCTTCTATTAGAAATTTGCCAAGCCTCACGTTCTAGCAATGACTGAAGCTCCATGCGTCAGTTTTGCGTTATCAGGCCGCACTGAAGCGCTGCAGTTTTTTGCAATTTTTGACCTACCCAGAGGTCCGCAGGAAATTTGAAAACCACTATGGTCCTTTCCAAACAACGCCCTACAACCCTATATAGGTCGCTTTATGGAACTCCCCGGTCACCTCGTTGACGTTCCTCGTTAGTACCGTGTTTGCTCCTGCTAGAACCAGAAGTGGGGGAATGAGACTAGCGTACTCGGTAGCGAAAAGCCAGATCAGGTCAAAATCCTTTTCACACAGGACCATAAGTGGGTTCTTTCCAATGCTAAAAGAAGGAGCACTTGACATGTCTGCGAACAGATTCAGATGCTATCTTAATCAACGGTTGAAGCGTGCACTCAAATGACACCGGCAGTTACGTTTCTTGCTCCTTGATTTCTCTTTTGTTTATCTTGTGTCTATCATCTCAATGTTTTCTACCACTTGTTGTCGTATAACCGCCATCGTATTTAGTAATTGTTCTGAATGTTCATCAGCTTTATTGTCTAGACCCACGGTTCGCCCACGTCCTCAAATAAATAAATTAATTAATAAAAGACAACTACATAAATTGATATAGGAAGTAGCAGAATCACCTGATAAATTTTTTTGCACAAATTATCTCGAAATTGCCTGGAAGGCTTGAGGTTCACAACAAGACCAATTAAAGGACAAACGTTGAGCTACTATTATAGACGGACGGAATGCGGAAGGGTACAAACTTGCAGCTGTAGCAGTATGTTGGAATTTTAAAATAGTCTCGCGAAACGCAGTCAAACCCTACTAGGCTTAAATGAGCCTCTCAAGAACCAGTAGTAGCATGTTCATCTTCCCTTTCGAAAACCTGCACACACCTCATTTTCCCACGTTATCGCAGAATCCCAGACGAACAGTCGAATGGTCCAAAATGTGGAATGTCCAGCTCTCACCTGGACCTCAGCTAACATCAAGATTCAATTAAATAAATGAACTTACGAATTCGTGGGATCAAAAGCGACGGAACCAACAGGAAGACATCGGATACGACTCGCGCTCCACGTATCGGAAAGCGTTGACATATCTTAACTTGCGTTCAGTGTCAAGCATCAATATAGGTAGGGCAATTGGAAAATAGGAGTGGAGCGTCGTACTCCTACACAAAGCTTCACTCTGCATAGCGGTGGTAGATTCATAGTTTCCACTCGATGATGACAAGAATTGTGCGAACCCAGGGATACTTATATGTACAATCAAAGTACAACGTGAAAACTGAATACATTGAATGCAACGACGGCAATATGGCATGAATGATGCAGCTGATCAGCAGTGAGTGAATGAAATACAATGTACACAAATCCAAGGGCGCGAATACGCGCCGACGCAGAGGAGGCGGTTAACGTAGTTCGATTAAGGGACGACAGAGGTTCACATCAGCGAGTGTAGGTCATATTCTGAGTAGATGCGGTCAACACGAGAGTAGACCGTTTGGGTCTTGACTACAACATTGGAGAGGACACCGCGGACGTAGTCCTCTTCAGGCATGTTGCCTTGGATGGATGCGATCAGCTGGCCACGCGAAGGAAGTGTGTATGACGCCAAGCTGACACTCTTTCGGATTAGCCAGTTATGGAACCTGAAAGCGGTATGGTGCCTGTACGAGTGCATCTAAAAAATGGACAGCAGAGGTATGCGTTGTAACGACTACGGATGCTATTTCCGACATGTTGGGCCGTAAATCGTAAAGTTTGTGTGAACCACGATCCATAGATACACATATCTGAAGTACTCTTATTTGGGTGCAGGTTGCTGGATTTTTGAAGTTGGAGATGTCCCGCAAGACCCAGCATTCCAAATGTAGAACGAAAATGTTTTCTATCAGAGTTTCTTGGATTGGGTGAAACACTCAATTGTCTATCGTTTTAATCATCACGAGTTAGTTGGCGTGCAGTTGCCACTGATAAGTGCCTAGCGGAAGCCCCGGAGCGTACCAAGGGACATAATATTCGCTACCTGTTACTTTACTACTTCCCCTTGGAAGGAGAAAATTTCTGAAGCGGAATATGATGGCAATGCAATCGAAAGCTACTAAAATCATTGCCGTGGAAAGGATGGAAAGTAAATCTCCATTACAAGGTGAGAGTGGTAGAGGTATTATATGCACAAAAATCTGACGATAATCAAACTTTGCAGTGGACTAGTAGCTAGCCGTAAAAATTACAGCTTAAGGTTCCGAGTTTTCCTTCGGACTTCGACAAGCTCGATTCCTAAAGTTTTTTTTTGATATGAGTTTTCGAAGGCGTCGTGAGCTTTCCTTCTTCTTTTCTGCACAGGAGGAGTAGTTCTGCGCCACCTGCTCCATTTAAAACGGAGCAGTAATGGGGCAGGTATCGTAGTGGGTTTGAAGCCGAAGCTTCCCAAAAGAATGAAGTATCGCGGGATAATGGGAAGGAATGTGGTCGTAATGTCCTGCATCAATATATTACGTGCCTTGATGAGACCGTTCAAAAGCCGCATGAATTTTTTTGAACATACTGTGGATCTGGAGGAATATAAGGAGCACGTATCAAATTCTAGTGTCTATAGCAAGAGACGTAAATAGCATTAAACTATACCTGGAAAGAGTGTCCTCGTAGCACTTGCGACACATCGATGACACGCTATCGTCGTTGTTGCTTTCAGCAAGCGCGCCGATGAAGGATACAATGAATTCTAGTGCCCTTAAAATGGAACTATCGAAGCTAGATCTCGGTTCAATGTCGACTCTAACTACACTCTATCATGTTGAGGACGGATCGTCACGTTTTGTTGAACGAGATTTACTGATTCGGAGAAAAAAAAATACATGTGTGAGTGCGGGAGTAAAGAATACACTAGAAATGAGCAGCGGGCGCTATTATCACGGAAAAAACCACCCACTCCCTTTGGCTAGAGAACATCCATGCAGGATGCCTTGAGGCAACCTACGACTTTTCTCCACACATTGACGACAATGCGCTGCGCTATATAAGCAACTGGTCACCTGGGAAACACGCATCATGTCTGCTGCATAACATTCAACTCGGTTCCTTTCAAAGGGAAGCAATTTTGTACCGATTTTTTGCAATGCGCATGTAGACCTCATAAAATATCAACATTCGAGGGCAGAGAAATGTGGCGATACTCAAGAGCATATAACAGTGCGGGGACAATACCACCTCACTCCTACCTTCTTTTTGAGGTTGTTTAATGAGAATAACTGGTCTGATTTCTAGAAATGGTGCCGACCGAATGTAGCAAATAAAAAACTAAAGAAAAAGATAACTGTTTACGTGATTTCAGGCTGATAAAAACGCTTTTTCGCAGATCAAGTGAACAGCGCCGCTCTGTGCCCCGTTGACTCGGAGGAGAGCACAGCACAGAGCTATAGCATTGTTTGTTTGTTTTCTTTAATATCAGTGTGTCTCGTTTCTTTTGTCGCGTTAGTGACACTTTTCATACGGTACCCCCCTCCCCAACTACCCTAGCGCTGCTTTAGAACAGATATGCACTTGTATTACTAACCAGGAAATGCCGTCAGCTTTCCATGGAACTTCGGATTGAGACCTATATCACATGAAAGAGCTCGAGACGCTGATCACAGATATGTAGACCAAATTTGCTAAATGGATCTCCTAAGCGAGTTATGGCCGGCGGAAGCCGCGATGTCTTCCATGTGTTAAGGCCCCCGCAGACTTCTGCGGCGAGCGGCGGGCGAAATCGCTGAGCGGCGACGGCGAACGGCGAAACCGCTAGCGGCGCCGCTCAGCGGCTTGACTCATCATCAGTGGGAGCGGTGACGGCGAGGTACTGTACTGTTCCTAGTCGGGACCGACTGGTGCTTAACAATAACGCGCCCCGATGACGATCGCGCGCCCGCATCGACCGTCTCCGCTCTGGATCCCGCCGCGAAAGGGCAGAGCGCAGAGCGCAGACAGACAGACGCTGGAGCGGCGCCGCCGGGTGGAATGATTCAAGTCATTTCCGCCAGCGGCGCCGCAGAAGTCTGTGGCGGCCTTAAAGGCGCCCTCAATCAGCGTTGGGCGCAGTATTGCGCGGAAATCAGCGGTTCGGCTATCAGCGCCGCCGATGCTGGCCGCGCTGATAGCTGAACCGCTGATTTCCGCGCAATACTGCGCCCAACGCTGATTGAGCGCGCCTAACACATGGAAGACATCGCGGCTTCCGCCGGCCATAACTCGCTTAGGAGATCCATTTAGCAAATTTGGTCTACATATCTGTGATCAGCGTCTCGAGCTCTTTCACGTGATGTAGGTCTCAATCCAAAGTTCCATGGGAAGCTAACGGCATTCCCTGGTAAGACCAACTGCAGTGATAGCGATACGCAGTTACTTCCCTGTTCTACCTTTCCTCATTTCAAATGCAAAAAAAATCTACAACACAGAGAAAACAGCTTCGTGTCGTCAATCTCTCCAGTTTTACTATTCAAAAAATCGGTGCACTAATCACGAAACGCATGGACGAGGCGCAAATTTCACACATCCCCGACCAAGAGTGTTTCAAGGTCATTGTCAAAACCATCATTTTGCCTATCTTATACGTGAATAATGCCTCTATTCTCCGAAGTATTGGGATCCCGAGGAGCAATACGCAGCATAAATGATGGTTAGACGTAATTATAAGCTCTTCAGCCATACTCGCGCCAACCTGTGCAGACAGAGAAGCGCCTTGGAGCCCGGATAGTGCTGCTGTTCGTTCTCGAATGACACCATTGTCTTTACACTCCGGTACGACTCCGGATGTTTCTCGCGAAGATGGAGCAGCTTGTTGGTTTTCTCACGAATGTCCGCTTGCACGAAGTGGAAAATCTTGCCTAACAGGCCAATAAACCTGAAAAGAACTCGGCTGCCATTAAAAACACAGAATCTTTAAGTAGCAAAAAACTTATTATGCTCTGTGATTCAAGTAGGTTTTCACTACCTTCTTTTAAAAAGTCAAGACACCATGAAGTAAATGAAGTGGACGTTTAGAAAGTCTCTGCGGAGCTAACTTCTGTAATATAATACTGCTACGCCACCTGTAGTGGACACGTTCAATTTGCCAGACAACAATACCCGCGCGATTATTCCTCAACAAAGCTAGCGCACAGCGAAGCACGCAAGGCACACATAACCAAGCTATACGAAGAAGGACATAACTTTGGGGCATAATAACCTCTCTTGGACAGCAGGGTGTCACCATGTGGGACAGCCCTACACATGTTAAGCTGTACGAAACTAGAAACTCTTTTCAGCACTGGCGTGTTCCACCCCACCGGTGAACAGAAATAGGCCATTTCTGATGTAACTGGACATGCCTTTTTACCAAGGCGGTAACCACTGACGAGGAGAGCCTCCAAACTTGCGATGAGCTTTTTCGATGCAAGTTATACCGGATGTAGGGTCCCGTGTGGGAAGTCCAAAACTATAGTCAATTTTTTCGAAATGCACTTCTGGGTCGAAAAAATACGTGTGAAAACGTGAGCGCGAAGTCCATCACGCCCTGCTGCCACCCCGCCGAAGGTGGTAGGTCGGCGCAGGGTAGCAATGTCGCCTCTCGAGCGCACAGAGTGGATTCCATGGTTTGGGTCCGGCTGGCGTCGCCAAATTCTTTGCACACATTACCGTAAATGCACATAAACGCATACACTTCACGAAAAAGATCATGAATTTGGTATGATACCGGTACATACTTGACACTAAAATGTTTTTTTTTCTCCCGGACGTGTCGTTGCTCGACCTCTGTCAGTGTTCGACCATGATTTCACTCCTCCTAAAGGAGAGAGTTTACAGTTGGAGATGCTCTAAAACGGCTTCTCCAGGAGGAAGTGTATAGCATGGAAGACGATGAAAGCACAAAACAGCTATATTTTTGCTTAATAAAAGCATTAACCGTTTTTATTAAGCAAAAATATAGCTGTTTTGTAGCTAAAAAATATAGCTACAAACTGACATGTCAAATGTCAACCGCAAGACGCTTTCCTCCGATGATTTGACGGGAATTTGCTATTGATATTCTTCTTCTTCGTTGCCTGTCCCGCTTCGTATCAGGGTCCACTATTCTGATGCCATGACGTAACCTTTTCCCAATCCAGCGCTAGATCATGGTGGACATCAGCAACCTTCAAGTCCATATGTAACGTATCGGACCAGCGCTGCTTCTGACGCTCTCTAGGCCACTTTCCAATTACCTCGAAGAGAGCATATGATGTTGTAGATTTACATCTGACTCGCCTATCTCGCGGACGCTGTCTTCCTTCCCACGCAGAACGTGGTCGTACCATCGTAAGCAAGCTTGGCGCATCTTGTCGGCTATCGGAGCGACACCAAACTTCTGCCGAATGACATCTTTTCGAATGCTGTCTTTTCGCGTGACTCTAGCCGTCCAGCGCAGCATCTTCGTCTCCATAGCGCTGAGACGCCTTTCAGTTTTTTTTTAGTCTCAGGCTAACACTCAGCTCCGTCATTGCTAATAGCCGCACGACTGCTCTGTAAATCTTCGACATCAGATGCTCACATATCTTCCTATCGCAGAGCACGCCAGTCAATGAGCGCCACTTGGACCAAGCTGCACTCACGCGTGAGTTCACTTCAACCATCAGTTTGCCATCAGACGCGACTGCTGATCCCAGGTACTTAAAGACCGCAGTGCGTGGAAGCTCGATGCCGTTAACCTGGATAGAGCTGGACTCGGTAACGTCCGTCGTCAAATATTTGGTCTTCTTTAAGTTCAATCTGAGACCAAACCTCTCCAAGCGATCGCATCAAGCGTGCACCTCTCGCTCGAGATCATCTTTGTTTTCGCAAGCGAGCATTACGTCATCAGCATTGAGCAACGTCCAAGGGACGGGCTTCTGAAGTCCTCGTGTGATTGCATCCATGACGACAACAAAGAGGGGGAAAAGTGTAGAACCCTGGTGTACCCCGACAGAGATGGGGAACCCCATCGAGGTTCCAGCTGCAGCATGAACTCGACTCTTTAGACAAGAGTAGAGAAATCGCATCCACTATGCAAGTTCTTCAGGAACGCCGTATTGTCGCAAGGAGTATCATATATCCTCACGCGGTACGCGACCGAGGCCACCTCCAGGTCGAGAAAGGCTATATGCACCGGCTTCTGTTCCTCACGATGCTTCTCCACCAGGAGGCGGGCGGCGTGTATGACATCAATGGTCCCACAACCAACTACGAGGCCACATTGACTGTTGGACAGCTGGCGAAGTCACGAAATCGTTCATGGACACTTCGTTCAAAGATCTTCATGCTGTGCAAAAGCAAACGAATCGGAAGGTAACTGGAGCAGTCTGCAGGACTGCCCTTCTTCTCAATCGGAATCCACGTACAACACTCAGGTACCTTCTTCTCCGCTACAACCTGATTAAAAAACTTCGCCAAACACTCAGGAGAGTGCCAAAACTTTGACTTCCGCAAATCAGCCGCCACCTCGTCGGGCCCCGTCTGTCCACAGCCTTGTCTGCTTGTCGGCCTTGCGTCGTCCAGGCTTCGTAATGCCGAGTTCCGACTGTGACTTCCCAGATGTACACCAAAAAGGAAGTCATAAGGCAAAAACAAAACTCACTTGTTGAGTTCCTCGTAGGCACCAATGAAGTAGGCTAAATCTACATCTTCCATGTGATCGTCTGATGAAGCTTCGAAGTTCTTCAGCACCACTTCAATTCTAAACGTTTTGCAATCGTCGGCAGTATCGTCCCTATCCTTTTCCACCATGTCCTTAAAAATGATGATCTGATGTTCCTTTGCCTAGCATGCTAATGATTAGCAGCAGCGAACAATACAGAGTATGGAGATCAGTGACAGAGGAAAAACACGACTGTAGAATTAGACCGCACTAACCTCATGATCGCGCCGCCTTGTAAACAACGACTTTTGGGTTTCCATCTAAACCACTACTTTCGGAGATCCGTGTTTCTCACTACCAGAAGTCGAAATGAGATGAAGAAATTGCCCCCTCCCCCATAATGGCCCATTAAGAGAATTAACTCCTCAATTAAACAGTTCGACTCACTTCAGCAATTTCGACTCATTTTTGTTTCCTCCTCTTTTCCAAGAAGTTCGACGACGTTTCTGCTTACGGGCCGGACATCCGTCCCTTTAATGAGCTTAACAACGCTCAGAGCAGTTCTCTTTCCAGGACTGCTTCACTCAGCCTGATCAGTAGCATTAGCAGCGAAGACGGAACGGAAGAGCCCAGAAATAGCCGAGAACCGGAATACGAAGTACGGAGACGGAAATGATACAAAATTCGTCACCTCGGCCTTTCTGGATATTTCGCCCGGAAAGCAACGATAGCAACCCAAGAATACTTACATAACTGTAAGCCAAAGCTATGCTCCAAACAATTTTGTACGAGAAAGGAGATCCATCATCTTCTGATTAAGAAAATCGCTTCGTCACTCAAACACTAAAGCTCTTGCGGCCTTCGGGTAGATCAGAGCACATCATTCCCAAACAGTCCGCAGCTCGGATGTCGAACACCAGGGGCCGGATTCATCAACAATTAAATCCGTGGGTATGCGGGGTATAAGGGGTAGAGATAAGATAAGAATCAGGTAGAGATATCCCCTCAGCATGGTCCCAATTATTTGACACCGGCGGCTGCCGCGACGCAGCCGCGCCGCGCAATGACTCAGCTGTTTGGTGCGCGCGATAAATCGACACTCGAGTACTCTGACCTGTGAATTGAACATTGGGCTAAACCTCACTCTACATTGGTGGAAATTACAATGCGTGGATTACGCGAGATCATTACGCATCTCTACCAACGGTTGTCAGAATGATGGCTAGCGCCCTTGCTTGCTGGCTGACTAACTGGTCGATAACCGAAGTACGAAATTTCAGTCCATAAGAGCTCGAACCAGCAGTATATTGTATTGGGAAAATAGTTGTAGTCCAGCTCAGATAATCAGCGACTTTGGGTCCATGATCAACTAATCGCCTTTTCGAAGGGATTGTTCGTAATTGTTAAGCATGAGCAACCGTCGACTACTCGTGAAATCGTCAGCGAATACTACAACAATCACACCAGAAATCTATACCCATATTTGCACTAATGAGAGGACACACCAGGTCGCAGTGACACTTGGTGGTAATATGTACAGTGATTTTACGAAGGGGCGAGAGCATAACAAATATTTCTGGATAAAGGTGCGTGCAACAATGTAGAGAAGCGCCGGCAGTCGCGTGTACCTCACTTTGATCCAAATTTCGTTACCCACTCAGGCAAACATAGTCATCTATCGCTCTGAGGGCGGTGAATTCGTACTAGATTTCTCTGAGAAAAATAAAGAAAAGATTTTTTTGGTTGACTGATCACAGCAAGTGTGTGTAGTAATCTGAATACGCATCCATTACCGCCTCATAATAGTCTGTGGAAGTACATTTCGTAATTCTTTTTCCCAAACTTTGTTTCAGGGAGGAGATAGACATCCATAATGTTCAAAGCTGCATCCGCTGATACGCATCACCTCAAAGTGCCGTGGCCACCCGTTCTCCTTTTCTTGAAAGAGCGTTAGATTGTGGCCTACTTGGAACCTTTGAGTGTTATTGTTGACTGGAGCTATTCTCATTGCGGCAGATTCAACAGTCTTGAAGGTGCAGTGCTGTGAAGAGAGCGCGCAGCGCAGCAAGCTCAACGCCGCAATGTGTCGCACGCGAAGTCGCGGCGCGGCAGCCGCCGGTGTCGAATAATGGCGATCCAATACATACAGCACCGGTACCGCGACCATTGCACTCGAAAAATGATGATTTGAATTTCTACATGTCTCATCGACAGCGGTCGATGCATTCGGCCTCGAATGCAGGTACCGGTACCAGCGATACGGTACCGGCCCCTGCGGAGTCACGAGGCAGCGCCTCGCGCTCGCTGAGGTCAGCAAGCGCCAGCGCTGATGAAAGAGGGAGGGCCCCGGCTAAACCCATTCCGGCTTTTTCTCGTCTAGCGACTGGTTGTCGCGCTATGTCCTCTGCTAACAGTCAGGACATCGTCACGTCAGATATTACTATCGTGAAAACTGTCTTCGACGAGCTCTGCTGTAGAGCAAACGTCCAAGCCGAAGCCGCCGCTGCTTTGGTCCTATTGTCAGCAATTGTCGCACAAGCCGCACATGTCGCCAAAGAGATCTATCTCCTTTCAACGATGATGCCCACTTCGACAGTGAGTAAGCCTGTCTTCAAGAGACCAAGTCTCGAGAAGCAGTATGTGTTTTAATAGTGATGTGCTGGCTTCAATTAGCCCTTTGCTGCCGATAGTTCTCGAGGACTATTGTATTAAAGCAGCGATCGCGAAAGCGTTTCAGTTGCTTTCCCAGCGTGGTTGATAGCATCCACACTAAACAGGAGTTTTGGTCTAGATTGGGACCTTCCGAGTTAATCCGATCGGTTATTTTGCACGGCTTCAACCCGTCTTGTGTGGAAGTTCCTTCACTAAATTTCAGCAAGGAAAATTTGGTTTCAGCTTCCATAAATACTGCATTTATTGATTCACAAATGGATCGCCTATTGATTTCAAAGGCTGTCGAGGAGGTCAAAGAGGGTTCTCTCATTCACATCAACCCATATTCCGTCGCGGAAGGTGAGAAGTTGAGACTGATACTAGATCTCTCTGTTCTGAACAGATGTTTCCCAAGAGATGGGATTAGATATGAAGATATGAGGAAGATTGCAACTCTGCTCCCGAGGGGAGGATTCATGGCGTCTTTCGACCTCAAGTCAGGTTTCCATCATGTGAGTATGCATAAAGACTTCTCGAAGTTCCTGGATTTCAAATGGAGAAATAGTTTTTTTAAAAGTTTGTCGTTTTGCCCTTTGGGATGTTATTAGCTCCATTTATTCTTACCATGCTTTTAAAACCTATCCTTAAAAAAAGGTGGAGAGCCAACGGCATTTGTGTGGCCATATATCTTGATGATGGCCTGATCTGGAGCGCATCCGCACACCGGTGCGAAGAGTCGGTGAAGACTATACGTGCAGATCTCGACTCTGTGGGCTGCTCGATAGCCGAAGGCAAGAGCTGCTGGGTTCCTACCCAGAAGCTAACATGGCGAGGCCATAGGATAGATTTGAAAGATTTCGCATAAGGATTTCTCGAAGTTCCTGGATTTCATTTGGAGAAATAGTTTTATTAAGTTTGTCGTTTTGCCATTTTGGATGTCATTAGCTCCATTTAGTCCTACCAACCTTTTCAAACCTCTCCTGAAAAAAAATGGAGAGCCAAAGGCATTGGTTTGGCCATATATCTTGATGATGGCCTAATCTGGAGCGCATCCGCACACTGGTGCGAAGAGTCTGGGAAGACTATACGTGCAGATCTCGACTCTGCGGGCTTCTCGATAGCCGAAAGCAAGAGCTGCTGGGTCCTTACCCAGAAGCTAACATGGCGAGGCCATATGATAGATTTGAAAAAATTTCGCACTAGAGCTTACTAGTGAAAGAAGAGCCAGAACTAGAGAGTTTGGTTTAAGGTTACTAAAGAACCGCAGCCCCTCTTTGCGACAACGACTCAAATGGCAAGGCTTTATCTCCTTCATGCATCTTGTTACCTCTTTAGATCTGAAGAGGCGGTGGAGAGCCACGATTGGAGAGATAGCTGATAAGCAGTGTCCAGACTGCTCCAACCTTCAGGTGGAATTTAAGCAAGCAGGGAAGAAGTGAGATAAGAAAGTGGCTAGAATTCGAAAATTCTTTTAAAGGATTTTCGCTACGTGCACCCCATGGAGTTTCCGAGAATGCGCTCATCGCGTCATCAGACGCTTCGCATTTCGCTAGGGGCAGTACTTTATCATAATCATTCATCCAAAACTTTCTCATCACTTCTCCCTTCATCTACGTTAGAGTTCTCTTCGACTCTCCGTATGCTGTTTTCTCAGCGACGAAGGCGTTCGCGAAGTCCGTTTCTTTAGAAGAATGCATCTGTATTGCAATAACCAAGCAGCAGTAAGTATAAAAACTTAAAAAGGGTAGTAGTAAAACAGAGTGCAAGAGTTAGCGGCAAGCTTCTGGGACTTTTGCGAAGCCTTGGCGCTCGAGATAGAACTTATCTGGATCCCAAGATCCTTGATTTCGGAAGCAGATTCAGCCTCCAGGTTCGTGCATCTAGATGATTGGGCAGTGGAAGACGCGACTTACTTTGAACTCAAAGACTCGGTTCTTGTTCAATGGACATGTTCGCAAGTAATCGTACAGCCAAATGTCCGATTTTCGCTTCTAGATGGGCCACCAAAGGCGCATACGCAGTGGACGCATTTGCGCACGAAACTGGAGCGCTGTGGAACCAATGACTCATTTGGTTGGTTCCTTCTCCCTATTTAGTACCCAAAACCCTTCGCTGGGCAAAGTTCCATCCCGGTAAAGGAGTCCTACGGTTTCCCATGTCGAAATCAAACCTGTTTCCCCTACTTAGGATTTATGACTCCTGGATGCCCGAAATCAAAAGCCTCTTTGTCCTTCCAGCAGGGTCACCGGTGCTGCAAGCAAGTGCTCTCTTCTTTACGTTTCGTGGTTGCACCCTTAACTTCGACTTCGCTTTTGCTCTAATAGCATTCTAGCCCCCTCCGGGCTTTAATGGTTCCGTTCTATGTGTAGAAACTTCAAAGCGAAAGTTTCGCCGGAGTATATCGGAGGCGAAAATGATGATTTGAATTTCTACATGTCTCATCGACAGCGGTCGATGCATTCGGCCTCGAATGCAGGTACCGGTACCAGCGATACGGTACCGGCCCCTGCGGAGTCACGAGGCAGCGCCTCGCGCTCGCTGAGGTCAGCAAGCGCCAGCGCTGATGAAAGAGGGAGGGCCCCGGCTAAACCCATTCCGGCTTTTTCTCGTCTAGCGACCCCACCCGCCCTCCCATTCGAGTTGGAAATGATGCTGAAAGCATATAAAATCCATTTACAGCTGTGATCGCGGCCTACGCCATACAGCAACCGTCTTACATGGACATGGCGTCAGCAGTGGGTCCTCAGCAAGTAGCCCCATTATCGAGGCTTGTATCGATCTCGCTGAACGCCAGGAACGCTCAACATCTACCGGAGAGCGAAAACCCAGTTCTTGGATTTTATTTCCAAGTTTCGTGTTCCCATATCAGGTCTTCCTAAATTGAGGAACGGTTTTGTGGCTCACCTAATCCATCTAGGCAAGGTTAGATCTCTAGTATACCACATCAGCGCCCTCACACATTTCTTCGGTACTCCGCCATCGGACGATGCAGACGTCCCACGTTCTGAAAGCGCTGGTTAGGATGGCCACTAAGACTTCGCCACCTGCCAAGCGTCGTCCCAAGGCTTCCAAGTCCGAACTAGACATAGTAGTTAAGACGGCGCTCAACCAAAGCTCGGACGAAGCCGTCATAGCCCTCATCGCTTTCCAGGGGCTGCTAAGGACTGGTGAGCTTTGCGCGCTTCAGTTCCTACACTTTTCCTATAGAGGAGAGAGCATGTGATAGATTCTGATCGCTAAGTCCAAGACCGATCAGGCTGGAGTAGGTACTAACGTGGCCATTAAGTTAGACCTTACCCAGACCCTACTATGGTAGCGATCCTGTAAAATTAAAAGCCATCTGCTGCCACAGTCTTTTATTTTCAGTTCACGCAACGGAGGCAAGCCAATGGAGATTTTGCTGTTCCGGTTATTAGGGCAGCTACCCACGCAGTCAGGACTGGGATTGCAAGTGGGAAAATCACGATAGTCGGTCATTGAAAGTCCTTCGGGACATTTAGATGCCCCACGGAACATTCCCCATTGTCATACTAGGATGACCGTAATCTCATTGGCCATCCCCTCGGGGAATTTAATTCTATCTTCAGGAGGCCGTCTCGTACCTCCACTTCTCCACCGTGGCGGTAGCATCTCGACTGACATGGTCGCCGACACTACGGCCTTCCAGCTTTCCGCCGACGCTCACGCTCAGCTTTCCGCCGACGCTCACGGACACACTATGGCGTATATGTTGTTGTTAGATTCAGAACATCTAATCTTCTCATGCCTGGCATGTATAATCCATTCGACCCTAGCGAGGTTACGTTCAGAGTTAATATATCATCTTGTGACGCCTCAGTACGCGTATGATCCGACAATCTCACATGTATGTCTGTATCCTTTACGTGAAACGACGCGTAGGTATCTACCATACCACATGGATGTATGTAAACTTATAACATGCATAACGAGAACGTATATACGCACGACGACGAGAGATAAAGCCTTCTCCCCCGTTCTATGTGTAGAAACTTCAAAGCGAAAGTTTCGCCGGAGTATATCGGAGGCGAAACGGTCCAACTGCTGCCGACGGGGACGGCTAGTGGCGTCATGCGCGCGCGGTCGCCGCGTCTTGGCGCTAGAGCGCGAAAGTGTGCACCGTCTGCTATACTGGTGCAACAGAAGGAAAGCATTGGGGTGCTTCGTCTAACATTGTACATTGGATAAATATTCCAACGTTTTTGAACGCTTACGAGTGGCGTGATACTTATTCTACGACAAGCGGGTGGAGAGCGATAACGACCAAGTGACGAGCAGGAGAGTAAAATTAAAAGGAAGGATACAGATTATTGTGTCATTGACCGGAAAGTGTGTAGAGAATTTCGGAAACCGTCATCCAAACGTCTGTAAAGGTTCATTATAGTGTCTGATAGTATTTGTAGCTTTCCTTTCGCGCCAGACAATGCAGTAGAGCAGCAATGCTCGCCAACAGCAGAGCCGAACGGTTGTAGCACGATGAAGAATCTGTGAAAAAAGACGCCGTAAGCATTAGCGGTTCCCTACTTCATCACATTGTCTCTCTCATAGGATTGCTCTCCACTAGAGACATTGGGTCTTACACCAATTCGTATAATTCGAATCCGTCATTTTTTTCAAACCCAGGTTAAAAGGATTGTGGAAACAGTGAGATAATCCATTATCAATTCAGAGAATATGAATTACTCCAATTTATGCTCCATCGTATCGCCTCTCCCATAGATGCTTGCAAGTACTTGTGGCACTATGGTAGTTGGAGGAGGTCACTATAGCATACCGCGGCGTGCACGCGTGCTGAGTACAGCATACAGCGGATGTAAATGCAGTCCTATCTCCTCTTTTCGATTAAAGATTCACGTTTTACCTGCTTCCGTGTTGGACAAGGGACGGGACTCCAGGGGCCGAATTCATCAGCGACTTACAGCAATTTAAAGGATAAAAGGATAAAGGATGGCGTTATTCAATCCTCTTTGGGATGCGCCACGCATTCTACTTCTACGGGATGTCGTGGAGGCGTGTTGAATGCGTATTTGGCCAAACAATGACTTGCGGTGGCCAGCCGATGTTCAGGTCAGTGCTTTATCCTTCCCAGACAAGACTGGTACCAAATCACCGCACTAACCTCATGATCGCGCCGCCTTGTAAACAACGACTTTTGGCTTTCCATCTAAACCACTACTTTCGGAGATCCGTGTTTCTCACTACCAGAAGTCGAAATGAGATGAAGAAATTGCCCCCTCCCCCATAATGGCCCATTAAGAGAATTAACGCCTCAATTAAACAGTTCGATTCACTTCAGCAAGCGCGGCTTATCAAGCGATATGGTGAGCAATAAGCCGCGCTATCAGGAATTTCGGCTCTAATTTTCTCTAATAAGTTGCTGCAAGTCGTTGATGAATCCGACTCAAGGAGGGCCAATAAATTGTAGGCAACTTAATGTGGGTGAGTTAGTCGGCTCACATGGCGGAGTCCCTTCCCCTGCTCAATTCTGAGAACAGAGCTGTAGCATTGTTTGTTTGTTTTCCTTATTATCAGTGTGTCTCGTTTCCTTTTTTTGTGTTAGTGACGATTTTTATAAGGTGACCCCCCCACCCGTCAACTTCCATAGCGCGCACCTACTTCTGAAGCTTCTAGATAATATCCATCCGTATTCTCGTTTTGAAATTCCCTCACAAGATGCGTTTTCCTCTTTTTCCATTTGCCCTCGCTCACTTGAAGCACTTTCAGTCTCATTCCGTCCTCACCCTGTTCAAAACGCTCGGGTGGATGCAAATGCGCACGATTTTGGGGGCGGGAACAACGGCAGTGGCCGTTGCCGGAGAACTGGTCCATGGGCAAGGTGCCAACGCGGCGCGCGGGTTTTCTGCAGCCATGTCTTGCACCCTCTCGCGCCTCACATGCATCCCGCTCGTGTCTTTAGCGTCTGCCGCTTCTCAGACACAACATGTACCTCGAGTTCTGGCTAACCGACAGGCCTCTCACTCATGAGCGCACTGCCTACAACTCTCCCGTTGAGGCCACGTGCGTGCAAGTTGGGTGCGAGACTACCAGTAGTAGAAGTGATTCAAAGACGGAATGAGTACAGTCAAACAGCGACAACAGCTGAGAGACCCGGGCGACCAATAATAGATCTTATGAGTAATGGACCGATTGATCAAATCAGCATAAACACCTGCAACAAACATTGAGGACATCTAATGTAGCCGCAGATCTTCATAGCCCCATTACACTTCTGTTGAGGCTACAGTGAGATTAATTGAATGGGAAACTAGTGCGTAGCTTTAACACAGTGCCACTGCGCTCGCAAGGGAAGTATGACCGGCACTTCAGACCTTGCAGTTACGTGCCACAAAACGGCCAAGCAGGGTGAAATTGCTAATCCAAGCAGCGTTTTGGAATCAACCCTGCTATCTCACCACATCCCTACGAGACGGGTGTGAGGTCAGTCAAGTCCAGCTGATTGCTAAATCATAGCGCACACCATCTTATAGTATTAGGATTAGGCATAAAACTTCGTCAAGGTGAAGTTGCACCACACCACATAAGGACTAATGAGCAACAACGACAAGTGGAAGTGCTCACCGAGCTCTGGAGGTTCCACCAATTTCTGAGAACCGTACGGCGCCCGCCTACTACAAGAGAATGCAAGGACTACCTCAATGCACTTGCCGCTAGATTAGCACATTGGTAATAATTGTTTTGTTCTTATTTTTCTGCTCATGGTATTATTGGTATTACCATTGTGATGTTGAAGATAAACTTTACGTGATAAGCGTGTCACTGCATACTTAAAGTTAGGAAAACCAAGCGCATACCGCACACAAGCCTCGGGCTAAATCAATTCCCTTTTTCCTTTTGCATATCCATGAAACAGTTGTAACACAACCAATACTTGTTAAGTTGTCGATTCTATGCGACACCACCAACTCTCCCTACGGTTCCGACCGTGTTCACGTTCTATACACGTGATTCTGCTGGTCGAGGAGACGGCGTATGACGGGGCACTCCCGGGGGGAACGAGACGCAGAGGCTCACTCTCCCTATCTGACTCACGCCGCACGCGCGTGGCGGAATGAGTCATGGACCAGTTCTCATGTAATCGGCAGTGGCCGCTATTTGGGACAAGTTGTCGCGTTGTATCGCGCTCTCCGCGCCAACCATGCTCTCCTCGCCATCTGACACATTCTTTCACCGCCAACGTATACAACCACGCTACTCTAGTCGACAGGCCCCTCTTTCACATGTGTGCTCTCTCAAAACGGCGAATGAATGATAACAAATGACTGAAAAACTGAAGAGCTCAGCCGTTTTCTGAAAAAGCTGGTATTAAAACAAGCGCCAAATTCGATTATGAGCCTTAAACATGCGTGAGACAAGCATCGATCCTACTGACTCAATCAGCAAAGGCGCTGGAATCACGTGAGCATCGCCGCGACTGCTCGTCCCCAGTGCTGGAGACCCCGCCCCCAAAATCGTGCGCATTCGTGCGCACCCAAAACGCTCGCCCTTCTCCCCTCCACCGGAATGCATCGAACGTGTCTCATCCAACTGCTTTCTTTCTTCTGCGTCAGTCGGAAGAATGCGGACAACAGGGAGGACGGTCAGGCCGCTGGCACACACTTTCGCGCTCTAGCGCGCCCAACAGCCAGACGATTACATGTGAACTGGTCCCCGAAAAGTTCCGTCACGCGCGAGCAGCGAGAGTCAGACGAGCAGAGTGAGTCTCCAGATTGGGCTAGGGAAGGGACTCCGGGGTGTGGCGAACAGGGAGGCGTGGAGTGCACGAGACGACACGACGAAAAACCGCGCGCCGCCTCGGCACTATGCCAAGCGGACCAGTTCTCCGGCAACGCAGCCAGACGCGGCAACCGCGCGCGCATAACGTCACTAGCCGGCCCTCTCTGCAGCAGTCGGACCCTCAAAAACCCCGTTTATCCCTCGATCCTTGAGCAGTTCCCCTTCCGATGCACGGGACAAGCAGTGCCACAGCGACCTGATCTGTACTGTGCCCCAGAATCACCACTCGCGACCTGATCTGTACTGTGCCCCAGAATCACACTCGCGCAGGTGAGGCACCGTGTGCCGCCGCGCGAAGCCCAGCCGCTGGCTGCCATGCACCAAGGATCGTAAGCTTTCATGCACACCCGAGACATTTCTTCTTACGGGCGGAAGCTGTCCAGTTGGAGAAACGTGGAGCGCGGGAGATCAGGGGTGGTGGTTGTCTGTCTTGTCGTTGTGGTCTCTTCGGTTGCCAGGTGCCCTGATCCAGTGACTCCTGTCACTGGATCAGGGTCAAGCGTGGGATTCGATTTTTGCTGAAAATTTACGACCCCACCTCCGAAGCGGATTTCGTACGACCCCCCCCCCCTCCCCCCTCCCACACTCTTCCACTGTTTTATTCCTTATATGTCTTGGCTTTTTCAAGGTTTTATGTGCATTTTGAACCCTTTAATAGGTTCTTTTTAGGTGTGGCTTCGACACTAAAAAGAACAATGAAAAGAGGTCACTGAACAATGCATGCTTTGAGAGCAAAAAAATTGTTTGAAGTTTTAAATTCTATTTTTTAACACTTCAAAATAAACATTTTCTGGTAGCAGTCATCATTGAACGTTCACAAAAAGGCTCATAACTCAGTAAAATATTCGAATTTTGAGAATTTCGCTAGCTTTTCAAAAACTAGAAGAGAAGCGCTCTCTTGCTATATAGGCATCGACTTCCAAAAAAGGGGTCTTCATGCGCGGCGGGGTTCGATTTTCGGCACGTATTTTCGCGAAATAGACGAGAAATCGAACGCCTTCCGCCGATCATGAAGACTCCTTTTTGGGAATTGATGCCTACACGGTGAGAAAGCGCTTTTCTTCTAGTTTGTGAAAGGCTAGCGGGATTTAGGAACTTCGAAAAACTGACCGAGTTATGAGCATTTTTGTGAAGTCACTTCAATTTTCTTCGCTCAAAAATTGAACCGTCCGCCGCCTATTAAGACCTCTTTCTGAGAGAATGGCACTTACACTGTGGAAAAGCGCTTTTCTGATCCAGAAGATCATCGTTTTTCACTGCGTATTGGTCAAGACTTGGAAGTTTTTGTGGCAGAGTTTTATCCGTTTGGGTGGTCTGCTTTGGCAAAAAATAATAATTGTTTTCATAAATAACGAGAGTTCTGTATACGATCCATCCTAATCATATCGCCATCGAGCGGAGAAGCTGTTTTTACAGCATAATAAGCACGGTACAGTTTCACTCTGTCGTTTTTCTCTTCAGAAGGCAAAAATTTTTCCGCGAGGAGTCCATTCATCCTTCAATTGCAATCGATCATGTCAGAGGACGCAGTAGCCGCACGTAAAGTGCCATAACTCAGAGATTTTTGGGACTTCTGGAAAATTCACAAAGCTTTGGTAAATGTGGTCTCTATGCTTTAAAAAGCATGATCTAAAAGTAACATCTTCCATGTGATTAGTGGGTCGATTTTTTTTTTCGGCAAATGACGCTAAATCGAGATATAGAAGACCGTTTCAGAAAGACGTAGTTTTATTACTGTGTGCCGAACGGGCCTAACATTTTATAGTGTACGATTTCACGTTCTGATGCTGTTTCTTGCAGAAGAGAGAAATTTCATTTCGAGGCAAGTCCGTTTCGGTTGCCATTTCGTCATCGATTCGAAGAGCGCTTCAAAAATCTTGTAGGGAAAGCACTTAGGTCGTCCTCAGTAATTGACACTTGAAGTTGTATAGAGTACAATTCTGGAAGTAGATGTCGATCATCAGGCAGGAAGCTACCGTGTCCATGACGTCCTGGGAAAATCTGAAAACCTCTTAATGACTCTAAATCTGCGGACAGGAAATCTTTATTTTTCACTGTACAGTAACCGGCATTAAAAATTGTTTTGGTTTTCAATCCTATTTTTTCCTCGAGGAAACGCAAGTGCTTGTATATCTTCGCATTGTCGTTGGCACACCTGAAAAAATAATTTATTAAAAGATGCAAATATTATCTAAAACCCTGAAATTGGAGAGAATCCTTTGCCAAAACCGTGAGCGATCCCCCCCCCCCCCGCTTTTTCGATTCGAGAACCTCAAGCTGCGCTGGATGGTTGTCGCATCCACCCTATTCTTGACCTGGCTTTGGTTAGACCGCTGTGCTTTGATGCGTACTACTGCCTTCCTTTCCAAACTAATGTCTAGGTCGCAGACTTCCGCACTATTTGCACTGACTCTCCGTCTCTCTCGTTGCTATCCGTTTTTTGCTGCCTAAATGGTCATATGGAATTTTCAGGTTATGCTGTCGCAGACAATTCGTTCGCTAAGCCGCAATGCGGTGGTTTTCTCGTAAGTGTCCGTTTGAAAGCAGTAATATAGTGTGATGTTTCTAGCAGTACGAGGTGCTGTTTCAGCACAAGGGCGAAACACAGCTTGCCCGACCTTCCATATGACTACAATGCCTTGGAGCCCGTCATCTGCAACGAGATCATGCAGATACATCACCAGAAGCATCATGCCACCTACGTCAACAATCTCAATGCATGTGAGGAGAAGATCCACGAAGCCTTATCTAAAGGTGAGAGTCCACATTATGCGCTACTGAAGTGGAGCTCACTTCGTAACGATGCTTTTCTGTTCCGATAGTTGGAGCATACTTTGTCTAACAAGTGATAGGTCTGATGCGTACGTCTGAACGGCGAAGGCGAAACATGTAGGAAGAATCTCCGCTCTTTAATTAGTATCCTATTCTACTGTATATGAGAGTTTTCGTCCTTTTCTTTGCGGCATTGCGCTGAGGCAGTTCCCTGGCCAGCAATAAAGCTGACGCTTTCGTCTAGACAATCGCCTTTTCTTTAAAAAACACGACAAAAAAGGTTCTTTGGATGAACAAGTTGGGTTTCGAGGAACAGAATTGGCGGACACTTAAGAGATCGGACCGACGAACATCATACTATTAGAACAAGCGCATAAAGGAGCTCATCCTAAAAGCAAAGTTTGCTGAAGCAGTACCAACCTGAAGTACGTAAATGTTGAAGCGCACGTTGGTATAGGATTTGTTAATTTGGATTGTCAAATTGTTTGAAATTTCCTCAGTGAAGGGAAAGGACATTTCGGCATCAGCAGCCCAATTGTTGAACTAGATTTTTGAACAATAATCTGGAGTAATCAGATATCTATGCGTTGATCAGTCTTGTACATATGCTTGGGCTCATGTATGTGTAAGCTAGGCGATGAGCAAAATTTCTGCAGCTTGGAAATTTCCACTTTGAAGCCCAGTGTGTGTGACTGTGGCTACGTCGTCTCTTCATGATACCTACTTACGCGATACCCCTAAGCCTACCGTACTCCACCGTTCTTCCGCCGTTGTCAAATGTCAATGTCGGAGTGGGGTTCTGCCACCCCAGTAGGATAGATCCCGAAAACCACTGTATATGCAGTTTGTCATCGAAGGTACGTGCAGCGAAAGTGGGATCATATAACGGAAGTCTCGACCCATATGAAGAATCGGGATGTGAAGGAAGCGTTGTCCCCATGTGCTGGCCACACTGTGGTCGATGGTATTTTTATGCACTCCCTGCCTGTGTACCATCCGTGCTGAAGGCGCTCCATAGATAAATCAGAATGCATGAGAGACATAAAGCGCGACGATTTACGAAGTAAGTGTTGTAATAAGTCGTAGTGTTTTGCCTAACTGAGACGAATCGCGATCTGCTGAAAAGGGAGGAAGTTGTGAAGTGATCATAGCGCAGGAAATTCCAGAGACGTGCGATGTCGTTCCCCTATGGAGACTTGGTAGTAGAGTAAAAGTGCAGAAGGGTGGCAGAGTACGGCGTTCGAACCGACGACGACGCCATGTCCACGAAGCAGGATCTCTGCCTAGGAATGTAAGCCAACCATGGGTAAACAGTTGAGAAGGAAATCCCAAATATCCTGAACATTGATCTGTCTGGAACGGAGCAGGGGAGTCCCTTGGATTTTCTCCAAAAGCGCATTTGTGGTAGCATCCACACGTTACTTCGAACAAGCGCCATTTCAGCGCAATGCGCTTTAATTCAGGAAACATCAAAGAAGCTATCGCTCTTCAACCGGCATTGAAGTTCAACGGTGGCGGGCACATAAACCATTCAATTTTCTGGACGAATCTCTCGAAAGACGGAGGCGAACCTAGTTCGGAGCTCATGGCGGCCATCAAGGTGAGGCAGAGTTGCGCGTCGTGTACTAATTTATCTCGCTGCTAACTTTGATTTTCAGAGAGACTTTGGATCTCTGGAGAAGATGCAGGATGCTCTGTCCACGTCCACAATCGCAGTTCAGGGGTCTGGGTGGGGATGGCTCGGGTACTGCCCCGTAGGGAAACGACTAAGGGTGAGCTGGAGGTGTAAAATTCAGTAGAACGCAGTTCTCGTTGATCACTGGGTTATCTTATAGCAAGAAAATGTCTAGATCGCGACCTGCGCCAACCAGGACCCTCTCGAGCCAACAACCGGACTGATTCCGCTCTTCGGTATAGACGTCTGGGAACACGCCTACTACCTGCAGTATAAGAATGTCCGTCCCGACTATGTGAAGGCAATCTGGAAGATCGCCAACTGGAAGAACATCAGCGAGAGATTTGCGAAAGCACAACATTAGATGCAGTCTCTCTCGACCAGCACCACCCTTCTGCTTGCTCCAGGTTTTGTCACCGTGTAAATTAGACTAGCCCTGCTTGTCTTAGCATTGTTCTCTGCTAATAAAGGAATAATACTAATAGTTTTCCCTTCTTGTCTGAATATTCGCTAGCTCAATAGGCTTGAGAACAAGGGCTAGAGCACTTCAGGGCTGAGGCTCCGTTTCTACTCACCGTGTTCTACTTCCGAGTTCCGCCAAGTAGCGCGGAATACAAAGGGTCCTACGCCAAACACGGCTGCAAGACATTATGTCGGGTTGTCCTCAGTCTTAAATTTCACTTCAGATCTGTTGCAAGCGAAGTTTTTGTGCCACGCGTATGTCGCTTGAGCGGCAAATGTTCAGGTCGTTTAATCCAACATGCTGATGCTATTAGACTCGATTAGCGCTGGGTACTTAGCAGTGTTCGAGTATTTATCAGGTTGTCCCATAATTCGACGCAGTTTTTTTTGAGCGATTCATTGCGGATTTCGCCGGCGGTCTCTTGCATAGCGCTATACAGTTTTCGAAAGAGAAAGCATTATTGCATTTCTTTTTTCATCCTGAATTTTGTCAATTTTTAGGTCGGTAAAGTGAAAGGTGGTTATCTGCGCAGTTTTTCGTAGTATTTGGAAGACAATGTTCTGTACTACAAGAATACGTGTTCGCGGTATTTGCTCATTTGTCCTTCATTGATTTTTAGGCCACCAAATTGGGACATCCGAAGGAGAAGATTTACTTTTACCGATGGCTCCTGTTCTGGGGTGGACTTTTTTGCTTGGTGTTATATGTCGTTCGGAAGAGGATGTCTTGCTCAATAAGAATGTCTCGTGTCGCTTTTATTGGCTCATGCTGATTTCTGTCGAATATCAACAACTGGACAAGTAGAAGGAGTTGTTGGTGAAGTTGATTTTTCTCTTTTTGGAATTTTGTTGATATTCGGAAGAAATCAGCAAGAGCCAATAAACCCAACACAAATTCTTATAGAGCAAGACATTCTCTTTCGACCGACATCGAGCAAAGAAGTCCACCCCAGAGCAGGAGCTGTGGGTAAAAATTCGGACGGAAAACTCGGACGTTCCAATTTGATGACCTAAAAATCAATAGAGGACAGGTGAGCAAATAGCGCCAACACGTATTCTTGTAGTGCAGAACAACGCCGCTAGGCCGCCAAACGTCTGGTAAATAATAGGTTTTTTTCTCGTGGTAAATAATAGTTTTTTTCTCGTTTTTTTTTTTCTCGTCTGGTAAATAATAGTTTGTTTTCTCGTCTGGTAAATAATAGGAAAAAAGCAAGATGTTCCATGTCCGATGTCGTTGAATCTTGGCATGTCTATTAACTGTGGTGTAGGATGTCGTGAGGCTGTCGAGCCAAGATTGTTATCGAAGCTTTATTCGGCTTACGTTTCGGCGTAACCGCCTTCTTCAGAGCCTGGAAAAGTCAAAAAGAGTTCGAGAAATTACTCGTCCAAGGATCATTTCAAGCTACAGGAGTCTCTAAAGTTAATGAGGGAATGAAACGAATAGGGAGTAAGCAACCCGACTGACCTTATGGAAACAGCCGAAAGGCTGGATGGTCACCCTCGGATGGAGAACGACTGGGTGAATGAACTCTCTCTTCGGGTCAGCCCATCAGCGGCCCTCCGGCTGGCGCTCTCCAGGGTCAAGCCCACAGAGGTCGGCAAATGGGGCTAGCTCCTGGGTTACGGCCACGCGTTCCTCTCTCCTATTGATCGCGGGATTCTTGAACGCAATCCACAACGCCTCCAAGGTTTTGCGCGCCGCGATATCGAACTCACGCGCAAGGATCGCTATCGCTACTGCGCCACTGTGACTTCGCAGTCTGTGTTCCCCCAAAGGCGTGGAGACTTTGCACTTGTCCAGTCCATCCACGTGCTCCTTCACTCTGACCCAAAGAGGCCTGCCCATCTCACCGATGTATTCCTCATTGCATTGACTGCAAGTTATGAGGTACACCGTTCCCGAGACTCTACAGTCGCCTTCCCTACCGTACGGGCAGACCATGCAGGAGGGAGTAGTACACGCGCTGTCATAGAGGCGGTTTCTAACAAGCTGCGCCTTAAGGTTGGCGGCGGGTATCTCAACGACCCTTACGAGGTCTTCTAGCTCGGCCTTGCGAACACAGTCCCGAATTTGGGCGCTGAGTGCATCCGTTATAAAGGGCACTGAAAAAGGAACCTTGTTGCGTTCTTGAGCGCTACGTGTTCGAGCTGCTGACGGTCGACGACATCTCTTCGGCATGTTGTCGGGCGCATACCCATTTGACAACGCAATGCGAGAAGCCTTTTTCATCGATGAAGACTTCAAGTCGTCATCGGAAGACACTAATGCAGCTGTGCGGAACATGTTCTGAACAACGGCCCTTTTAGTAGTGCGAGGGTGTGCAGAACGGAAGTGCACTATGATGTTCTTGTTACTAGGTTTCCGATACCACCTAGTTTGGAAGGTGCTCTGGGAGAGACGGACTTCAGCGCTCAGGAACGGCAGCCAGTGGTTTGTCGGCTTCTCCCTTGTGAGCATAATGTGCTCCGCTTGATGATTGAGCAAATCGAAACAGGTGTCCATTTCGGTTTGCGTGGGACATACGATAAAGCAATCATCAATATACCGACAATACAACAAGGGTATGCGTTCCAGAACAGGTCTCTCTATTTTAGACATAATAGCTATGGCTAACACAGGAGCCAGACGCTGACCGATGGCCAGAAAAAAAGTAATTTCCCCTACCTGGTGAACGGGAGTGGAAGAAAAGTGCAGTCAAGGTGATATGCTTGCCCAAAACAAAAAAAACTCTAAACCGACTTGATGTTACAGTGAAACACAACTACAACCCCCTCCCCCCACTTCCCCCAACACACTCCTCCAGCACCGCATCTCCAGGCGCGCTTGGCGACGTGTTCAGCACGTCTGAGTGGCACGTTGCACAAAGCCACAAAGAGAAAGTTCCGAGGAAACAAGGAACAACCGCGAACCGAAAACGACAAGTAAAGTTCATCAGATGACTGGAACACAAACTGACGTTAAACAACGAATTTAGGAACATGCTTCTTGAAGGTGCCCTAACTCAGTACCTAAGCAGAAGAACGAAGAACAATGGTACGAATCCTAAATCTGAAAACTTCGACCTGACCAACGTTTTAGTTGTTGCGTTGCAAGTACACTTATGCTCTTGCAAAAATTTCGAATGCCGAACATTTTCGAGCATTCGAAATCGGCTATATTCGAAAAACGTGGTTTTTCTGAATATTCGAATTCGAATACATTCGAAAAACGCAATTTTTCGAATATTCGAATTCGAATGAGAAATCAGGCTGCCTGATAGACATGATAGACAACAGCCCGGAAGCAAAATGGAAGCAATACATAACGAATTCCTTCCTAGCTAAGCACGAGGTTTTTATCGAGAGGCCTCTCATAAACCCCTTTGTACATTGTAACAGTGAGGAGGAGAACTTACACATAGTGGGATCAAAGGGCTCACGGAAGGGTCTAATTCCATTGTTTACTGAAATACGAATTTTTCTCAATTGAGTGTTTGTGTGTTGTAAAGTGCTGCTCTTGGGAACTAACGAGAGGTTTTCAAGACGTTTGAAGGCGACGCAATCTGCTTCAACCATTGTAAGCTTCGAGGTCACTTAAAATCGATCATTTTTGGAATTGGTGGCTGACTGACTGTTCAAGAACTTCAGTGAAAGAATGGTTTCGCCAAACAGCAGCTAATGACGGACTAACGACGTACGAAGTATTGTATGTAAATCTGTAGTGTAATGATACTCAAGGGTTCCACCCACTCGTGACTTATGCGTACACCGCAGAACACTATTCAACAAAAATTTATTTACAACAGCAACAAAAACATGCAAATGATGAGAATATTCTTGATAAAAGGGCAAGCCGAACGCCGGATCGGGTAGGATTGTAGACGTCGATGCGGGTGGTGGGAAGACGTCCACGAGGGCGGGCGGCCAGGAGTAGTCGAAGTCACAGGAGTGAGCGTCTATGTGGGAAGTCGCCTTCCTTTTATACGGCTGAGATCATCGATCTAGCGCCCTTCCCCGCGCAGTGATCTCTTACAGTGCGCGCCTTTTTGGCCCCCAGATAGGCCCTCCCGACATGCCGTCCGCCCTCGTAGACATCGTCCTCGATGTCGAGTACATTTGCGGTAGCCGTGCTCCTATTGCACGGTTTCTTACCGCCTCAAACACATATTTGGGTAATGCAGTACCTACATACCTACTAAAGTACTGAGCACCACCTTCCGGTGCGCCGACCTCAATAAACAACTTGCCATCAATTACAGTATTACTTGCGGTGGTATACACTTGCTCAACATTACTGAGATTGCGGATAGCATCATCAAAGGATTTCCATAAGTCGGCTAGTCCCATCCATTTTCCATGGTTTTGCGACGTAATAGGTGGCCACGCCGTAATAATCAGGCCTCCTTCTTCCAAATAAGCTCTTGCCAGCTTAATCAACATGCTGGGGACTTCATCTTTGAACTGCGAATCTAGCGGCCACACTATGACCCACGCACGTGAAGCCTTCCAGTCGTCGAGAACTTCAATGAGCCTCTCGAAATTTGAAACGACTTTGGTGACTATGCCTCCACGAGGTCCATCTCGTTCTATCGGACTTGCGCCCTCGAATGTGGCGTAGCCAACTGGGCCAGTTTTCCTTGGTCGGCTTCTTGCAGCGTGATCTTCTATCTCCTTTCGTACCATCTGCAAGGCTTCATCGTAAGATCGATGAACGTGGTGGTTTTCAATTGGAGTGTGGTCGATTATGTGCTTCGTGTTGCACAAGAAGGCTGTCCAGTCCACGCATTTTCCGAATGCGAATTTGAGAACAATCCTCAACGAGTCTGCGTCAAAGCAGACGTGGCCCTTACGATGCATCCTTATTTTTGTACCGAGGTCTATATCGTAACGGCGGAAAATGCTGCAAGCTAGCCAAGCGGTCCACACTGTTACAAATTCTTCTTTCGCAATGGCTCCAGGGAATTCTATGCCTTCTATGTCTCCGAGCTTGGAACCTTCGAAGCAGTCATCGGCACATTTGAAGAGTAGGTGTCCCTTTTCGAGAGGACTGAGCAGTGCCGCTCCTTTGGAACAATATTCAGTTATTTTACAAACTTTTGCGTCCTGGAGCATTTTTTCCTACCCCTCTTTCCTCTACTGGTTTGTGTGTCGACTCTTTCGTCGGAAATATAGCTAGGCACTACCCGAAGCATGTCAGACTGTACTCTTATAGGCTCTGTATTCTCTCCTATCCTCGTGATAAGGGCTGAATTATCACTTGTTTCTATTACCCTGAACGGTCCGGCCCACTCCGTAGTCAATTTTGGATGGGTGCTCTTGCTCTTTTCCCTGGGTGCGAGAGCATATACTCTATCACCTACTCTTGGGTGCCGTTCTATATTCACTTTATTGCGCTCGTCATACTGTTTTTTCATGCTATCTCGAACGCGCGTATTGTACTGTCTCACCCGTTCATGAACTTCTGATATGCCTTGCAACAAATCCGTCTTATAGCCCTCTATATCCCTATCGAGCAAATACCATGACAGTCCCGCATTAGGGATGATATCTGAGGGAAAGTTGGGGTCTCTCCCGTGCAACACAAAATAGGGGCTTTCTCCTGTAGCTGAGTGTGGAGTCATGTTATATGCCATTAAGCAAAACGGGAGACGTGTGTCCCACTCAGTCGGCACCGTTGCCGACTTTCTCAACATTGCCAGGATGGTCCCATTTAGGCTCTCGGTTACTCCATTTTCTCTGAGATTATATCCCTTAGTCATGGTGTGCTTAACTTTGGCGATTTCCAAGATTTCTTCCATAACTTTGTTCTCAAATTCCCCTCCTCTATCCGATAAGATAGTCTTAGGCCAGCGGCATCCTTCTGCTATCCACCTCACGAAGAGGGTTTGTGCTACTGTACGCGCTGATTTATCTGGTACGGGATATGCCGCTGCATATTTTGAGAACAAATCTATGACGGTGACAGCGTACTTATTTCCTTTAGTTGTCATACCTAATTCTAGGATATCGACTCCAATTACGTCGTATGGGCTGTTCGTTACTAAGGGCTTCAGTGGCGGAACAATGATCTGTCCAGGGTTGTGTATGTAGCATTTTTGGTACGCTCTAGCCCATTTGTGTACATCTTGTGCCATATTCGGCTAAAACACTTGCTTCGACAATTTGTTCAGCACTTTTTGTGCACTAAAGTGCCCGCCGAATTGTCCTGCATGGGCTTCATGAAAGATTTCGTAACGAGATTCTTCTGGAACAACGAACACTAAGGCTCCATCTTCTCGGTACATCATCAGTTCTCCATTTTCTATTATGAAGTCACTCATGCGCGCTGGAAATCTGCGACCTGGCATTCGCACTATCCCCTCATTCTTACCACTTTCCAGACACTCTAGTACTTCTCCAAACAAAGGATCTCTCTCCAGCTCCTTACGCCACTTGGTTTTTTCCGCCACTCGTACCGAGTTAACTACCGCGTCATTCTCTCCTTCTAGGAACTCCACGTCCTCGCTAGCAATGCCTCGACTCAATGCGCCTGCTATTACATCTGCTTTACCCTTCACATACTTAATTCTTAGATTATACCGTTGCACTTCTAACTACCATCTGAGTACTCGCATTGACACGTTATTTCTTTGAAAAAGCGCCGTAAGAGGTTGATGGTCTGTCATAACCGTTGTTGGTAAACCACATATAAACATATGGAATCTCCTGAGGGCAAATACCACTGCCAGCGCTTCTAAGTCAGTGACGTGGTAGCGCTTTTTTGCTCGACTTAAAGACTTGGACGCGAAAGAAATTGGGTGTAGATTTCCATTTTTTCCTTCTTGCGATAACACTGCGCCGAGTCCCTTAGTTGATGCGTCTGTACATATTATAAACGGTCTTTCGCCACTTTTTGCGGCTTCTACCTCTGGCTAAGCTAACACAGGCGCACTACAAATCATCTGCTTCACTTTTGCGAAAGCTTTCTCATGTTCCTCATTCCAAGACCACTTCGTTTTTGCCGAGGTCAACCGAAAAAGACATCCTGTGTGTTTTGAGAATCCTAAGCAGAATTTCCTGTAATATGAGGCCATTCCAAGAAATGTTCTCAATTCCTTTGGAGTCTTTGGTCTTTCGTATTTTTGTACTGCTGCCACTTTTTCTGCATCCATATGCAGACCATTTTCGTCAATCAAGTGCCCCAGGAATGATACCTTATTCTGCAGTAGCACACATTTCTTGGCTTTTAATCGTAATCCTGCTTGTTTCAGTTTCTCACAGATTCTGTTCAGTAATTCGAGGTGCCTATCCCTGGTCTCTGTACAGATAATGATGTCATCGATGTAGCAGAAGACCTCTCGACCTAACAGGTCACGAAGAACGGAGTCCATAAGCCTTTGAAACACCGCTGGGCTCGTACTTAAACCGAAGGGGTGACTTTAAATTGGAATAATCCTTCTGGTGTGGTGAACGCGGATTTTTCTTTAGCCTTATCTGACAGAGGAATCTGCCAATAACCGCTACAAAGGTCAAGGGTTGAGAAGAATTTCTTTCCTGCAAGGCTTTGTAGTATTGCTTCAGTCGTCGGAATAGGGTATGAGTCTTGCTTAATCCTTTTATTTACAGCCTCAGAGTGCCGTCCTTCTTTTCCACCAACACTATTGGAAAAGCCCAAGGTGAGGAACTTTTCTCAATAATGTCTCGTTTCTGCAGATCTTCCAATAGCTCTTTTAGCAATGGTCGAACGCTTAGAGGAACCGGTCTAGTTTTCACTTTTACAGGGGCATTCTCTCCAGTATTGATGTCCATTTCCACTAGATTGGTACGAGACAGCTCGTCGTCCGAAATCGCGAAGGCGTCTTCATATTGGCTCAGGACTTCCAGGAGTTCGCTATCTGCTACTTGGTTACCCATATTTCCCTGTATTTGTTGCACTAGCTGCGCTATTCTCTCTTCTTTGGACTCATACGTGGAATTCGTATCAAGCATCAAAGGATTCATTCCTTCCCACTTTTCATGCCACTTTTCTGTGCCCCAGTGGCCCACTTCTTCTCCTTCGTGCAGAAGCAACGCTGAGTCTGTGGAGTTTTCAACTGGAATTACTGACCGTTGCTTATATACTTTGAAAACTCCGTTTGCTATCCCTTCTTTGCTTGGCCACAATACCCGCTCCTCTGGTCCTGGGTTGTCACAGCTTATTTCTATCACCTATGTGGAGCAATGTACGCTCGCTTGACCACTCTTGCAGTATCTCGCAACTCCCACTTTCCGCGTCTTTGGTCACTCGCTCATCTACCCTTGTGTATTCCACTGGGCCGGTGAGCACTATCTGCACTCCCAGTTTTTCCAGGGCATTCATTCCTAGTAAAACTTCATTTTGAAATTGGTTGGTAATGTGAAAGGTGACCAATGCTTTCCTACTACCTTCCAATTCGGCATCTATTTCTACGGCTCTCAAGACATCCATTTGGTTATCTGACGCATCAAATAACGGGCTTATTTCTCTACTACTTGTGGTGGCGAGCGAATCTACATCGAATCCTCTTCTCTGTGCCTTTTCCAGTAGCCCAATGGGTATAATGCTCACCATTGATCCACTGTCTATTAGGGCTGGTGCTACGAAGCTCAGTAAGTTGAGGTTCCTCCATATTAGTCCTCCCACTCTATCAGTTCTCTGAACTGTATCTTGCAAGGGTGCCTTGACACTACAGCTTCGCACCTTGCGAATAATATCGGACACCCGTGTATCTTCTGTCGTGGGCTGCTTTTTGCTTAGGTCCCGAATATTTCTCACTTTTGACGTTTTATTGGGGCATTCTCTTGCAAAATGACCCGTTCTTGAACAATTATAGCATCTCCTGGTTTCGTCATGAGGGCTTCGAGTCGTCTCGTGTTGTTGGAGTTGTGGTCTAACCGGGGATGATCTTCTAGGTATCCTTCCTACGCTTCGTCCCTGAGCGTCGAAGTCCCCTCCACGGTGCGAGGATACTACCTCGGCCTTTCCTGCTTTATCCCTACTATATCTATATTTCCACTCCAACGGTCTGTCCAGTTTTGCTGGCGTTCGCGGGTCAAACATTGCCCTTGATTGTTCTATACCAAGTGCCAATTGTTTCACCTCATCGTAGGCCTTTTCGGGGGCTGCGCGGTGCAACGCGCCCATTAGCTGGACATGTTTGGGCCAATCGCGCAAATTCTCTAGCAGAATCTGGGCATACTCTAGTGATCTAGTTTCTGTATTTCCTTCTGGATTGGCTCTTCTGCCTATATTCTCCAGTACCACACAAAAGTCCGCAATATCCTGACCTGGCCTGATGCGCAATGTTCTCAGTTCCATAAGAGCCCTCAGCCTGCTGGCTACAGAATCGTTCGACAAAAGCTGTCCCATTTTCTTTACTACCGCGTCGAATCCTCTGTTAACTATACTGGTTGGTAGGGCCCTCATTATGTGACCTCCTAGGTGATCATCGGCTAGTATTTCTATTAATTGTCTTCATCTTCAATGACATCAGCATATTTCCGACGAAATCTTCGAACGAACTCGTTAAAATTTTCGTTGTCTTTCCCTTTGAACACTCCTGGGTCAGCACAGGATAATGAACGCACGTAGTGCAGAAGATTTATGCTTGAATCCTGACCTGTGTTGGGTGGATCCCTTCCCGAAGCTCCCGCACAGTTGTTCCAGCTGCGCTCGCACTGCCTTCCAATCCACGACTTCCTCCTTAGTCGCTCCTGAAACGACGATCCCAATATGCCCTCCTTTTCTGTAATATCTGCTCCATGTGACCAACCATCGAGGCCTTGCTCCTTTGCTTCTCTCTGACAGCTTGCACGAACTGTAACGCGTCAACATTTAGTTCATCGCAAAGTTTCACTAAGATGTTGCCATCCCTTTCCATAGTTATTATGTATTCCTGCCATTCTTGTCTGGACTCAATGCCTCACCTACTTAAAACATCTGCTATTTCTTTATCTAACGTTATGGTCGCCCCACTGCATACTACCAACCGTTCCACCGTTTCACATACTTTATCTATTTCTTCCTTCAACATTTGATCATGCATGCCCTTATAGCAGGCGGATATCTTATGTTCTTGCATAACCTCCCTCATATGGGCTGGTATGCTCCTTATATTTTCAAGCAGGCCACTTAACTCCCTTCCCAACTGTACGTGTGGAAAACTCACTGAAGGGTTGTTCTCCTTGTCCGCTCTGTCTTCCATTTGAATCTCCATATCTGCCATCTGCTATGCTTTTCCTGAAAAACTCACTTTGTTCCGATTGTCCAGCGCAAAACTACGCGAAACTTTCTTCACGAGTCGATTCACGGGTCAAGCGAAACGATCGAACGTCGATACCACACGGAACCCGCGTTGTTCTGACCAATAAGGGTTGGCTTAGTGCTCTCTTCACGCCCTTCCCTTCACTCCACCCTTTCACTCGGTGGTCCTTGATTCTTTCCTCTTCGAAAAGAAACTTGTGCCCCTACTTGCGGCACTTTCCAGTTCACAGGCTTTTTCTACCTTCTCGTGTCTGTAGTGTCGTTCTTATAAGCCTACGAATGGTGCGGTTCGGCCCCCATGTAATGATACTCAGGGGTTCCACCCACTCGTGACTTATGCGTACACCGCAGAACACTATTCAACAAAAATTTATTTACAACAGCAACAAAAACGTGCAAATGATGAGAATTTTCTTGATAAAAGGGCAAGCCGAACGCCGGATCGGGTAGGATTGTAGACGTCGATGCGGGTGGTGGGAAGACGTCCACGAGGGCGGGCGGCCAGGAGTAGTCGAAGTCACAGGAGTGAGCGCCTATGTGGGAAGTCGCCTTCCTTTTATACGGCTGAGATCATCGATCTAGCGCCCTTCCCCGCGCGGTGATCTCTTACAGTGCGCGCCTTTTTGGCCCCCAGGTAGGCCCCGACAGTAGCAAATCTGTCCTGTTCATCCAAAAACGTGAAATATCACATTATCAATTTTGCGACCACAAAGTGTGTTACAGGTAGCTAGGAATAGGCCAGCCATGAGGGCCGGTCTCATTTCTTTCTAGTGATTAATCCATGTAAGTGGTAGAAACAGATATTTCTTATTTGCGAAGAACTCGCGAATGTAACTATTCTCCAGCCAACATATTGATAATTGATCAAAAGGTAAACTTAGCAAAAGTCGATCGATAAACAACAGCCAGCCGATCTACACCGCCTAACTTTTGTGAAGTCTGCCATACAGCTGACATATACACGCGTCTCCCACTTCAATGGCCAGCTCAGAGCAAAAATCGATAAAGTCGATCGATGACAACCGGACGAATATACAGGTCTATGTTCTGTGTCACTGTAAAAGAAGAATGAAATCAATAATTTCTGTACTAAGTAGGCTGGTGCCCACTGCACACCTGCAAGGTGTCTTAAAAGGGGTAAGTTAGATCGGCCAGACCCCGGAGCTCCGTCACATGCCTAGGGCTGTGCTTACAGACACCGTGTTTGTGTGAGTGTTCCATGAGCATGTGCAATCTCGCAGCGGGCACCAGCCCCCTAAATACCATAACGTCTTTCTTTGCCGTGAGGTTTGGATAAAAATATGACCATATTGTAGTTTCACGCGTGCATGGAAGCACAGCAGAAGATGCAGGCTGTCGCGTGCACCCCAAACAAAGACTATTGGTTCGGGTCCCGCCGAGGCCAAGCAGGCCTTGCGGGTCACTGAACTGCTACCATATCTTCTTTTGAAGGACAAAGCAGTGAATTATTCATCGGCTGGCCAGCGCAGTTCACTGTTTAGGCCAAATACGCATTCAAATTGACTCCACGACATCCGTAGACGTAGAATGCATACCGAATCTCGAAAACAACTGACCGACGAAGAATTTAACCTTACATTTGGTTGTCTGGAAAGTTCTCAGCGTTGGTGTTTCTATTTTTTATTCGTCTATTATTAAGTAAATATTCAATTTGCGTTGCGCATCTGCACAGAATTTTTCGCTCTATCTGACTGAATAATTTATGTTTCAAAATCATTTTATATTTCTGTTCTTCAAGGGCTCATTGAAGTATGTCGAAGGAGCAATTCCAAACGAGCGATGCTTTATTCGAACTTCAAATAGGGACAATCAACAGCCGAGACAGCTCGGAAAATCAGTCGAGTGTGGGGCCTAATAGTGGTGGAGAAAGCACTTTGCGCCAGTGTTTCAGTAAATTTCGGACCGGAGATTTCAGGCTCCAAGGTGAACCCATAGCGGTCGACCTAGAGCACTACTGGACGACGAGTTGGAGGAATTGGTGGAAGTTGAACCATCCCAAACAGTTCGAGGGATTGCATAAGGGCTAGACGTTAGTAAAACTGCTGTGGCGGATTGAAACGCCTTTATTGATTTTTAGGTCATCAAATTGGGACGTCCGAAGGAGGGTGGCTATTTCTGCCGACAGCTCCTGCTCTGTGGTTGGACTTTTTGGGTTGGCGTTATATGTCATTCGAAAGAGAATGTCCTGCTCTATAAGAAGGTGTGTCGCGTTTATTGATCTCTATTGAATGCCAGTAAAATACCAAAAAGAAGAAAATCGTCTTCACCAACAACTTCTTCTCCTTATTCACTCTGTCTTGCTCAGTTTTATATGACACTTGAAAGTGGGTGTCTTGCTCTACCACAGCATATGATTTGTTCTTTGGTCATTTAAATTTTTACTAATTTTCAGATCATCAAAATGGAGTGCCAGGTCGACAAGGATGAGCACTTCCGGCACCTTCTTCTCTTCGCTTTTGCCGATAATACATTGTGTTTGTCCGGCCGGTCAAGCAGTGTCCCAGTGCGGCTAAGGCACTGAAACACTGCTTGACCGGACAAACACAATTTATTATCGGCAGTTACAATTCTGTGCAAAGGTCGTTGAATATGTCCTTTTGATGAGTGATGACGGACAAGCAGGCCGGCAGCAATCGTCACTCGCTGGTTCCTGATGTTCATTCATCACACGGACATATTCAACGATTTTTGCACAGAATTGTAACTGGCGATGAAAAATAGTGTTTGTACGGTCAACCAGGATTCTAGTGCCATAGTCGCAGTAGAACCCTGGCTGAAAGCAAGGACAAGAAGGTGCCAAAAGCGCTCATCCTTGTCGACCTGGCACTGCTCCGTTTGATGACCTTAAATTAGTAAAAATTTTAATGGCCGAAGAACAACTTATATATTCTGGTAGAACAGGAAACGCGCTTTCGAGTGTCATATCACTTGTCACATAAATCTGCGCAAGACAGACTGAACAACGAGAAGGAGTTGTTCGTGAAGATGATTTTTCTCTTTTTGGCATTTCGTCGATATTTGACAGAAATCGGCAAGAGCCAATAAACGCGACACAAATTCTTATAGAGCAAGACATTCTCTTTATACCGACATTGGGCAAAAAAAGTCCTACCCTAGAGCAGGAGCTGTCGGAAAAATTCGAACTATAAAGTCGAACTCCCAATTCGATGACCTAAAAATCAATAAAGGGCAAATAAGCAAATAGGACCAACATGTACTCCTGTAGTGCAGAACATTGTCTTCCAAATGCTAAGCGAAAAATGAAAAGCTGCGCGAAAAATTCCGAATCTAAGCGGAGGGAACAAGTGCACCAATGGCTAGTTTTTCACTTTTTCACTTTTCACTTCAACGACATAAAAATTGACAAATTTCATGATGAAAAAAAGAAATGCAATACATGTTCTGATAGAGCAAATCATTCTCTTTCGAATGCTGTATAGCGCTATTCAGGATATCGTCAGCGGAATCCGTAACGAATCGTTGAAAAAAAAACTGCGGGGAGTTTCGGGACAACCTAATAGAAAGGGACCAACATTTCTACCAACTTTTCTTGTAGGGTATCCATCCTTGCTACATTTCTACCAACTTTTCTCGTAGGGTATCCATCTTGCTACAGATCTTGGTTTTCTCAAATCCCTTCCGTCAGAAACATATCACTTGATCTTTTTCTCTGGAATGGAGAAGAAAGGAAAGGTACTTCATACATGGGATCAAAACAAAATAAGAAAATCAATGGTGGAAAAAATGGAAAATCAAAACCTTCTAAAGCAGTCATTTTGGCGCCTTCTAGAGCAAGAATGTCCTTTCTCGTATAAGGACTGAAAATCGTGGTGTTAGCTTCGAAAAATAGGGCGTATGCATAATTATAATTTATGTATAGGCCCCCCATTTTGATCCCTGGGACGAAGTACCTTGAAGACTGCGAAATCCTTCGGCAATAATAGATTTGTAGTGATTGCCGTGAGTGATCCCAAAGCCCTTAACTTCGTTAACCACCCGTAGAGAAGCTCCCCTTGAAGTGTAATTTAGGTGTCTGGAATGCTTCCCAATGTTGAGGACTCTCGCAAGACAGAGTTAGGTCATTGCGAGGCAAGAATTCACCTATTTTCCCTATGGCTTGCTGAATGTTGGGACCCAAGCCAGCTCCGCAGGCATTCTTAATAATCTTGATCTCGTCGGTATACATGCAATACCGCTCAAACTCTTTGGAAGAATGACGCTTTGCGACGTTTTAAGTCATCGCGAAGCGTCGTATTGTTATAACTTGCTTGTAGGAATTCCTGCTCGTACCAAACGAGTCCTCTCTTCAGAGAGCATCCGATAACTGTTGACAGTCTTCAGTTTGACAAAGCATATCCTACTTGGGAAGCATTTTCCTCTGGAGAACTGCTAATTGATTTTCGACGTCCCCGAAAATCAAGCAGCTCCAAATAATCTTCGCCAGTGGCGTCTCTTTCGGACATCCCTTCGAATAGATTCAGCGAAATCGGGGATTCTCCACTTTTTAAACGTATTTGCAATCAGCTTGCTCTGCCCACTCTGTGACATCAAGCAGCTCCAAATAATCTTACCACTTACCACGCAGCGGCGTTAATAATCCAATGTCAGGGAATGTTTCATTCAGGTTGTCGTTCCTCACCCAGCACTCCCTCCTACGGAGAGATTTGATTTTGTAAAATTACCTGACGAACTTTCTTTTCAAAAATAACAAAACAGTTTCCAGAACTAAGAAACTGACACATTTATTTATCCGTAAGTCCGTCACTACATACCTGTAAGGTGAAGGTAATGAGGACGGAGTGGACCTCGAATGAGGGGAGGAATCGAGCTGCTCCCAGAGCATCGATCAGTGCAGTTTTATTGCTCCACCTGGGTGGAGCAATGTATACCCATTGGGAGCACACAAAGGGCAGCCAATGGGTATCTCACCCAGGTGAGAACCAAGCAAGGTCACCGGCAATCCGGCTACCACGCGCAGGCTCACGATCAGGTCGAGCCCCAGCCAAACCTACTAGCACAAAAAGAGTAAAATGTCGGCCAACCGAATTCGAACCTGGCTATGTTGCTAAAAAGCTGTTGACGCTGCCAAAATCCTAATTATACCTTACCATCTTTTCACCATAGCTTTTTAAATTACGGACGCTACGCCATTTTCACCCTAGACGGGAGGGATTTTCGCTTGAAATTTCAAACTAAAATGATCACGTTTCGAAAACTTCCCCTTTAAGAAAAGTTGCATAAAAACCGCTTGCAGCTTAGAATCTTTGGAGCTCCACTACTTAAGTGTGAGGCGAATCGAAATTTCCAGTCATATTTGCATTTCGGAGTTGGTGACTACAAAAGTGTAGCAGCGTCGCTGCTTCTTGTTTCACTCCAGAGGAGGTGACAATATGTACCATGCTTTTATCGTGTCAGATTGGTTGCGTGATTCTTATTCACATATTCCTTGTCAAACTAGCTGTCGCTTCCTCTTGATTCTCCCTACCATCTTCCTTTCAGGTTTTGCAGCCGTTGTCGAAGAAGAGGCGCACTCTCCTCCCTCCCCAAACCCTTCAACTGCGAATAGGACCAGTTTCGATTTATTGTGCTCGGGCTCTTGATCACTTGATCAAAAACCGCAATTCTTGCTTTTTGGTCTGCTCGAGGCAGGGATAACGAAACTGACAACTAGCAAATTTTACACGAGGATTACGCACATCAAAGAGGAGAACATTTGCAGCTCCTCTAGCCTTCAAGGTAGGAAGTTCGTTGATCTTACTTATGTGCTCCTTATAGCAATGAAAGGTAGCTTATGCTAGAGCATTCGAACATTGCTTTGGTTTTTAAAATAATTTTCTGCAATTTTACAGCAGGTTTTACGTTGTATGCAGCACAACACTTTAGAGTACGTCGAACATAATGGACGCCGTTTTTCTCAATATTCGTGAAAGACTCGACTCAACCAACGATGCAGTGACAAAGCTCTGCAGTCTAATGAGGCTAAAAATCTAGTCCGTTGACTTTTCCAGACTCACAAACATTCTTGATTTACTACAAACGTTGATTTTGATTGGATTCTGTTACTGATGAATGACTTCAGCCGAATAACAGTGAAAGAGTTCAGACCAAGTGGGGACCATGGATGGGTAGGTCGTGCTGGACTTTATCTTTGCTAGAGTCGAAGTAGGCCACGGCAGTGCGCTTGTTGGAGTCATAAGCTTAGTCCTTTCCCTTGGGATTGATTTTTATTTGCCATCAGACTAAGCCTTCAAAGAGTACAAAATTTGAGAGCCTCTAAGGACAATAGTTGTTGGAGGTGCTGCGCCAACTTCACGATGCCACTTCCCACCACGGGAAGGGATCTGCATACTCGTGGTGCTCCGGATGACGTTGCGCGTTGATCTGGAACACAGCTCGCCGTTAAAATAGCCGAGAACAATGTGCGAGTCGGGAGCACCTGGTAGTATCTGACGAGGTGGTTGAGGTCGCAGTGGTGGACCGGTCTCTTCTCTCCAGTTTCCACGTAGTAGTAGATCGAGTCGTACACCGATCGAGTCCGGACCGGGTAGTGCCTGAATGGCTGCTCCGCTCAAGCGCCTACCACGCGCGCGCTCTGGGCGGCGCTCTGAATGGGGCGGGTGCGGCTGTGGGGAGGTGAATTCGACGTACGTGTCGCGCTCAGGCGCGTCAAGAGTATTCCTGATGGCCGAATGCGAACGGATGACGTCTGTCCCGTTCGCCGTTCCGCGCTCCGTGCGAAGAAGTCGCGGTACGACGATGCTAGAAGGTGACAGATCCAAGAAGACTCAAATGGAACAGGAAGCGTACGATTCGAGTTGGCAACTTCGCCGGTAGCGCAAAATTTTAAGAAAGCATCCAAAATCGGCGTATAACGGACACTGGCTCCATGGCTGGACATCAAAAGTGCAAAATAGAACATTAATGGGGGGAATGGAAACAAGCGGAACTGATGCCGCTGGTCGCGCTCGGGTAGAGCTCAAATGTCGCCGCGTCACGGAGGGTGAGCTAGTGGACAGAGAGCCTACAAGTGAGGAGACAGCTGCGCTCAGAAGACTAGAGGGGCTTCACGGAATAGGAGGCGATGTCGCACCTCATGGCAGGGTACTTTGTGAGATTCCTGCTTGATGAATGTAAGTGGTCAAGAACTGCGAGCTCTGAAACCTTATGATAGCCAAATTATTCACTCAACAACGACGGCTACCATCTAATGAACTACACACGTGTAATTTTTGATGGGTGCGCGGTGGCGCAGTCGAAGGTGGCGCCGACTACCGCATGCGTCACGAATTGAAATTCATGGTTCGGGATTGCCGCCTTGGCCAATCAAACCTTCACTTTCTTCGGGGTATATGAATTGGCAGCGGACTTGTCTGAGATGCTTAAACACTGGTTGCCCAGTGATTGTTTCGGTCCGGCTATCGCAAGGTTTTATATGGGATAGATACGCATTCGAATTGCCTCCACTATATCAGGTAGTAGTGGAATGCAGGGCGCATCACAAAAGGGATTGATCAACGCCGTCATTCACTATTTACGCGTCAAGCTTTTCATACAGTGGAGGGTGGGGGGGGGGAGTAGCCTATCTGAAGAATTGGATCAGAGCGTTAGACAATCAGAAATTGGAACAATGTATGAGACGGAGAAATCCCTCCTGTGCGAGCAGGGGACCCAAGCTTGCAGTGATTAACTAGGCGGCGGCAGCAGAACTTCTTGCGGGGAGCGAATCTTCTGAGTGAATTGACATCCAGCGCTGTGCAAGGTGCATTCGAAAGACGCGGAGAACAACATCTGTGACGACGGCGACGACTTCGAGCTGCTGAGCTGCAAGAAGCGGACAGAGACGTACGCACCAGGGATGGGCGGACATTTTGAAAATTTTCCCTGAAAACAGAAAGTCGAGTTGAACAGAAAACGGAGAAGCCAAAAACGCTAGAACTCAGAAAACCTAGAAAATTTCGAAATTATCGCTTCAGCTATCTATTGTATCCAAAGATGCATTTTTACCAATAACCTAAATTTTTATACCATTTCATGTCAAACTGGACACTTCTTGATGTACGCTGAACAGCCTTGAAATCAAACTGAACATCTCTCACTTAAAAAGGGGTAGGGTGTGTGATTAAAGCAGATCTTCTCTTTTTTAGTTGAAAATTTGTAATCACTCCAATAAAGTGAGTGGTTGGAATTGTATGAAATTTTGATGTTTGCAGTTAAAATAATCAATCGTATATTAATTCAACGTGCAGCAAATCATCAATTTTTGAGAAAGAAGGAAGAGATTACACCGCGTCCTCATCAAAACGGTCACGATTTTCCTTTAATTGATAGTGTAAATGATAGTTGGAGCAGCAAAAAGAACATGTGCATTTTCTCAGTCGTTTTGATTTACCGTTTTGAGTTTTTTTACAAAAATAAAAGTTTTGTAAAGTTTGAAACACTGTTCGCCTTTTGGGAAAGGGGAGCATAAATTTTCCAAGAAGGTGGCAGTGAACTCTTCTGAGACAAGAATTTCGACTTTCATAGTGGGTGCCAGGTTTAACGTGGAACGCAACCGTTTTCTTTGGAGGAGTTTGGTTCCAGAAGTGTCCAATTTGATGTGAAGATGGTATGGTTGAATAGAAACGGTTCTAGAAGAGATAGTCACTTTAGGAATGCTAGTAGTGTTAATGTGAATTGCTGCCACGTACATCATGCTCCCCTTCAACTGAAGAATTTAGTAAACAGGAAATCTTAGCCTACCCATCATAGGAGGTCTCGAAATCTCAAAGATGCGGCGCTGCCATTTAGCTTTCCTATATCTCTACTGCATACCTGTCCTGGTTATTAACTCGAAGTTTGTACGACTGAAAGGCAGCTATAACAACCAGCGAATTGGCCCATTCAGATTTGGAGCGGAATATAGGGAACTACATCTGAGGTGACTCCAAGTTATGGAATCGTTTCTACAACTGATTTGATTCCTAGGCGACTCCAAGGTATAGAACAACTGCCCATTGCATATAGATAAAAGCCATCTGCTTAAAGAAGCAGGAGCCCTATCTGCTGTACCAGTCCGAAGCTGTACGTGCAAAAAAGGGTGGTGTCCCTCTACACATTGACGGTGCGTGACAAGAAACCGAACCTCTGAAGTGAATGAAGTGGAATTCTCCTTCGCCACTGCTTATATATTTTAGTCCACCTCGTATCTTGTAAGAGTTTCTGGGCACACTTTAGGGAATCTTTTTTCGAGGGATGCTCTAAAGCTGTGCAGGCCATTACTATGGGAACCAGAATGTGTGCTTGCCGAATTTGTGAAACTGTTAAAAATGGCCTTTCCAGCGGGCATCATCGTGGTAGAGCCGAAAATTTCCCCAGTTCTCTCGCCAATACTACTGGAGTGTTAGCCGACGTTTTGCGGTGTAACAATGTTTTTCAGGCTGGGTTTTTCATAGGGTCTTGTAAAACTGACAGCAAAGGTGAAGAATGCCTTGCTAATATATCTAAGTAGGCATGTGAGTTTATTAAGCTCATCACGTTTTGATATGCAGCATGCCTAACCAGACATCTTATGGTTAGGCGTGATCACTTAATCTCAAAGCGGCTTCCCTTTGTTAGGCTGGTTCCGCGTTCTGATCGCTACACTTCCGTCCTTCAATCCTGTGCAGCAACAGAATGCACAAAACCACATCCTTCGTGTCCTCTGCATCATGCGATGGTCTCCTAGTGCCATTTGGAACTTGCTAGGATTCTCAGGTGGATTCTACGCAACGTCAAGCACTCATACTCGAGCAGGTCCTCCATAGAACTTGAGTCCTCAAGCAGCACGTCCATTGTCGTAAGCAAGCTCTATTCGTGCGCTGCATGCAATCTGCTTATCCAAGAACGCAGAAACAGGGCAGAAAGAAGTAGACCCTATGAAGGGAAGAAGCAGTATCGCCAGATATGTATCAAACTGTATGTATTGTATCAAACGTTGGAACTGCGCTCAAACTGTCGCAGTGTGTGCAGACTGGTAGCTTGAGTGCCATTTAAGTTTGAAATTGCACGATATTCAACATCCCCCTTTGAAGAAACCCGTTGTTCTAAACAACCGCTTAATTATCTGGAGTATCTACACATAACAATGTGAAGTGAAACAGTGTCCTAAGACAATCAAAAATGGATAGCCGAATTATTTTTCCCAACCTCGAAAGAGGGTTGTATGAGGCGATTACGGCATTCGTACATCTCGAATTAGGGGAAATTTATGTATCAACCATAAGATGCATCCCGGTACTGATGACACAATCACGTGATCGAAAGTATGACCATGCAGGAGTGCACGGATCGCGGTGCATCTCACGACCTTCCAGTCTACCTGGAATTAAGAGGCAATTTCGGTTGGCAAGCTACCTCCTGATCGAAAACAAAGTGGCCACCCAGTTTTCAGGGTTAAGCACTGCACTTCTTCTGATCCAAGGATTCAAACCATCTTTACATTAAACTGTTGCCCCCTGCAAAAGATACTAGAAAAATTTAAGAAATCGTACATGCTTCAGAGGACAACTTCATGCGAATGACACTCAAACTACCAATCTAGTAAACATCACGAGTGAATAAGTCTCAACATCGAATTCGCGCTTCTGGTTAGGTTTTTCATTCTAGCCATTCAAAACGAGCTACAATGGTTGCTGGAAAGCTAGGAGTAGCATAAAGCTTCTGTAAAAAACGTTAAATCTTTTACAGAGAAACTGTGCTATAGTAGCACACCATCAATCAAACGAAGCAGACGAGTTCATAGCGCGACTTGTAATGAAAGCCGTCGCGCAAACAGTTTTTTTTCGAATTTGGAATAGCCTGAGATCATTTTCTCGCTATATAGGCTGCGATACCGTGATAACGTTTGAATTCTGGGGCCGAATCCATCAACAACTTACGTAACTTTAACGGAGAATTGTAAGCTTATCAAGCGATATGGTGAGCGATAAGCCGCGTTACCCGAGCTTTTAACCACCATATCGCTTGGTGAGCTTACAATTCTCCGCTAAAGTTACTAAAGTCGTTGATGAATCCGGCCCCAGATGGTCGGATGCCTGGTGCAATAATTTTGTGCAATTTTCTGTTTATTGGCTAAATTCGGGGCCATTTTCCCAGAAAACTGGAAAAGATTTGACCAAAATAGCCAGAAAGTCAGAAAACAGAACTTCCGCCCTCCCCTGGTGCATACATACGTATCACTTTTCTCAGTGATCGTATCTAGCTTATCCGTACGCTTAAGCAGTTGGAGAGTCGGGCGAGTGCAATGAGTGGGGCGAGAGGCCACGGTCTGCTTTTTACCTGTAAGAGCCGTTTGCGGTTTTGTATACGAGGTACAGCGGAAGCTCCGGCTCCAGATCGTCAAGTAGTGGGTTCTGTATCATCTGAAATATGAATGTAAAGACGGAAGGTGAAGAACCTGCTTGATTCAAGAAGGCGTCGAATGCAGCATTTGGCACACAATATCGCCTGTCTGCACGCTGTCTGCACGCTTCCTTACTCAGACAAGGGAAGAATCTCAGGTCGCAGTGGTAGTTTTAGACGAGGTGTGTATCTCGGGAAGCGGCCTCGAACGTTGATTCCAAGTGGGCCTTCTGGCAGCTGAGTTGTGGACCATTTTCAGTTTGTCTTCTAAGCCCTCTGTCCGTACGCAGATCCGGCACGAACTCCTTTAGCGGTTTTGTCTTGCTTAGAAAATGGTTTGAATTTATAGTCTAGGTGGACGAGGCAGTTTTGCATTGCTACTCTGACGGGAGTGGCACTCATCACTCTCAAGATAAAATATGAAAGAAAAGAAAAGTGGAAGTCCAAAAAACTAGAGGAGGCAGTGAAGAATCACTAAAAAGGAATGACCCATCTTTACAATAACTAATCGGGAGAGGCATGAGCCCGCTGCGACAGCAGGTGAGGCCTGCTGACGACACATTAGCTGTTGACAGAAGATGTTGATCGGTTCTTCGCATCTATGGTGTTTACGGAGTCATCATTATCATCTTTATCATTATCATTACCATCACTACGAAGCCCACCGCGTTGTTCAAAGCCCGCCGCGACAGCGGGTGTTTACTACCGACGGCACATGAACTGCAGATGACGCATGTTGATCAAATCTAGGGTATTTATCGGCCAACTACCAGAAGGATGGAAATCAAAGAACAGACCATGGGGTTTCGAAAAACGTGTCTGTTGGCTGTCTGTTTGCGCTCCGTACGAGTTTATCCACCTTTACACTTCATTTCCCCTTCATTTTCGCATCCGACCTTTACTGCAGTTTCCGCACCTTACGCCTGATCCTTTTTGTTCGCCTTGGTGGGTTCTGACAGAAGTTTTTATAAAACTACAGAATTATTGACTTTTATGACTTTGGTGCTTGAGAGGATATGCCGCAGACATCGCTCAACCGGTGCCAGGATTCAGAAGACTTGCCGCAATTGTCATCTTAGGTGTGACGGGATGCAGAAGACTCCCTAACATTAGCAGCAGCATATTATGATGGCCGATGGTGTTTCGATCGGGGATTCGGTCCTATTAGTCGCTCAAAAAATCGATATAGATCGATATTATCCATTGTTCAGCGGCGTTGTCGGTTCTCTCCAGACTTCATCGATCTAGGTGGGTGTTCCGTGATTATGATGGCCGACGGAAGGTCGATCAGGAAATCAGCTACCATGACGAAGTTTCGCACAGGCAATCAGTATCGGCCGATGTTATTGATATTTTAAGCACTGATATCGGTATCCTCTCGGACCTTATATCGATCGGTATTATCGATCGTTTCACCTGTTCTATCTCATAATTAATCGGTCGAGTGGGTGTTCCGTGATTATGATGAGCGACGGAAAATCGACCAGGTAATCAGCCACCACGTTGAAGCTTCCATCAAGCAATCAATATCAACCGATATTAGCGATTGGTCAATGTCATGTTCTGGAAGCGCTTCTTTTGATTTGGAAATTGTTCACATTGATTTCAAGGGCATATATACTTCGCGCGCTGGATTATTAAGCTATCTCTACCTGCCATGGTCTTCCAATTTTAAGGGGTGGACCAGGAGAGGTACGAGGTCGACTACGGTTTTAACCAAGTTTTGCTCCTTGGTCCTCAATGTTTGGCAGTGCTTTGACCAGTCTCCATAATACTATGCAGAGGAGAAAAGAAGCCGTCGACGAACGCTGGCTGAGGAAGCATCCCCAGCTAGGTTTGGGCTAAGTCCCCAGCGTGGCCTGCCATGCCAGAAGCCGGCAAGCCTGGCGTGGTCCGCACGTCCAGCGTACGGGGCCGGCAAAGCCGGCGGCGGACGGTGGCTGAGGAAGCATCCCCAGCTAAGTTTGGGCTACGTTCCCAGCGTGGCCCGCCATACCAGAAGACGGCAAGCCTGCCGTGGCCCGCCATGCCAGAAGCCGGCAAGCCTGGCGTGGCCCGCACGTCCATGGTACGGCGCCGGCGAAGCCGGCGGCGTACAGTGGCTGAGGAAGCATCCCCAGCTAGGTTTGGGCTACGACCCCAGCGTGGACCGCCATGCCAGAAGACGGCAAGCCTGACGTGGCCCGCACGTCCAGGGTACGGCGCCGGCGAAGCCGGCGGCGGACAGTGGCTGAGGAAGCATTCCCAGCTAGGTTTGGGCTACGACCCCAGCGTGGACCGCCATGCCAGAAGACGGCGATGCCGCCAAGCCTGGCGTGGCCCGCACGTCCAGCGTACGGCGCCGGCAAAGCCGGCGACGGACGGTGGCTGAGGAAGCATCTCCAGCTAGGTTTGGGCTACGTCCCCAGCGTGGCCCGCCATGCCAGAAGCCGGCGATGCCGCCAAGCCTGGCGTGGCCCGCACGTCCAGCGAACGGCGCCGGCAAAGCCGGCGACGGACAGTGGCTGAGGAAGCATCCCCAGCTAGGTTTGGGCTACGACCCCAGCGTGGACCGCCATGCCAGAAGACGGCAAGCCTGACGTGGCCCGCACGTCCAGGGTACGGCACCGACGAAGCCGGCGACGGCGCCGTACCCTGGACGTGCAAGCCCGGTGTGGCCCTCCAGCGTACGGCGCCGGCGAGGCCGGCGAGGTGGCTGAGGAAGCATCTCCAGCTAGGTTTGGGCTACGTCCCCAGCGTGGCCCGCCATGCCAGAAGCCGGCGATGCCGCCAAGCCTGGCGTGGCCCGCACGTCCAGCGTACGGCGCCGGCAAAGCCGGCGACGGACGGTGGCTGAGGAAGCATCTCCAGCTAGGTTTGGGCTACGTCCCCAGCGTGGCCCGCCATGCCAGAAGCCGGCGATGCCGCCAAGCCTGGCGTGGCCCGCACGTCCAGCGAACGGCGCCGGCAAAGCCGGCGACGGACAGTGGCTGAGGAAGCATCCCCAGCTAGGTTTGGGCTACGACCCCAGCGTGGACCGCCATGCCAGAAGACGGCAAGCCTGACGTGGCCCGCACGTCCAGGGTACGGCACCGACGAAGCCGGCGACGGCGCCGTACCCTGGACGTGCAAGCCCGGTGTGGCCCTCCAGCGTACGGCGCCGGCGAGGCCGGCGGCAGACGGTGGCTGAGGAAGCATCCCCAGCTAGGTTTGGGCTACGACCCCAGCGTGGACCGCCATGCCAGAAGACGGCAAGCCTGACGTGGTTGAGGAAGCATCCCCAGCTAGGTTTGGGCTACGACCCCAGCGTGGACCGCCATGCCAGAAGACGGCAAGCCTGACGTGGCCCGCACGTCCAGGGTACGGCACCGACGAAGCCGGCGACGGCGCCGTACCCTGGACGTGCAAGCCCGGTGTGGCCCTCCAACGTAGGGCGCCGGCGAGGCCGGCGGCAGACGGTGGCTGAGGAAGCATCTCCAGCTAGGTTTGGGCTACGTCCCCAGCGTGGCCCGCCATGCCAGAAGCCGGCGATGCCGCCAAGCCTGGCGTGGCCCGCACGTCCATGGTACGGCGCCGGCGAAGCCGGCGGCGTACAGTGGCTGAGGAAGCATCCCCAGCTAGGTTTGGGCTATGTTCCCAGCGTGGCCCACCATACCAGAAGCCGGCGAAGCCGGCAAGCTTGGCGTGGCCCGCACGTACAGCGTACGGCGATGACGAAGTCGGCGACGGACGCTGGTAGTCCCATAATGAAGACATAAAAAGGTCCATTTCGCCCCTGTCTTTAAAGGAACGTTTGTGTTGTGCTCTTCTAGAGGCTCCTCGTGAAGGAAAGTAGCATATTTCAACCCTTCCATGACACGCGCGATTTTGACGTGACTGCCGCATGGGACGGCGCGTTTTTCCTGCGCGCCGAATGTCCGACGACTTCGTCGAACAGTGCCCCAGGGGGCGCACTCAATTTTCCGGCCAATCACATACGCGAGATGTGCTGCGCGAGATGGATATGGATGTACCGGTAAGCAAAGAAGATTCTTGAGGACAATGTTAGATGTAGATATTAGGGTACCAGGGTGGTTGGTGTACCGCACTTAATCTCGTTCAAAATAGGTCTACTAGGAACAGTCTTCCATGGGAGGATCGACTATCACAGTCGTTTTTTACGCAGATGCCTTATAAGCAGTTACATTGAGCTCGAGTTGCTCAAGGCTCTGCAAAATAGCGCGCGCTGGTAAGAGACGCATTCTGCGTCCCCTACCGATGCACACTATTTCGCCACCTCAAGCCTGCAGCCGAGGTTAGCCAGGGCCTAAGCCTTGAAAGTCTGCTCTCTGCTCTCCTCACTGACGTGAGGAGAGCACAGAATTGGGCAGGGGATCCGGGGTGTGGACCCACTAACGCACCCGTGCTAGAACTTCTTTCATTCTGTAGCTCCTTCCCCTGACCAATGCGAAGTCTATAAAACGCGGATCTGTGATCGAAAAGGGGAGAATAACACTGTTTACATTCGCTGTATGTAGCTAATCGCCGCGCCTGCACGCCACGGGACGCTATGGTGACCCCTTCCCCCGGGAGACGGTCGCGAATGCGTGGTGGTAGGAGGCGGCGTCCCCGCATCTCTAAAGGCCCCACACACTTCTCTGGCAACGCCGCTCGCCGCATTGGTTAAGGATAGGGCAGGGACGCTGCCGCCGGTGAGCTCTGCGTCCCCGCCCTACGGTCTAGGATAGAGCTGCGCGGAAAGTGTGCGGGCCTATACCAGCGCGCGCTATTGTGCAAGGCCTTGGGCGATTGGAGCTTAATATTAGGTTGTCCCATAGGTCCCCGTCGTTTTTTCAACGATTCATTGCGGATTCCGCCTGTGGTCTCCTGCATAACGCTGTACAGCGTTCGAAAGAGAATAATGTGCTTTATCAGATCTTGTATTGCATTTCTTTTTCATCCTGAATTTTGTCAATTTTTAGGTCGTTGAAGTGAAAAGTGAAAAAGTAGCCATTTGCGCAGTTGTTCTCTCCGCTTAGGTTAGGAATTTTTTGCGCAGCTTTTCATAGTATTTGGAAGACAATGTTCTGTACTACAAGAACGCGTGTTGGTCCTATTTGCTCATTTGTCTTTTATTGATTTTTAACAAATTGGGTCGTCCGACTTTTCCGTCCGAATTTTCTCCTGCTCTGTGGTAGTACTTTTTTGCTTGGTGTTAAATGTCGTTCGAAAGACAATGTCTTGTTCTATGAGAATTTGTGTCGCGTTTATTGACTCATGCTGATTTCTGTCGAATATAAACAAAATTCCAAAAAGAGAAAAATCGTCATCACCAACAACTCCTTCTCCTTGTTCAGTCTTTCTTGCTCAGTTTTATATGACACTCGAAAGTGCATGTCTTGTTCTACCAGAGCATATGATTTGTTCTTCGGCGATTTAAATTTTTGCTAACTTTCAGGTCATCAAAATGGAGCAGTGCCAGGTCGACAAGCATAAGCGCTTTTGGCACCTTCTTGCCTTTGCTTTCAACCAGGGTTCTATTGCGGCTAAGGCACTAGAACCCTGGTTGACCGCACAAACACTATTTTCCATCGCCAGTTGCAATTCTGTGGAGAAATCGTTGAATATGTCCGTGTGGTAAATGAACATCAGGAAGCAGCGAGTGACGATTGCTGCCGGCCTGCTTGTCCGTCATCATTCATCAAACTGACGCTGGACGTGCGGGCCACGCCAGGCTTGCCGGCTTCGGGTATGGCGGGCCACGCAAGAAACGTAGCCCAAACCTAGTCACGGACGCTTGCTAACCCAGCGTCAGTCGCCCGCTTCGCCGGCAACCAACGCTGGGTAAGGAAACATCCCTAGCGTCCAAGTCGAACACGTTGAAACGTGCGCCTGCTACAGATTGATTGATGTCTTGCTGTGTACCACTCACATCCTTGTATAGCACTCAGGAGAATGTCCTTTAGCACTCCTGCTTCGTCTAGGGCTGTGTTCACAACCAACTGCAGCCATGTCGCCCTGCTTTAAGCCAGGAGATGTGATGATATTCGGAAAAGGTGGCTTTGGACAAAGATACTATCCTCTTGTTTTTCCGGTGCTAACCATAAGAAAACTGGCAGAAGCACTGCTGAAAATTGAGACCCATGACGTGGTTGAATACGAACCGGAACCCAGCTCAGCTTCCCAAAACTTTTTTGGCTGGCTTGTCCTAGTCCATTGCTAAAAATTGGAGGACCTACGCAGTTAGAAAAGCATAGCAACCCAGCGCGAGAAAATTCTGCTATGAAGCCCATTCTTCGGCTATCGTAATTACTGAACACCCATCGGTTAAGTGTAAGAGGAAACCATAGCTCCGCTCAAAAGATCGATAATACCGAGCGAAATTGTTTTCTAACTGAAGCTCCTCGGCTGTGGGGCGCTCCTTCGGTCAACACAATCAGGCAACTACTATCCGTCGGAGAAAACCGATAGCCCGCTCAAAAGATCGGTGATATTGACTGCCTGATCGAAGCACTTACCCTGCTGTGAGGCGCTTAATTCGGCTAACACAATCCCACAACTTCCACCCCGATCGGATAGGCTTGAAAGGAGACCATAGCACCGCTAAGAAGATCGATAACATCGATCGATATTGATTGCCTTGAATATACAGAAATGCAGGCGAAAATGCAGTAAGGCTCGGATGCGAAAATGAAGCGAAAAATGAAGGGTAAAGGTGGGCGAACCCGTACAGAGCGCAAACGCACAACCAAAAGACTTTGGACCTCATGGATATGGGTGGGTGTTCTTTGCTTTCCACTCCTCTGGCAGCTGGTCGGTAAACGCATAAGATGGGATCAACATGGTCGTCTACAGTTCACACTCACGCTTTCCTCCTTATCAACGAAACCTCACGGATATGGGTGTTCTGTGCTTTGCATCCCTTTGGCAGTCGGTGCGTAAACACCGTAGATAGGAACAACATGCACCGTCCACAGTTCGTGCTCCGTTACGAACAAACACACGTGGTGGCGAAGGCCTTCAGCGCGGCGGACGCAGCGGACGCCTTCACATAGGAGTGCAGGTCGGCTTCACATAAGAGTGCATTGTCGTTGGAGAGTGACTCATGTCTCTCTCGATTATATATAACCAGCGTCCGTCGCCGGCTTCGCCGGCGACTGACGCTGGATGTGCGGGCCACGCCAGGCTCGCCGGCTTCGTCGGCTTCGGCTATGGTGGGCCACGCTGAGAACGGAGCCCAAACCTAGATGGGATTCCTTACTCACCCAGCGTCCGTCGCCGGCTTCGCCGGCGACCAACGCTGGGTAAGGAAGCATCCTAGCGTCGAAGTCGAACACGTAGAAACGAACGAATGCTACAGATTTTTTATGATTTCTACTCCTTCGTTTGCCTTCATCGTGGCGCATGAATGAGGCAGGGCATGTAACTAAACAGCTATTTTCAGAGGCTATTATTACTATTTTGAAATAATTTGAGCTCGTTTAGTTTTTGCTGTTTTTAACTCTAAATATCGATTGCGAAAAGTACGATTTTCGCTATTCGCGTTAGCGATTTGAAGCGAACATCGTATTTTCCGACCTGGCGTCTTCAAAAACACTAAGTGTGCGGGAAGTACGTTTTTTCACATGAGTCACTGCCGAGTGCAAACTACCTCCTTTGTGAACCTCGTACTTTTCCGATTTTCCCTTTTGCGCACGTCCTAGATGATTTCTTTGCATTCATGTTTTCGTTATCACGTTAATAGCTTAATCAAATCTTTCACTATTAGCTTATTAAAACGTCTAATTTATAGCTCGTTTCTAACCTTCAATTCTTAACTTATCGTCAATTCAATTGCTACATTTTACTCTGCCATTCATGCCACCGCTAGCTTGTATATAATCTGTACATAGGACGTCCAAAAAAAAAATTTGAGATTTACTTTTATTTGATGTTAATAGAACTTCGCCCATTAGCTGCACTACCGTATACTAGGTAATGTCGGCATTACAAAGGAGCCGAAACGTGGCTTTGAGTATAGACTCAAGGGTGTCTACCAGAGCTCACGTAAGTACCCAGTTAAGAATAGCGGCGTCAACGAGGCTATGATAATCCCACTCGAAGGGAATAGAGGATGGTAACCCATACTGAGGTCATCTAACAGACACTACGTCTTCGTGACTGCGGTTGGACGATTGTGTGCAATTTCGTCCTTTGCTTACTGCTTCTTCAGCTCTCTTCCTGCCTCCTATTTCTTCATCTTAATAGCGATTCATCAACATAACGGGTACTCATTTAGTGCCGAACAGCTCACCAGCTGAGAAACGGTTTGCTCGCACCGAGCAAAGAAATCAGACGAAACTAACGAGTCGGCTTATTGACGAATCACGGGAAATAGTAGAACGGTTGCTCATTTCGAACATGGCGACATCTGATAACGGATTAATCGGGGATCTGTTGGGAGCTTAGACAGATCTCTTGATATTCGCGTCAATATAGCGGATTTGTTTCTTCACGCACTGCAGTGCTGGCCGAATTATAACGGAACTAACATGTCTGTGGTGAAGTTTGTTAGAGAGATGAACGAAAAAGTCAATGCAGCGGGATATGACGAGCAGAAGCTGGCGAGGATCCTTCCTCTGCAATTAAGCGGAGCAGTCAAAATAAAATACGAGAACTATGATAACGATGTTAAGCTGGATTAAAGAAAGGTTGTTGACCAGTTGAAAAAAGATTTTCGTAGCCCTAACTATGTCGAAATAGCGAAAGCAAAAATTTATCACGTGAAGCAGGAACCCGATGAAAACGTGATCATTTATGGTCAACGGGTGAGAGATTTAGTTGCCGACGCTTTTGCCGAAAGCAATCCCATCGCCATTGAAGACATAATGTGTGAAACATTTGTGCGCGGCCTTACTACAAATCTTCGAATCGCGGTAATGAAAAAAAGGCAGTCATCCCAGACTTTCAAGGATCTGCAACAAATTGCAGAAAACGAAAATCATCTTTTTGAAATTGTGGGTCGTGAGAGGGGACTAATTGATAACGCCCTAGTAAATGCGATCACGGAAGCCGTTCAAAGCGCACACATTAGTGAAAGCTGCCCACATCGAAATTACCAAAATCAAGGGAACTACCAGCGTCAAAAGTGGAATCAATCGCCATACCCTGCTGTTAGTGCATCGCCAAATTTTCTCCACGTTGGAACAGTAATAGTGCATATCACGAACGTAGTCCTCAATCCTATAACGATAACGGTTACTACAATAACGGAGGAATTCGAAGCCCACGTGACGCGATTCTTAAATCCTAGGAATAACGCTTCTCACAATTACGTGAGAAATTGTGATGAACAACATGATAACGGTCGATATTCGGATTATTCTAATGAATTTCCGCACAACTGAGAAGTCAATGTGACGGCAAAAAAAATTTGCATTCAAAATAACGCCCTATATTATAACGAAGGGGAAGATATTCGGTTAGGTAAAGTAGACGAAAGTCACCAAAAAGACATTTTGAAGCAGAATCACGAAAACCCCTGCTGGAGGGTACTTGAGCAGTAAAAATACCTTGCAGTAAAATTCACGTACGATTTTACTGGAAGAAAATGAATAACGAAATAGCGAATTTTGTTCTAAGCCGCGTCATTTACCAAAGGGTAAAGTCATAACGATTTCGAAATATTTTTGACATTTTACAGAATATAACGATGTCCGTAGATCTGATAAAGACAGGGAAATTCGGACTATGATTACGACAGTGAATACACTACCGCAAAAACTCATTTCGAGGTGACTTTAAACATTTTCACCAGAAGGTCGGAAAAATAACGATTGGTAGAATAACGATTTAACATAAACCAAATTCATAACGATTTCTAATCAATATTTGAAGGAGCTATGCGACGATATCAGTGCTCGAACTGATACCTTGGAAGAAGAGGTACGAGAACTCCGACAAGCACTCTTGACTTGTCAGGAGCAAGTTGATGCGATGGCAAAGATGGCGAACAAGGACTTAAACCTGGTCGCCAATGTGGGTCACGCCGATAAAACGTGCCCTAGCGATGCGATAGTTGACGGCTCTAGAGATGCGGTGGCTCCAAGCAAGGCCGGTGGCAGTATGCGGGCAGCGATTCGAGCAATGCCTCGAAGGCACATGATCCGGAGGCCCTATGACCTGGCCCTAGGCTCATGCACAAATTTCGCCCTGTGCGTACTGGAAGGAATCCTCCCATAATCGTCTCTATGTCCATCGACCCATCATTTTAATTCATCATTGGAGTGAATATTTGTTTTTGTTGTTATTTAAAAATTATTGTGTTGTATATTTTTGTCGAGGCCGACAAATTCGAAAGGAAGGGCATGTCACGGTATAGTGGCGACCGCCTCTGTAAGCCACGCCCCTACATGGGTTGGAAAGTTGGCAGTCTCCCTGACTGCATACTTTGCATATGGTTGTGTACATAAATATAAATCTATAGAAATGCTTTGTCGAACTCCCATCTCAGCCAGAAGCTTGACAGCTGTCATGGTATAGTGGCGACCACCTCTGTAAGCCACGCCCCTACATATGTTGGAAGGTTGGCAGTCTCCCTAACTGCATTCTTGTTAGATGGTTGTTGTATATAATATAGACTAATAATAAAAGTTTGTAAATCCTCACTCCCAGGCAGGAGCATGACATTCGAACGCCTGACCGTTTCCGTCCAGCCGCCGTGCCTTATGCGACGACGTGTGACGATCTTCGGAAGAGGTGACTTGGGACAAAAATACTGTCCTCCTCTGCATACAGTGCTAATGGAAATTGGTCAAAACACTGCAGAAAATTGGGACCTTTTTCCTTCCTTCACTGCATCTGAGGGAAATTCAGTATCGCGTTCAAAAAATCGATAACACCGAGCGATACTGACTGCTTGATCCAGGTAATAGGATATTGATTGCCAGATCGACGTGTGAGCCAAGGACGCAAGTGTGAGTAGCGCCGCGTCGCAGACCTCTACCGCAACGTTTCACGTGTTGTCTGAACTCGGCAGCGGCGGCTCGTCATAGCGATGACGCCTTGCGAAACCTCATCCAGTGGGTGTTCTTTGGTGACCACCCGGCAGTGGAGGCGTCGTGATAGTCAACAGCGGCGGTCATGGCTGCCTGGGTAGTAAACATCGGCGGTCATGGCTGCCTGCCATGCTGCCATGTTGTGGTGTTTACGGTTGGCGGCGGCGATACGACGAACGGCTGGGTCTAGCGACGGCTACTCATTGCTCACACTCGTTTTGCGTAATAATGTATGTAGTAGAGGATACTTTAAAAATGTTCTTTGCCTTCACACTCTCCTCTTGGCGGCATATTTTATCACTATAGCCATATTTAGTCATTATATGTGATTTTAGATAAATCTGTGCGTAAAATAGTAAAAAAACTTGGGAAATATATAATATATATATATATATATATATATATATTATAATATACAAGTGCGCCGACACGCCTGTCGGCGTGTCTCGCACTTGCGCGCCTCGCGCGACCTTAGAGAGTCACTAAGCCAAGATCACTCACTTGAAGCAGCTGCTCTGCTTGTGCAGCCTTCTCGGCACCTTAGCAGTAAAAAGAGGTATTTGAAAACCTTAATAATTTCGAACCTTGGTCTACCTTCCTTAAGATCAGGTGAGTAGTTCTTCGATATGAAGCCGTCCAGCTCTCCCTCCCTCCATCCTCAACATCTCTTCAACGTCGATACTATCTCGGACAGCTCAGAAACGTAATTTATTTGTGTTAATCAGTGCTTCCGTCCTCAGACTGTTGTGGAGCACTCCTTCGGCCATAGTACCCGCGTGTCTATCACCCCCTCCCCCCACCCGATCGGTTAAATCTGGGAAAAAACCACCGGTCAGGCGATCGATAATATCGATCGATACCGGCCTCCAGATTGAAACTTTCCATCTGATGTGGAGCACTCCTTCGGCCATAATACCCGCGTGTCTCCCACCCCTCTCCACCCGATCGGTTAAATCTGGAAGACAAACCACCGGCGTGTCCTCCCACCCCCCCCCCCCCCTTCTCCATCCTGATCGGTTAAATCTGGGAGCAAACCACCGGTCAGGACCTCGATTAGCCCCAGGGCTGAAGTTTCGTGCCGCTTGAACGACACCCACAGAAAAGCTACAATATTGATCGATATCGATTGGTCGACTGCCGATCCGTGTTCAGCGACCTCGATTAGCCCCAGCGCTGAAGTTTCGTGTAGCTTGAACGACATCCGCAAAAATCGATGATATCGATTGTCTCCCCTGCTGTGAAAACCTTCCGTCGATGATCATCTAAATGCCCAGGCACGGTTGTCGACGTCTTCGGCACGTCTACGGCTCACCAGCACCGTCGCCGACATGTTCTGCTCGTCTACTGAGTCGCCAGGCGCGTAGAAACCGTCTGGGTATTTTCCGCTAATTTCTTGCCTTAATTGTCCCCCGTAATTTCCCCTACTTTATGACTCATCGTCGATCGATAGTGTGACTCCTCACTTAGCGGATTATTATATAGTATGATGATAGTATGATGAGGCAAAATAACGCAAATGCGCTACACAGCAGAGCTGGGAAGGAACAATGAGGTATGACCCACAGACGCGTCTTGCGAAACCTCGTCATATGGGTGTTCCTTGGTCTTGCCATATAGCCAAAAGCGATAGAGACGTCTTTCGAGACCTCGTCATATGGGTGCCACCACCCATCTGGCAGTGGAACGTCGATGGTAAACAACAGTATTGGAAAATTGCCAAATATCCCTCAAACTTACAGAAGGAAGTACACAAAGTCCAAGCGGCTAACTTCGGACCAAAAACTTTTTCTCTTTTATACATAGGGCGATTTGGTGGTCACTCATTACTCCCCCTTAGTAGAACTCGTCCCCCATTGCTACTGGTCCCCCCAAATGATCTTCCTTAGCGGACGACATATTCGGCACGTCTTCTGAACCCCCAGTGACGTCGGACAACGTCTTCGACACGCCTTCTGAATCCCCAGGCACGTGGGCGACGTGTTCAGCTCGTCTACTGAGTCGCCAGGCACGTAGAAGGCGTCTTCATATTTTCCGCTATTTTCTTGCCTTAATTTGTGCCCCGTTACTTCCTCGTAATTTCCCCTATTATATGGGGTGGCTGAAAAGTTCGGGCAATTTTTCAAAGTATTTCAGCAGTACGAAAAAACTACATAAACGCCTAAGATTTACAAACAAAATAACAGAAACTTCATTAGATCAACAACATAATACAACAGGAAAATTCACAACAAGTGCTCAAAATTTCCTCCTTTGGCTTCAACACATATTCGCAGTCGTTTTGGGAAGTCGCTGATGATGGTCGCACACTGCTCCGCTGTAATCTCGTCCCAGGATCTCAACAACGCCGATTTCAGTTGCTCAACGGTGGCGTATCTTGTAGTGGAGATCTTCTGCTCCATGATCGACCACACAGAATAATTCATCGGGTTGAGATCAGGCGAGTTGGATGGCCAGATGTCCCTGCTCCAAAACCCTGGGAAGAGCTCCTCGCAAACGGCGATCGTGGATTTGGCGGAATGCGCTGGTGCCCAGTCCTGCTGAAGAGAATCCGGTTTCGCCAAAATGGCTCGTCGCCCACGGCTCCAGTACGTCGCGGAGGACATATTGCTGGTAGCTGGTAGCGTTAATTTTGACGTTCTGCTCCATGAAGACCAGCGCCGTCTTTCCGGTAGCGCATATTCCAGCCCACACCATCACCGAGGCTGGAAAATGGCGGCGGCTGATGGTCCTTGCGGCCGACGTCTTCTGCTGACCCTTCTTAAGCAGCTGCCGGCGATTCTGATGGTTGTGAACCGGCTGGACCGTGAAGATCTTCTCGTCGGTGAACAGCACCTTCGACAAGCGACCATCGCCGACCAGCTGACGCATTCGCCTGCATTTCCTCAACCTCTCAGCTTTCATCGCGTCGTTGAGGAAGTGAATACGAGCTACTTTGTAGCTGCGTAATCCCAGCTTCCTCCTGGCAATATGCTGGACTCGTTCCCTACTGATCCCGAGATCCGTAGCCATCTTGTTCATCGATACCTCAGAATTCCGGCTAATGCGACAACGAACCTTGTTGATGTTCTCCGGTGTTGTCGCAGTGGTGGGACGGCCGCTGCGGGGACGGTCCGAGGTCCCGCCAGTCTCCTTGTAGCGTCTTACAATCTTGTAGACGGTCCTTTGTTTGAAGCCGGGTGTTCGAACTATGTCCGCGGTCCTCAT
>OX377205.1:49278572-49291072 GCA_947396885.1 Heligmosomoides polygyrus polygyrus
TCTGCAAAAGTTCAAGTGTGCGTGAACTATGTCAGCCTCAGCGATGGCGACGGCTCGCGACGCGCATCGCGAGCCGTCGCGTCGCTGTGCACACCCGCGTCGCTGCAGCGGACGGGAGTATGCCATAGGCCTAAAGGCCCCCACAGAGTTCTGCGGCAGCGCCGCGGCCCAATGCTTAACCATTAGGGCAGAGACGCAGAGCTCGCCGCCGGCGGCGTCCCCTGCCCTATCCTTAACCATTGCGGCGAGCGGCATTGCCGCAAAACTCTGTGGGGCCTTAAGGCTCCCGCAGACTTCTGCGGCCAGCGGCGAGCGGCGAAATCGATATGTCACGCCGCTCAACGGCGGCTGCTGGGTGGCCAGCGGCGCCGCTCAGCGGCGACGGCGAGGTACTGTAGTCTTTCTAGTCGGGACCAACCGCCCGTTTCCGCTCTGGATCCCCGCCGCGAAAGGGCAGAGCGCAGACAGACTCTCCCGGCGCCGCTGGAGTGGCGCCGTCGTATATTATTCGAATCATTTTCGGAGGTGCCGCTGGACGGCGCAGCTGAGCTCGCCGCTGGCGGCGAGCTCTGCGTCTCTGTCCTATGATGAAGAATAGGGCAGCGGCAACGCCGCAGAAGTCTGGGGGCCTTTAGAAGGAACATTTTAGCACGGAGTAGTGGAAGAAAAGCCGCTCCACCCCTTCAGAGCTGAGGAGATGTACGTAGGAAAGCATCAGCACAGCACAGGTTGCGTATCGAAATGGAGATAAAAGAATGGGATGCGCTGCTCAGGGAAGGCTGAGCAGCGTTCAAATTCATCTCTGCCTTGTACCGATTCATTCACCTAATCTTGGAAACGAGAACAAGAACATATCGGAGCGCCGTCATTTCGCTGGTTAAGATTCTGCGCAAGTAAGCACAGATACGGGAACATACCTCTTTGCGTATTAGAAGACGTTCTTTAGATGCACGTTTCGGAGTCATGCTGACGTTCACGGTCTCGTTCATCTTGCAGCATGCATCTCCACTAAAAAAGAGGGCTCACACTGCAGAACCACAACCTTGCCGGCCAGGCTCTAGCGACAATGGCGCCAGCTGCCAATACAACTATTCTTACGTGGGTGGGACACGAAGCGCGGTTTTGCTCATCCCTTCGAATCGACAGGGAATCAGCCTATCAGCATGAGTGGTCACTACCAATACAGCTGGTCTGGTCGGATTCAGTACTGTCTCCACTCGTTTTCACAACCTCACAAGTCGCAGGAACTTTTTCAGTGGAACTGTACGCTACAGAGTGTTCAACGCACTGGGCCGGACGTTCGGTTCTCCCCCTTCAGGTTACTCTGCATTTTCCACTCACTGTGGTCTTCAGTGTGGCTGTGCAAAGTCTGCACACTGAGGGTTGTCTGCTCTCACCACAGTTTTCAAAAGGCACAAACGCATGGAGTGAAACAACATCGCGTTATCAACGAACATGGACCATCGCTTTAGTCCGCTTCAAGATATCACGCTCCCTACCAAAATTTAGTGTCTAGACGGCACGACGCGAATATCCAGTATATTGCTCCACAATGTTCAGTACTTTCTTGTGAGAACAGCACACTAACATGACACGCGGAGAGGTGGAGTATCGCAATTCCCCAAATCCTGAATGTGTTTAGCTCGCTTTCTTTCAAACTCGGCCTTCTTTCAAATATCTCGTATATATCAGTGGACTTAAGCCGACTTTGATAACAAAAAACTTGATCTCAGGCGACGAAAACAAACATTACATGCTGACACAAAACCCATAAAAATGCACCACTATGTAACTGTTCTAGCCGTTGATGCGCTTGAGTGATTGAGCCGGCGTGGGATACGCCTCACCGTATCCTGCTTGGGGCTTAGATCGGGCAAATTTTTCATTCAACGCGGGATGCTGTTGTAGTACCGGAAGCGTGGACTCTTCTTGCTTGACACAAAGGCAACTGCGCCCGTTGGATTTGCTGATTGAATGAACGTCGTGATTCAGTGGACGTGTCACTGACGTCTGTCGTGGGCGTGGGAGGACCACCAAGGGGGACCTCAACAGGGGACCAGGAGAGCGACCAGTAAGGAACGAACAAGAGGTGGGACTAGTAACGGAGAAGGGAAGTAAGGTGCACCTTGAGGGGACCAGGGAACGACCAGTAGGGAAGGACCTGAAGGTGGGAGCCGGTAGGGGCAATAGGAGGGACCAATTACCTGTATCACCTGTCGTCCCGTTGACTATCGACTAGCTCTAGCGGGCGCCAGCAGCGTCTCCATTCGTCCCTGTCGCGTGCCAGAGTGCTACAATGGATCGTTGTCGCTCGAGGTGTATCGTTCGTTCAGAGCTTTCACGAAGAAGTCCGACCAACACGTTCGTCGGCGTCCTGGTGTTCTCATGACATCCCGCTTAATCCAGTAGGTAGGAACCTGGGTGAGCAGGGCTTCGAGGACCGCTTCAGTCTCGACGGAGTCGAATGCCTTCTTCAGTAAGGCACAGCGGCAGCTTATAATCTCGCGACACTTCGATGAGCTTCGTAATGGTGTGTATGTGGTCGGTCGTGCTGAATCCTCTCAGAAATCCTGCTTGTTCGCATGGCTGTCCTTCGCCCAGCGTTCTGCTAGTCCTGTTCAGGATGGCTCGAGCGAACAGCTTGTAGACTGCCGACAGAGGCAGATCGAGCGATATTTGCCAATGTTTACACGTCTAACTTCTTGTACAGCAAGAAAGATGGCATGGGAGGCAGGTGGACGTGGCTATCGAAGAGATCGGAGTAGAAACTGTGTATGACCTTCTACATTGCCCTCCTGGAAGATACGTCGGGGAGCGGTCATCTTGGCGTTGAAGTTGGCGAAGCTCCGGCGGGCATTGCGGATGCTAAACCCTGCCTTTGTACCTTCACCCAACACTTCCGTCCTCTCTCCTTCAGATCCTCCTTTATCGCGCTCTGCGTAGCTCTGCAAGCTCGGACGTCAGCTGGTAGTTGCCTGACGCTCGTGCTTCTCCACGCTCGAGAGTTTCCGGAGACAGGCGTATCTTGGTGGTCTTCAAGCTCTCGGCTCCCTTAGCACTATCACGGAGATGGTGCACGAAGCGGTCGTATTCCTCGTCAATGTTGTCCATGGAGGTATCTTCCCAAAGGCCGGTAAGAGAGATGTAAAGTTTCCAGTTGATGGTCGTTTTCGGATTCCTCCTCTTTAATTTCGTGGCCTTCTCTCTTGATGCGAAAAGAGCCTCGCGCGAAGGAGGCGGTGGTCTGATCCCGTGTAGAACTTGGGGACAACGGAGACGTCGGACAGGCAATATTTGCGGTTGAGGATGATGTGGTCGATCTCGTTCTGGAATTGGCCACCGGGAAATTCCCAGGCCCATTGTCGGACGGCAGGGTTTTGGAACTCTTAGTTTTCCTAGATGGTCTTAGTCAACATTATAAGCTCAGACAGTCTTTTGCCTTGCTCGCTCCACTCCAAACCGTGGGTTCCAAGGTGAAGTTCTTCCGGCGACCTTCGTGGGCCTTGGCGTTGTAGTCGCCCACGATCACCTTGTAGAAGGTGTTGTGTTCCTTTAGAACTTATCCAGCTCCGCTTCGGCGTCTTCCTTGTCGTAGGTGGACGTTGGGACATACGCGACGAACACAGTCAAAGCTGATCGCTTCAGTCACAACTGTACGATTCAGTTTGTTAGAGACTCGTACGATTCCATGTTCATGGCCACGTGTGTGTTGACGAGGACACCTACTCTTCTGCTGTCGCATGTTCCGAGGAACAGTTCTTCTCCGGAGCCGTAGGCGGCGTGTAGGATGTGGTGTCTTCTCGTCTCGGTCAGTCCGATGACGTCGTACTTGATCTTCCTGGCTTGCGTCATCAGAATGCTTCCGATGCGAGCGCGCGGGCGTTGTAAGCACAGATCGTCATCCTAGTTCTTCTCAATTTGCGCATCCTGGTCAGGCCCTGAGATTTTAGCAGCCTCTCCATACTCGTCCTTCCCATCACTACAGAAATGGGGGCTCTTTCGGGGTCAGGAAAATTAGGCCCTTAAGTGCTGGTGTGCTTGGCTGGAGTACACGTCAGTCTCTGTCGTGCGGGCGAAGAACTTCGGAAGCCACCTAGACTGTTTAAAGAGACGTTTCGTGACTTTTAAGGCCACCTCGAATAGCCTTACGATGTACTCCCAGTCTATCGAGAGTAAGCTTTTGCCGGGCCGACAACGATACAATCCGCACAAGCAAGAAGTCCACTCACACTGTGCATGAACATGCCGCTCCCACGCACAAGTAACGCGTCGACCCGACGCAGCAGGAGCAGGGATGCCATCGCCTGCATCCCACCTGCGTCTCTGAGCAGTACACGGTCGCATTTGATTCGCGTCTCATTCCCATATCCACCACCCGGAATGTGCTACGTGGTTCTGCTACAAGCGGCCCGAGATCCCTCTTAACAAGGGAGTCCGAAGGCTCCCTAACGAGTGAGATCCGTGGAAGGGGACCAACAGGATTGCCATCAGGGAAAACTAGCAAGAGGATCCAGTAAGAGGGGACCAGTGAGGGTCGTGTCATTGATGCCGTGCAACGAACGTCTGGGTCAGAAGTCGTGTCACCAACGTCTGCAACAAACGTCTGGATTCGAAAGACATATTGACGATATCCTTTAACGAGTGCTGTGGAGCATGAGAACAGTTGCGGGGCAGCATGAGGAACGGAAGTACTGTGGGCATCACAAACCCATGACGTTACTGGGCGGTGCGATGAGAATGCCCGTGATGAACGTATGGAAGTAGTGCATGGCTTTGTGTCGTAAAAGTACGCTGCAAAACCTAGACGTTAGCGGACTTTAGTTTTCACAAAAATTGCTTTCTGTAGGTTAAAGGTCGCGCGAAGCAAGGAAGTGCGGTACACGCTGTAGGGCGAGTAGGCGTACTTGCTAATGATAAAGGAAAGATGCGTGAAGCACGAAAAATAACTGGCAGCCTAATGCATCTAGGCGAACGATAGTATTTGATCTGTCAACTACAGGCGTCGGAGTAGGATGGTAACCGTACCTGTAGCACCGGGACTTCCTTGAGCTCGAGAACCCGCATTTTTCAATGGGAGCATGGTATGGCGGTGTTCTGAAAACATGCTACCGTGATACGTCGCCAGCACTGCTTTGTTGTAACACGCAGAACAGAAAGCGGAAACAGAACATCTTTTCAAAAACCGACTCATATCCTTCCAGCTGCCTATACGAGACGTCGGAGGTGATGTCTTTGGCCATAGGCTCCTGAACGGCCATATAATAAACAAAGACTAGGAGGTGTATGCATCGCCACACCCTTCTTTCCTCCTTTTCCGTCCTTCGCTTCCTACGCTCCTCCCTCCTCTTCTCTCGCCGCTCAGCGTGTTTCTCCACATGTCTGAATGCATATTCCGATCGTTTTTAATCTCGGCGACGATCAACAAGTTAACTAGCTGAGCAGATTTCATGCTGAAGGCTTCATGTGTAAGATTCTCTGCACGCGTTCAGTCACAGAGCGACTGTGCACAAGGGTATCGGGTAATTGAACCCATGAAGTTTAGATGGGCCGTTGTGGTGAGCGCAACTCTCCTAGACATAGATTGCTCTTATGGTTAGATCATTTTTGTGGCATGTCCGGCACAGGTCTCCAGGCGAAACCACATTGTGCTGCACTCTTCCAATTCACTTCGAATATATGCTATCGCAGGGAATCGCTATGATAACTACAGAGAAGGCGGGCTAGATCCTTGCGTTTGAGCACGAATTTGGGGCCTGGTGCATCTTCCTACGGTTCGATCTTTGGCTTGCTGGGCATCCACCAATTCGTTTAGGTAATGTTCCAAATGGCGGTACCCACATTTGGGCATTGTTCAACACAGCACTCACATGTTCAATACTGCACATTGCGGTAGCAACGAGCATGGGTGTCTGCACCATCTTCTCGTGAAATGGGGCACTCTTCCGAACTGCGTAGGAATATAAGCTTTTGAAATCAAAATGAACTCTTCCAAATCGAATTGGCGTTCTTACAGGCTAAACTTCTGACTGTCCAAGAATAATTTCTTGTTCAAGGAAAATTTGGTATAGCTTTCATTAGTAGAATCAGTTGCGAAAATTCCTTTAATGTTTTTTTTAGTTCAGCTGCTCGAATGAGTGGAATAATTATATAAATTAAAAAATTACATTTTTTTGTTTTAAGGCGCAACAAAGCAGCCATCATTACCGCATTAAAAGACGAAATTGCGCCATGCACTTGAAAAGCTCGTAGTATTTTTTATTTGATTGATGTTAGTGGTGCTTACATCATGCACCAAAGTGAGGATATGTGTGCTCTTTACAACTGTTTTTGTTGCATCATTTATAGGTGTGAAACTCCATGCAAGCCGAGGTTTTGCCATCAGTCGAGCACAAATCGCGACGTCTTGTAGTCATAGCGCTGTCTCTTTTTTCACTGAAATGGCGCTTTCCTGCTCTTTAAAATAAACTTTAAATCAACTGTTATTATTATAAACCATAATTTTAGCTCAAAATGAGATTTTTATAGAATTTCAAACAATTTGGTCACATAATGGGTAGGTGAACTAAATGAAATGAATTTGAATTTGGAATTGAAATGTTGAATGGATTTTCGAGGAAAGTCACATTAAAGCTCTTCTTGAACAAAAATTATTCTAACTTTTTTGGAGATTCTCTACTACTTTAATGCGGGTGGAGCTAGTTTAAGATATATAGAATTTTTACGTCACACTGGGGCTTTCTAAAACTTGCTTAACGCTTTTGAAATAGAAGTGAACGTCTTTAAAAAAGTCTATTAAGCTAAAGACCCTCCAAGGCACTTAGAGTAATTTCTGTTCAAGGAAAATTATAACTTCCTTTGAAATTTTTTTAGTACACCTGTCCGAGCATCCAATTTGATTAGGGCAGTATCGGATTTAAGGTATTTAAGTATAGGATAAAGGTTAAAGAACGGCATCAATCCCGTTTGGGATGCGCCACGCATTCTACTTCTGCGGAATGTTGTGATTGTCGCAATTTGAATGCGTGTTCGGCCTATTTGGCCTATTTGACTTAACTGTGGCCAGCGTTGGCCACCCGATGAACATGTCAGCGGTTTATCCCTCTCAAAGAAGTCTGGTACCATTTCACCGACTACGGAGGGATGGAAGTTTTGTTTGACCTCAGAGGGAAATTTGAACCAGGAATCTGGTACCGGTGAAGGCGACAGCCGACACCTTCTCCCACTACGCTATAGGCGCCCAAAATATAGAATAACTAAATAAATAAATAAATAAATAAATAAATAAATAAATAAATAAATAAATGTATATGTATAAACGGTGACGTCCAAAATTTGTGAGCTCGAGTTTTTAGCCATAGCTCGTTACAGTTTGATTCTTCTCATATCGCATCATCACCGTCCTACATTTGTCTGCTCCAAATGTAAAGCACAAAAATTCAAAAACCATGAAGTCTACCGCATCGTTATGACTCTTCGGTAGCCGCCTTTAGCATCAAGGACTAACAAATAGAACACTGAAACGATAGGGCTTTCCTAGTATCGAATCGCTGGGCCTTCTGCATTGATTGCAGCCTCACTTCGCCTTAGCGTGGACTCTTATATGTTTGTTGATTACGCCCGGTCCAATCACTTCCCATTTCTGTCTCAATTGACCGAACTTCTCGGCATTATTTCCTGAGCCCTGCTGTTGCCGCTTCTTGCAATACGTTCTTGAAAGTGTTCAGCTGGCTTCTGATCCGCTGACTGAGAATTCCACGACATGAGAAGGATTTTGGTCGATCGAAAAGTCTTGATTGGGTATTCATTTTCTTCTTAATTTATTTATTCAGCTTACTATTCAAATCGAGCAACAATATAATCACCACCAATAACTGGTTCACCGACTAGGCAGGTCAATGGTACCCTTTTTCCAGAACTGGGGAAACAAGGAGAGGAAGAAGTCGGCGATCGCCTGACTTAGGTGTCCTTCCACTCCCAGAAGCAGCATAGAAAAACCTTCTTGACGACTTAGCTTGCGTAGGCGGCTCTTCTCCTCGCGGTAGCCAAGCGGCACGGTGTGCATTGGAGTCGTAGAGAACCCATCTCTCATCTCCGGTAATCAGATTTTACAGGAACTTCTTGCGAGGGCGAGCGGAGGGGAGACCGGCAGCAGGATATGAGGGTGAACCGCATGATATCACTCAAGGCATTCGGGGTCCAAGCACCTTCGGTAGCAGAAGGCCTGGAGACGACTGATAGATCTGATAAGTTATCGCATTACTTCTTACCGTGCTGTTCTTCGACCTGTGCTTGCTGAGCGAATTTGACATGCTACAACGCCTTTTGCCACCTAGATGTTCCTTAATTCAATACATACAATACCGGCCTTAACTTTTGGTCTTTGGGCGGAAAAAGCGAAAAAAAAACCGCCTTTCCGCCGCTTTCCTGTAGCGCATTCAAATTCCCTGCTTAAAAAATAAAGCTTATATTTGGGATCTGCATCGCATGATCTATCCGATGGAGTGAAAAACGCGCAACAAGTGCTAAAAAAGTTGATTCGATGACCTATATTTTGGACGCCGCGGCGGACTCGTCCCTCGCTTGAGATAATTACATCCAAAGGTCATATACTCCTAGTCACTAGAAGAAGAGGAAGTTTTGTCCAATTTTACGCTTATTTTCCTCTTTACAGGTGACACCACACAATTTTTTGTATTCCCTGGTTATTCGCTATCACAGTGTATCATTTTTAAAGGAATCTGATTTTTTTTACTCAAGTCAACTTAGTGAAAATTACCGAATTAGGAGTTCAATGACTTTGAAGCAGCAAGCTTGTATTCACTTATACGTACTGACTCGATTAAGCATATTGCAGGTAAACGCGCTGCGGAGAGAAAACTTTTTGCGTGAAAATCTTAAGGACCTACGTGCTGCCAAAGAGGTCCGTGAGACACTTTTTTGCAGCAGCCGCCGTTTTGCTTGCAGTTCAAGAGGCTCTGAATCTGTTTTCTTAGTGCAGGAATCTTACAGGTTAAGAAGACAATGAAAACTCCATGAGGCCATCCACGCGTGAGATTGTGATTAAGTCTCAAGAGAATCCTGCGTCGTAAACCGGCGTCAAACTAGGACTTAAACACAGTAAGGGCGATTAAAAAATTCTTCAAACTGCTGAAGTAGTGTCCAATTATATGTTCTCAATGATTCTGAACCGAGTGGTGATTCGATTTCGACTTTACATTCATTTAAACCGATTTATGAGGGGTCAAATGCCCAACTTCGGTTCGCACCATACTGGTTCCGGAGTATCGGTCCGCTCGCCTGCCGGTATGACCCTTCGCACCATCTGAGCACGCCGTACATCGCCTAACTAGGGTCTTCGCACTTTGGATGCGGCGGCCTGTTATTGATCCCCAAATACTGTAGGAATGGAGTGCATGGCGTATTCCTATTTGTTCTTTTTTCTTATTTCCCCCGCATCACAGTTTTGTAATAAACTTACTTCTGTATTTTCCAAGACATTCTAAAGTGTGGTGAAGAATCATGGAGCGAAAGAGTATTGAATACCGGGCCATAGGCTCCCCACAGCAAATCGGAAATAGGATTTTTCAAATCCACTGCGTGCCGAATTAAATAAAATAGTTAGAATAAAATAAACGTTTTCCTACATGCTCACTGGACAGTGGTGCACCAAAATCGATAGCAAGGGCTTGATGGCTATATGTGAACGGTGGCTGACCGACTTCGTTGGACATTGAAATGACAACGTGGTGTTGAGATCATATACAACGAAAGGGATTTCGGTTGAATTCCGCATAAAGAACGCGTGAAAGAAGTCGCAAGACATTCCAGAACAATGATTGCACTCGATGACGGCTGGTTGATACATATTCGAGGTGTCAGAACACAGGAAGGGTTTAGCTCCCAGCCAGCGCTAGAGCTTTTCACTGATTATGGGGTGAAATGCCTATTAAACGAAACTTTTAAAACGTAAAAAAGCTCCTAAAATAAAATGCGTGCAAAGCAAAGAAAAAGAAACCAAGAATTTAAAATACTCGTAGAGGTTCGAATCACCTCCAGCCTAAATGTCTGTGTTTATTGTATCACCCCTTATTGGCAAAAACTGCAGACGATCATAACCCTCTGGAGCCTAGTAAACTCTTTTTCACTACAGAAATCATTCCTTATCATTGGTACCTTACTGATATCACAAGCTTTACCCGGAATTAGGATTACGTCTACAACAGGGGTGTGCGCTGATTTGCCGCCGGTAAATTTTTTACCGCATATTTTTAACGCGGAAATTCGCCGGTAAATTCCAGTAAATACGGTAAATCCGTTAATTTTTTAAATTTAATATTCCCTCTTGATTTAAGCAGCGGTGATGTAAAAAAAAGCATAAAGCTTTTCACCGAATCATCATCACGTTCAGGAAAATCATATCACCTTCATTTTGTCATGCTTACGTCATCCTAAAGGGAACGACTCCTGAAAGCAACGAGCATCCTACAACAAACAAAGCAAGCCAACGCACAAGTATAGCGATCTATATTGTTGGTGCTTTAAAAAAGATGAAAGCTTAACTGAAACTCGACAAAAACATTTCTCAAACATCCAACATTCAATCGAATATTGCTATATTTCTTTTGTATTAAAATTCTAACTGCTTTTTGAAATTGTCGCAATTACCATCATTTCATTCGATGAAAGAATGATTTAGACCTCATACAAGTATTTTTTGAACTTTTAAGCTGAACTTTGGAGCAGAGCCAGACACTTCTGAAAAAAAACAACGAAATGTAAAAAAAGATATGGGCACATCCTTTCCCTATTCCTCTGACGATCGTCTATTCTGAGAGCTTCTATAACTCTAGTTCAAATTGTCTCATGTCGTTTGGGGAATCTCGGCGCGAAGGACTATCCCAGTGGAGCGCGTTTTAACACTGGAACGCACCATCTCCGCCTCGTAATGTGGACATGGATGTTTTAATGAGTTTGAGGACCACGAACGCTAATAGCAAGCTATCGGAGAATCCGTTGAACCGGTAAATCGTTAACCGTTAAACGCACACCCCTGGTCTACAATACAGAAAATGACAATCTATTGAGTCGCTTTATAAATCCCTTTTAATGATGAGGCTAAACATGAAAACAACCTCGCGTAAACATAGCGACAACCACACATAAACCTAACAAGCAAAAAAGTAACGATTAAGGTTAAGGAAGATGAGAAGAAAACCAAGTCCCATAAAGCAGACGTAGGCTAAGGCAGGATAGAATAGAACAGATAACAGATAGAATAGACGAAATTCGTTTAGGTCCGCTCAGCTTATTGTGATGTGGACCAATTGTCAGGAACACCAGCCATGAAACATGTCATAAATAGGTAGGTCAGGTCAGCCAGAACCTGCAGTTCCCTCCCTTGCCTACATAGTTCCATTGACGCGAAGGAAATCTAGAAATAAATCGATTCCTGCCTACTGTTGCTTTATTACTGAGCACAGAGGACGCAGTACTGTTGGCTTTCGAGCGGCACAGCCGTGCAACCTGACTGAGAAACGCTAGGTCGAGCAGCAATTACGGCCTGCACTCCGATAGATGGAAATGGCGTAAATCCCGAACGCTTCAAATAAGCATTATGCTGCACCAGAGAAAAGCTTCTGAATAAACACACACTGCGTTTATTTTTCAATTTCTGGTGATATTAAAAAGTAAGGAGAGGAAAGGATAAGGATAAAGGACGGCGTTACTTAATCCCTTTTGGGATGCGCCACGCATTCTACTTCTACGGGATGTCGTGGAGGCGACATGAATGCGTATTTGGCCATACAATGATTTGCGGTGGGCAGCCGATGAACAAGTCAGCGCTTTATACTTACCAGACAAGTGTGGTACTAATTCGCCGCCCCGGAGGGATGGAAGGCTTGGTTGGCCTGGGCGGAAAATCCGAACAAGGAACCTGGTATCGGGTGCAGGCGACAGTCGGAGCATCCTCCGACTGCGCTACACGCGCCTTAAGGAGAGGAAACAGATCAGGAATAGGTTTTGGTTAAAAGTACGGATTTCCGATTTTATTTTTTATTATTTTTATTCTATTATTGTTTATTTTAACTATTTTATTTGAAGTCTAAAAGAGTTTGTCCGTGGAATGATCTAACTTAAGTGAGGTACGCCGCATCACCCACAGCGAGAGCGGTCGAGTGATTTAACCTAAGTGAGGTACGCCGCATCACCCACAGCGAGAGCGGTCGAGTGATTTAACCTAAGTGAGGTACGCCGCATCATCCACAGCGAGAGTGGTCGAGTGATCTAACCGAAGCGAGGTACGGCGCGTCACCCACAGCGAGGGACGTCGAATGATCTAACCTATGTGAGATATCACCTCCTATCACCATCACCATCATCATCAGCATCACCGATCACCAATCACCATCACCAATCGCCAATCATCATCACCAGTGACCAATCACCAACTATATATAAAAGAGGTTGTCCGTGGAGTGATCTAACCTAAGTGAGGTACG
>OX377205.1:49296072-49321072 GCA_947396885.1 Heligmosomoides polygyrus polygyrus
CACCAATCACCAATCACCATCACCATCATCATCACCATCACCACCTATATATAAAAGAGTTTGTCCGTGGAGTGATCTAACCGAAGCGAGTTACGCCGCGTCATCCACAGCGAGGGCGGTCGAGTGATCTAACATATGTGAAATATCACCTCCTATCACCATCACCATCATCATCACCATCACCACCTACATATAGAAGAGTTTGTCCGTGGAGTGATCTACCTAAGTAAGGTACGCCGCATCATCCAAAGCGAGACGGTCGAGTGATCTAACCGAAGCGAGGTACGCAGCGTCATCCACAGTGAGGGCCGTCGAGTGATCTAACCTATGTGAGATATCACCACCTATCACCATCACCATCACCATCACCACCTATCACCATCACCACCTACATATAAAAGAGTTTGTCCGTAGAGTGATCTAACCTAAGTGAGGTACGCCGCGTCATCCACAGCGAGGGCGGTCGAGTGATCTAACATATGTGAAATATCACCTCCTATCACCATCACCATCATCATCACCATCACCACCTACATATAGAAGAGTTTGTCCGTGGAGTGATCTACCTAAGTAAGGTACGCCGCATCATCCAAAGCGAGACGGTCGAGTGATCTAACCGAAGCGAAGTACGCAGCGTCATCCACAGTGAGGGCCGTCGAGTGATCTAACCTATGTGAGATATCATCACCTATCACCATCACCATCATCATCACCATCACCATCACCATCACCACCTATATATAAAAGAGTTTGTCCGTGAAGTGATCTAACCTAAGTGAGGTACGCCGCGTCATCCACAGCGAGGGCGGTCGATTGATCTAACATATGTGAAATATCACCTCCTATCACCATCACCATCACCATCATCATCACCATCACCACCTATATATAAAAGAGTTTGTCCGTGGAGTGATCTAACCTAAGTGAGGTACGCCGCATCATGCACAGCGAGTGCGGTCGAGTGATCTACCTAAGTAAGGTACGCAGCATAATCCACACCGAGAGCGGTCGAGTGATCTAACCGAAGTGAGGTACGCCGTATCATCCACAGCGAGAGCGGTTAAGTGATCTAACCTATGTGAGATATCACCTCCTATCACCATCACCATCATCATCAGCATCACCAATCACCAATCACCATCACCAATCACCAATCATCATCACCAGTCACCAATCACCAACTATATATAAAAGAGTTTGTCCGTGGAGTGATCTAACCTAAGTGAGGTACGCCGCATCATGCACAGCGAGAGCGGTCGAGTGATCTACCTAAGTAAGGTACGCAGCATCATCCACACCGAGAGCGGTCGAGTGATCTAAACGAAGTGAGGTACGCCGTATCATCCACAGCGAGAGCGGTTAAGTGATCTAACCTATGTGAGATATCACCTCCTATCACCATCACCATCATCATCAGCATCACCAATCACCAATCACCATCACCAATCGCCAATCATCATCACCAGTCACCAATCACCAATCACCAACTATATATAAAAGAGTTTGTCCGTGGAGTGATCTAACCTAAGTGAGGTACGCAGCGTCATCCACAGCGAGAGCGGTCGAGTGATCTAACCTAAGTGAGGTACGCCGCATCATCCAAAGCGAGACGGTCGAGTGATCTAACCGAAGCGAGGTACGCAGCGTCATCCACAGTGAGGGCCGTCGAGTGATCTAACCTATGTGAGATATCACCACCTATCACCATCACCATCACCATCACCACCTATCACCATCACCACCTACATATAAAAGAGTTTGTCCGTGGAGTGATCTAACCTAAGTGAGGTACGCCGCGTCATCCACAGCGAGGGCGGTCGAGTGATCTAACATATGTGAAATATCACCTCCTATCACCATCACCATCATCATCACCATCACCACCTACATATAGAAGAGTTTGTCCGTGGAGTGATCTACCTAAGTAAGGTACGCCGCATCATCCAAAGCGAGACGGTCGAGTGATCTAACCGAAGCGAGGTACGCAGCGTCGTCCACAGTGAGGGCCGTCGAGTGATCTAACCTATGTGAGATATCACCACCTATCACCATCACCATCACCATCACCACCTATCACCATCACCACCTACATATAAAAGAGTTTGTCCGTGGAGTGATCTACCTAAGTAAGGTACGCCGCATCATGCACAGCGAGAGCTGTCGAGTGATCTACCTACGTAAGGTACGTAGCATCATCCACACCGAGAGCGGTCGAGTGATCTAAACGAAGTGAGGTACGCCGTATCATCCACAGCGAGAGCGGTTAAGTGATCTAACCTATGTGAGATACCACCACCTATCACCATCACCATCACCATCACCTCCTATCACCATCACCATCATCATCAGCATCACCAATCACCAATCACCATCACCAATCGCCAATCATCATCACCAGTCACCAATCACCAATCACCAACTATATATAAAAGAGTTTGTCCGTGGAGTGATCTAACCTAAGTGAGGTACGCAGCGTCATCCACAGCGAGAGCGGTCGAGTGATCTAAACGAAGTGAGGTACGCCGTATCATCCACAGCGAGAGCGGTTAAGTGATCTAACCTATGTGAGATATCACCTCCTATCACCATCACCATCATCATCAGCATTACCAATCACCAATCACCATCACCAATCACCAATCATCATCACCAGTCACCAATCACCAACTATATATAAAAGAGTTTGTCCGTGGAGTGATCTAACCTAAGTGAGGTACGCCGCATCATGCACAGCGAGAGCGGTCGAGTGATCTACCTAAGTAAGGTACGCAGCATCATCCACACCGAGAGCGGTCGAGTGATCTAAACGAAGTGAGGTACGCCGTATCATCCACAGCGAGAGCGGTTAAGTGATCTAACCTATGTGAGATATCACCTCCTATCACCATCACCATCATCATCAGCATCACCAATCACCAATCACCATCACCAATCGCCAATCATCATCACCAGTCACCAATCACCAATCACCAACTATATATAAAAGAGTTTGTCCGTGGAGTGATCTAACCTAAGTGAGGTACGCAGCGTCATCCACAGCGAGAGCGGTCGAGTGATCTAACCGAAGTGAGGTACGCCGTATCATCCACAGCGAGAGCGGTCAAGTGATCTAACCTAAGTGAGGTACGCCGCATCATCCACAGCGAGAGCGGTCGAGTGATCTAACCGAAGCGAGTTACGCCGCGTCATCCACAGCGAGGGCGGTCGAGTGATCTAACATATGTGAAATATCACCTCCTATCACCATCACCATCATCATCACCATCACCACCTACATATAGAAGAATTTGTCCGTGGAGTGATCTACCTAAGTAAGGTACGCCGCATCATCCAAAGCGAGACGGTCGAGTGATCTAACCGAAGCGAGGTACGCAGCGTCATCCACAGTGAGGGCCGTCGAGTGATCTAACCTATGTGATATATCACCACCTATCACCATCACCATCACCATCACCACCTATCACCATCACCACCTACATATAAAAGAGTTTGTCCGTGGAGTGATCTACCTAAGTAAGGTACGCCGCATCATCCACAGCGAGACGGTCGAGTGATCTAACATATGTGAAATATCACCTCCTATCACCATCACCATCATCATCACCATCACCACCTACATATAGAAGAGTTTGTCCGTGGAGTGATCTACCTAAGTAAGGTACGCCGCATCATCCAAAGCGAGACGGTCGAGTGATCTAACCGAAGCGAGGTACGCAGCGTCGTCCACAGTGAGGGCCGTCGAGTGATCTAACCTATGTGAGATATCACCACCTATCACCATCACCATCACCATCACCACCTATCACCATCACCACCTACATATAAAAGAGTTTGTCCGTGGAGTGATCTAACTAAGTAAGTTACGCCGCATCATGCACAGCGAGAGCTGTCGAGTGATCTACCTACGTAAGGTACGTAGCATCATCCACACCGAGAGCGGTCGAGTGATCTAAACGAAGTGAGGTACGCCGTATCATCCACAGCGAGAGCGGTTAAGTGATCTAACCTATGTGAGATACCACCACCTATCACCATCACCATCACCATCACCTCCTATCACCATCACCATCATCATCAGCATCACCAATCACCAATCACCATCACCAATCGCCAATCATCATCACCAGTCACCAATCACCAATCACCAACTATATATAAAAGAGTTTGTCCGTGGAGTGATCTAACCGAAGCGAGTTACGCCGCGTCATCCACAGCGAGGGCGGTCGAGTGATCTAACATATGTGAAATATCACCTCCTATCACCATCACCATCATCATCACCATCACAACCTACATATAGAAGAGTTTGTCCGTGGAGTGATCTACCTAAGTAAGGTACGCCGCATCATCCAAAGCGAGACGGTCGAGTGATCTAACCGAAGCGAGGTACGCAGCGTCATCCACAGTGAGGGCCGTCGAGTGATCTAACCTATGTGAGATATCACCACCTATCACCATCACCATCACCATCACCACCTATCACCATCACCACCTACATATAAAAGAGTTTGTCCGTGGAGTGATCTAACCTAAGTGAGGTACGCCGCATCATCCAAAGCGAGACGGTCGAGTGATCTAACCGAAGCGAGGTACGCAGCGTCATCCACAGTGAGGGCCGTCGAGTGATCTAACCTATGTGAGATATCACCACCTATCACCATCACTATCACCATCACCACCTATCACCATCACCACCTACATATAAAAGAGTTTGTCCGTGGAGTGATCTAACCTAAGTGAGGTACGCCGCGTCATCCACAGCGAGGGCGGTCGAGTGATCTAACATATGTGAAATATCACCTCCTATCACCATCACCATCATCATCACCATCACCACCTACATATAGAAGAGTTTGTCCGTGGAGTGATCTACCTAAGTAAGGTACGCCGCATCATCCAAAGCGAGACGGTCGAGTGATCTAACCGAAGCGAGGTACGCAGCGTCGTCCACAGTGAGGGCCGTCGAGTGATCTAACCTATGTGAGATATCACCACCTATCACCATCACCATCACCATCACCACCTATCACCATCACCACCTACATATAAAAGAGTTTGTCCGTGGAGTGATCTACCTAAGTAAGGTACGCCGCATCATGCACAGCGAGAGCTGTCGAGTGATCTACCTACGTAAGGTACGTAGCATCATCCACACCGAGAGCGGTCGAGTGATCTAAACAAAGTGAGGTACGCCGTATCATCCACAGCGAGAGCGGTTAAGTGATCTAACCTATGTGAGATACCACCACCTATCACCATCACCATCACCATCACCTCCTATCACCATCACCATCATCATCAGCATCACCAATCACCAATCACCATCACCAATCGCCAATCATCATCACCAGTCACCAATCACCAATCACCAACTATATATAAAAGAGTTTGTCCGTGGAGTGATCTAACCTAAGTGAGGTACGCAGCGTCATCCACAGCGAGAGCGGTCGAGTGATCTAACCGAAGTGAGGTACGCCGTATCATCCACAGCGAGAGCGGTCAAGTGATCTAAACGAAGTGAGGTACGCCGTATCATCCACAGCGAGAGCGGTTAAGTGATCTAACCTATGTGAGATATCACCTCCTATCACCATCACCATCATCATCAGCATTACCAATCACCAATCACCATCACCAATCACCAATCATCATCACCAGTCACCAATCACCAACTATATATAAAAGAGTTTGTCCGTGGAGTGATCTAACCTAAGTGAGGTACGCCGCATCATGCACAGCGAGAGCGGTCGAGTGATCTACCTAAGTAAGGTACGCAGCATCATCCACACCGAGAGCGGTCGAGTGATCTAAACGAAGTGAGGTACGCCGTATCATCCACAGCGAGAGCGGTTAAGTGATCTAACCTATGTGAGATATCACCTCCTATCACCATCACCATCATCATCAGCATCACCAATCACCAATCACCATCACCAATCGCCAATCATCATCACCAGTCACCAATCACCAATCACCAACTATATATAAAAGAGTTTGTCCGTGGAGTGATCTAACCTAAGTGAGGTACGCAGCGTCATCCACAGCGAGAGCGGTCGAGTGATCTACCTAAGTAAGGTACGCAGCATCATCCACACCGAGAGCGGTCGAGTGATCTAAACGAAGTGAGGTACGCCGTATCATCCACAGCGAGAGCGGTTAAGTGATCTAACCTATGTGAGATATCACCTCCTATCACCATCACCATCATCATCAGCATCACCAATCACCAATCACCATCACCAATCGCCAATCATCATCACCAGTCACCAATCACCAATCACCAACTATATATAAAAGAGTTTGTCCGTGGAGTGATCTAACCTAAGTGAGGTACGCAGCGTCATCCACAGCGAGAGCGGTCGAGTGATCTAACCTAAGTGAGGTACGCCGCATCATCCAAAGCGAGACGGTCGAGTGATCTAACCGAAGCGAGGTACGCAGCGTCATCCACAGTGAGGGCCGTCGAGTGATCTAACCTATGTGAGATATCACCACCTATCACCATCACCATCACCATCACCACCTATCACCATCACCACCTACATATAAAAGAGTTTGTCCGTGGAGTGATCTACCTAAGTAAGGTACGCCGCATCATGCACAGCGAGAGCTGTCGAGTGATCTACCTACGTAAGGTACGTAGCATCATCCACACCGAGAGCGGTCGAGTGATCTAAACGAAGTGAGGTACGCCGTATCATCCACAGCGAGAGCGGTTAAGTGATCTAACCTATGTGAGATACCACCACCTATCACCATCACCATCACCATCACCTCCTATCACCATCACCATCATCATCAGCATCACCAATCACCAATCACCATCACCAATCGCCAATCATCATCACCAGTCACCAATCACCAATCACCAACTATATATAAAAGAGTTTGTCCGTGGAGTGATCTAACCTAAGTGAGGTACGCAGCGTCATCCACAGCGAGAGCGGTCGAGTGATCTAACCGAAGTGAGGTACGCCGTATCATCCACAGCGAGAGCGGTCAAGTGATCTAAACGAAGTGAGGTACGCCGTATCATCCACAGCGAGAGCGGTTAAGTGATCTAACCTATGTGAGATATCACCTCCTATCACCATCACCATCATCATCAGCATTACCAATCACCAATCACCATCACCAATCACCAATCATCATCACCAGTCACCAATCACCAACTATATATAAAAGAGTTTGTCCGTGGAGTGATCTAACCTAAGTGAGGTACGCCGCATCATGCACAGCGAGAGCGGTCGAGTGATCTACCTAAGTAAGGTACGCAGCATCATCCACACCGAGAGCGGTCGAGTGATCTAAACGAAGTGAGGTACGCCGTATCATCCACAGCGAGAGCGGTTAAGTGATCTAACCTATGTGAGATATCACCTCCTATCACCATCACCATCATCATCAGCATCACCAATCACCAATCACCATCACCAATCGCCAATCATCATCACCAGTCACCAATCACCAATCACCAACTATATATAAAAGAGTTTGTCCGTGGAGTGATCTAACCTAAGTGAGGTACGCAGCGTCATCCACAGCGAGAGCGGTCGAGTGATCTAACCGAAGTGAGGTACGCCGTATCATCCACAGCGAGAGCGGTCAAGTGATCTAACCTAAGTGAGGTACGCCGCATCATCCACAGCGAGAGCGGTCGAGTGATCTAACCGAAGCGAGTTACGCCGCGTCATCCACAGCGAGGGCGGTCGAGTGATCTAACATATGTGAAATATCACCTCCTATCACCATCACCATCATCATCACCATCACCACCTACATATAGAAGAATTTGTCCGTGGAGTGATCTACCTAAGTAAGGTACGCCGCATCATCCAAAGCGAGACGGTCGAGTGATCTAACCGAAGCGAGGTACGCAGCGTCATCCACAGTGAGGGCCGTCGAGTGATCTAACCTATGTGATATATCACCACCTATCACCATCACCATCACCATCACCACCTATCACCATCACCACCTACATATAAAAGAGTTTGTCCGTGGAGTGATCTACCTAAGTAAGGTACGCCGCATCATCCACAGCGAGACGGTCGAGTGATCTAACATATGTGAAATATCACCTCCTATCACCATCACCATCATCATCACCATCACCACCTACATATAGAAGAGTTTGTCCGTGGAGTGATCTACCTAAGTAAGGTACGCCGCATCATCCAAAGCGAGACGGTCGAGTGATCTAACCGAAGCGAGGTACGCAGCGTCGTCCACAGTGAGGGCCGTCGAGTGATCTAACCTATGTGAGATATCACCACCTATCACCATCACCATCACCATCACCACCTATCACCATCACCACCTACATATAAAAGAGTTTGTCCGTGGAGTGATCTAACTAAGTAAGTTACGCCGCATCATGCACAGCGAGAGCTGTCGAGTGATCTACCTACGTAAGGTACGTAGCATCATCCACACCGAGAGCGGTCGAGTGATCTAAACGAAGTGAGGTACGCCGTATCATCCACAGCGAGAGCGGTTAAGTGATCTAACCTATGTGAGATACCACCACCTATCACCATCACCATCACCATCACCTCCTATCACCATCACCATCATCATCAGCATCACCAATCACCAATCACCATCACCAATCGCCAATCATCATCACCAGTCACCAATCACCAATCACCAACTATATATAAAAGAGTTTGTCCGTGGAGTGATCTAACCTAAGTGAGGTACGCAGCGTCATCCACAGCGAGAGCGGTCGAGTGATCTAACCTAAGTGAGGTACGCCGCATCATCCACAGCGAGAGCGGTCGAGTGATCTAACCGAAGCGAGTTACGCCGCGTCATCCACAGCGAGGGCGGTCGAGTGATCTAACATATGTGAAATATCACCTCCTATCACCATCACCATCATCATCACCATCACAACCTACATATAGAAGAGTTTGTCCGTGGAGTGATCTACCTAAGTAAGGTACGCCGCATCATCCAAAGCGAGACGGTCGAGTGATCTAACCGAAGCGAGGTACGCAGCGTCATCCACAGTGAGGGCCGTCGAGTGATCTAACCTATGTGAGATATCACCACCTATCACCATCACCATCACCATCACCACCTATCACCATCACCACCTACATATAAAAGAGTTTGTCCGTGGAGTGATCTAACCTAAGTGAGGTACGCCGCGTCATCCACAGCGAGGGCGGTCGAGTGATCTAACATATGTGAAATATCACCTCCTATCACCATCACCAACTATATATAAAAGAGTTTGTCCGTGGAGTGATCTAACCTAAGTGAGGTACGCAGCGTCATCCACAGCGAGAGCGGTCGAGTGATCTAACCTAAGTGAGGTACGCCGCATCATCCAAAGCGAGACGGTCGAGTGATCTAACCGAAGCGAGGTACGCAGCGTCATCCACAGTGAGGGCCGTCGAGTGATCTAACCTATGTGAGATATCACCACCTATCACCATCACCATCACCATCACCACCTATCACCATCACCACCTACATATAAAAGAGTTTGTCCGTGGAGTGATCTAACCTAAGTGAGGTACGCCGCGTCATCCACAGCGAGGGCGGTCGAGTGATCTAACATATGTGAAATATCACCTCCTATCACCATCACCATCATCATCACCATCACCACCTACATATAGAAGAGTTTGTCCGTGGAGTGATCTACCTAAGTAAGGTACGCCGCATCATCCAAAGCGAGACGGTCGAGTGATCTAACCGAAGCGAGGTACGCAGCGTCGTCCACAGTGAGGGCCGTCGAGTGATCTAACCTATGTGAGATATCACCACCTATCACCATCACCATCACCATCACCACCTATCACCATCACCACCTACATATAAAAGAGTTTGTCCGTGGAGTGATCTACCTAAGTAAGGTACGCCGCATCATGCACAGCGAGAGCTGTCGAGTGATCTACCTACGTAAGGTACGTAGCATCATCCACACCGAGAGCGGTCGAGTGATCTAAACGAAGTGAGGTACGCCGTATCATCCACAGCGAGAGCGGTTAAGTGATCTAACCTATGTGAGATACCACCACCTATCACCATCACCATCACCATCACCTCCTATCACCATCACCATCATCATCAGCATCACCAATCACCAATCACCATCACCAATCGCCAATCATCATCACCAGTCACCAATCACCAATCACCAACTATATATAAAAGAGTTTGTCCGTGGAGTGATCTAACCTAAGTGAGGTACGCAGCGTCATCCACAGCGAGAGCGGTCGAGTGATCTAACCGAAGTGAGGTACGCCGTATCATCCACAGCGAGAGCGGTCAAGTGATCTAAACGAAGTGAGGTACGCCGTATCATCCACAGCGAGAGCGGTTAAGTGATCTAACCTATGTGAGATATCACCTCCTATCACCATCACCATCATCATCAGCATTACCAATCACCAATCACCATCACCAATCACCAATCATCATCACCAGTCACCAATCACCAACTATATATAAAAGAGTTTGTCCGTGGAGTGATCTAACCTAAGTGAGGTACGCCGCATCATGCACAGCGAGAGCGGTCGAGTGATCTAAACGAAGTGAGGTACGCCGTATCATCCACAGCGAGAGCGGTTAAGTGATCTAACCTATGTGAGATACCACCACCTATCACCATCACCATCACCATCACCTCCTATCACCATCACCATCATCATCAGCATCACCAATCACCAATCACCATCACCAATCACCAATCATCATCACCAGTCACCAATCACCAACTATATATAAAAGAGTTTGTCCGTGGAGTGATCTAACCTAAGTGAGGTACGCCGCATCATGCACAGCGAGAGCGGTCGAGTGATCTACCTAAGTAAGGTACGCAGCATCATCCACACCGAGAGCGGTCGAGTGATCTAAACGAAGTGAGGTACGCCGTATCATCCACAGCGAGAGCGGTTAAGTGATCTAACCTATGTGAGATATCACCTCCTATCACCATCACCATCATCATCAGCATCACCAATCACCAATCACCATCACCAATCGCCAATCATCATCACCAGTCACCAATCACCAATCACCAACTATATATAAAAGAGTTTGTCCGTGGAGTGATCTAACCTAAGTGAGGTACGCAGCGTCATCCACAGCGAGAGCGGTCGAGTGATCTAACCGAAGTGAGGTACGCCGTATCATCCACAGCGAGAGCGGTCAAGTGATCTAACCTAAGTGAGGTACGCCGCATCATCCACAGCGAGAGCGGTCGAGTGATCTAACCGAAGCGAGTTACGCCGCGTCTTCCACAGCGAGGGCGGTCGAGTGATCTAACATATGTGAAATATCACCTCCTATCACCATCACCATCATCATCACCATCACCACCTACATATAGAAGAGTTTGTCCGTGGAGTGATCTACCTAAGTAAGGTACGCCGCATCATCCAAAGCGAGACGGTCGAGTGATCTAACCGAAGCGAGGTACGCAGCGTCATCCACAGTGAGGGCCGTCGAGTGATCTAACCTATGTGAGATATCACCACCTATCACCATCACCATCACCATCACCACCTATCACCATCACCACCTACATATAAAAAAGTTTGTCCGTGGAGTGATCTAACCTAAGTGAGGTACGCCGCGTCATCCACAGCGAGGGCGGTCGAGTGATCTAACATATGTGAAATATCACCTCCTATCACCATCACCATCATCATCACCATCACCACCTACATATAGAAGAGTTTGTCCGTGGAGTGATCTACCTAAGTAAGGTACGCCGCATCATCCAAAGCGAGACGGTCGAGTGATCTAACCGAAGCGAGGTACGCAGCGTCATCCACAGTGAGGGCCGTCGAGTGATCTAACCTATGTGAGATATCACCACCTATCACCATCACCATCACCATCACCACCTATCACCATCACCACCTACATATAAAGGAGTTTGTCCGTGGAGTGATCTACCTAAGTAAGGTACGCCGCATCATCCACAGCGAGACGCTCGAGTGATCTAACCGAAGCGAGGTACGCAGCGTCACCCACAGCGAGAGCGGCCGAATGATCAAACCTATGTGAGATATCACCACCTATCACCATCACCATCATCATCACCATCACCATCACCATCATCATCACCATCACCACCTATATATAAAAGAGTTTGTCCGTGGAGTGATCTAACCGAAGTGAGGTACGCCGTATCATCCACAGCGAGAGCGGTCGAGTGATCTAACCGAAGCGAGGTACGCCGCATCATCCACAGCGAGAGCGGTCGAGTGATCTAACCGAAGCGAGGTACGCCGCATCATCCACAGCGAGAGCGGTCGAGTGATCTAACCTATGTGAAATATCACCTCCTATCACCATCACCATCATCATCACCATCACCACCTACATATAGAAGAGTTTGTCCGTGGAGTGATCTAACCGAAGTGAGGTACGCCGTATCATCCACAGCGAGAGCGGTCGAGTGATCTAACCGAAGCGAGGTACGCCGCATCATCCACAGCGAGAGCGGTCGAGTGATCTAACCGAAGCGAGGTACGCCGCATCATCCACAGCGAGAGCGGTCGAGTGATCTAACCTAAGTGAGGTACGCCGCATCATCCACAGCGAGACGCTCGAGTGATCTAACATATGTGAAATATCACCTCCTATCACCATCACCATCATCATCACCATCACCACCTACATATAGAAGAGTTTGTCCGTGGAGTGATCTACCTAAGTAAGGTACGCCGCATCATCCAAAGCGAGACGGTCGAGTGATCTAACCGAAGCGAGGTACGCAGCGTCGTCCACAGTGAGGGCCGTCGAGTGATCTAACCTATGTGAGATATCACCACCTATCACCATCACCATCACCATCACCACCTATCACCATCACCACCTACATATAAAAGAGTTTGTCCGTGGAGTGATCTAACTAAGTAAGTTACGCCGCATCATGCACAGCGAGAGCTGTCGAGTGATCTACCTACGTAAGGTACGTAGCATCATCCACACCGAGAGCGGTCGAGTGATCTAAACGAAGTGAGGTACGCCGTATCATCCACAGCGAGAGCGGTTAAGTGATCTAACCTATGTGAGATACCACCACCTATCACCATCACCATCACCATCACCTCCTATCACCATCACCATCATCATCAGCATCACCAATCACCAATCACCATCACCAATCGCCAATCATCATCACCAGTCACCAATCACCAATCACCAACTATATATAAAAGAGTTTGTCCGTGGAGTGATCTAACCTAAGTGAGGTACGCAGCGTCATCCACAGCGAGAGCGGTCGAGTGATCTAACCTAAGTGAGGTACGCCGCATCATCCACAGCGAGAGCGGTCGAGTGATCTAACCGAAGCGAGTTACGCCGCGTCATCCACAGCGAGGGCGGTCGAGTGATCTAACATATGTGAAATATCACCTCCTATCACCATCACCATCATCATCACCATCACAACCTACATATAGAAGAGTTTGTCCGTGGAGTGATCTACCTAAGTAAGGTACGCCGCATCATCCAAAGCGAGACGGTCGAGTGATCTAACCGAAGCGAGGTACGCAGCGTCATCCACAGTGAGGGCCGTCGAGTGATCTAACCTATGTGAGATATCACCACCTATCACCATCACCATCACCATCACCACCTATCACCATCACCACCTACATATAAAAGAGTTTGTCCGTGGAGTGATCTAACCTAAGTGAGGTACGCCGCGTCATCCACAGCGAGGGCGGTCGAGTGATCTAACATATGTGAAATATCACCTCCTATCACCATCACCATCATCATCACCATCACCACCTACATATAGAAGAGTTTGTCCGTGGAGTGATCTACCTAAGTAAGGTACGCCGCATCATCCAAAGCGAGACGGTCGAGTGATCTAACCGAAGCGAGGTACGCAGCGTCGTCCACAGTGAGGGCCGTCGAGTGATCTAACCTATGTGAGATATCACCACCTATCACCATCACCATCACCATCACCACCTATCACCATCACCACCTACATATAAAAGAGTTTGTCCGTGGAGTGATCTACCTAAGTAAGGTACGCCGCATCATGCACAGCGAGAGCTGTCGAGTGATCTACCTACGTAAGGTACGTAGCATCATCCACACCGAGAGCGGTCGAGTGATCTAAACGAAGTGAGGTACGCCGTATCATCCACAGCGAGAGCGGTTAAGTGATCTAACCTATGTGAGATACCACCACCTATCACCATCACCATCACCATCACCTCCTATCACCATCACCATCATCATCAGCATCACCAATCACCAATCACCATCACCAATCGCCAATCATCATCACCAGTCACCAATCACCAATCACCAACTATATATAAAAGAGTTTGTCCGTGGAGTGATCTAACCTAAGTGAGGTACGCAGCGTCATCCACAGCGAGAGCGGTCGAGTGATCTAACCGAAGTGAGGTACGCCGTATCATCCACAGCGAGAGCGGTCAAGTGATCTAAACGAAGTGAGGTACGCCGTATCATCCACAGCGAGAGCGGTTAAGTGATCTAACCTATGTGAGATATCACCTCCTATCACCATCACCATCATCATCAGCATCACCAATCACCAATCACCATCACCAATCACCAATCATCATCACCAGTCACCAATCACCAACTATATATAAAAGAGTTTGTCCGTGGAGTGATCTAACCTAAGTGAGGTACGCCGCATCATGCACAGCGAGAGCGGTCGAGTGATCTACCTAAGTAAGGTACGCAGCATCATCCACACCGAGAGCGGTCGAGTGATCTAAACGAAGTGAGGTACGCCGTATCATCCACAGCGAGAGCGGTTAAGTGATCTAACCTATGTGAGATATCACCTCCTATCACCATCACCATCATCATCAGCATCACCAATCACCAATCACCATCACCAATCGCCAATCATCATCACCAGTCACCAATCACCAATCACCAACTATATATAAAAGAGTTTGTCCGTGGAGTGATCTAACCTAAGTGAGGTACGCAGCGTCATCCACAGCGAGAGCGGTCGAGTGATCTAACCGAAGTGAGGTACGCCGTATCATCCACAGCGAGAGCGGTCAAGTGATCTAACCTAAGTGAGGTACGCCGCATCATCCACAGCGAGAGCGGTCGAGTGATCTAACCGAAGCGAGTTACGCCGCGTCTTCCACAGCGAGGGCGGTCGAGTGATCTAACATATGTGAAATATCACCTCCTATCACCATCACCATCATCATCACCATCACCACCTACATATAGAAGAGTTTGTCCGTGGAGTGATCTACCTAAGTAAGGTACGCCGCATCATCCAAAGCGAGACGGTCGAGTGATCTAACCGAAGCGAGGTACGCAGCGTCATCCACAGTGAGGGCCGTCGAGTGATCTAACCTATGTGAGATATCACCACCTATCACCATCACCATCACCATCACCACCTATCACCATCACCACCTACATATAAAAGAGTTTGTCCGTGGAGTGATCTAACCTAAGTGAGGTACGCCGCTTCATCCACAGCGAGGGCGGTCGAGTGATCTAACATATGTGAAATATCACCTCCTATCACCATCACCATCATCATCACCATCACCACCTACATATAGAAGAGTTTGTCCGTGGAGTGATCTACCTAAGTAAGGTACGCCGCATCATCCAAAGCGAGACGGTCGAGTGATCTAACCGAAGCGAGGTACGCAGCGTCATCCACAGTGAGGGCCGTCGAGTGATCTAACCTATGTGAGATATCACCACCTATCACCATCACCATCACCATCACCACCTATCACCATCACCACCTACATATAAAAGAGTTTGTCCGTGGAGTGATCTACCTAAGTAAGGTACGCCGCATCATGCACAGCGAGAGCTGTCGAGTGATCTACCTACGTAAGGTACGTAGCATCATCCACACCGAGAGCGGTCGAGTGATCTAAACGAAGTGAGGTACGCCGTATCATCCACAGCGAGAGCGGTTAAGTGATCTAACCTATGTGAGATACCACCACCTATCACCATCACCATCACCATCACCTCCTATCACCATCACCATCATCATCAGCATCACCAATCACCAATCACCATCACCAATCGCCAATCATCATCACCAGTCACCAATCACCAATCACCAACTATATATAAAAGAGTTTGTCCGTGGAGTGATCTAACCTAAGTGAGGTACGCAGCGTCATCCACAGCGAGAGCGGTCGAGTGATCTAACCGAAGTGAGGTACGCCGTATCATCCACAGCGAGAGCGGTCAAGTGATCTAAACGAAGTGAGGTACGCCGTATCATCCACAGCGAGAGCGGTTAAGTGATCTAACCTATGTGAGATATCACCTCCTATCACCATCACCATCATCATCAGCATTACCAATCACCAATCACCATCACCAATCACCAATCATCATCACCAGTCACCAATCACCAACTATATATAAAAGAGTTTGTCCGTGGAGTGATCTAACCTAAGTGAGGTACGCCGCATCATGCACAGCGAGAGCGGTCGAGTGATCTAAACGAAGTGAGGTACGCCGTATCATCCACAGCGAGAGCGGTTAAGTGATCTAACCTATGTGAGATACCACCACCTATCACCATCACCATCACCATCACCTCCTATCACCATCACCATCATCATCAGCATCACCAATCACCAATCACCATCACCAATCACCAATCATCATCACCAGTCACCAATCACCAACTATATATAAAAGAGTTTGTCCGTGGAGTGATCTAACCTAAGTGAGGTACGCCGCATCATGCACAGCGAGAGCGGTCGAGTGATCTACCTAAGTAAGGTACGCAGCATCATCCACACCGAGAGCGGTCGAGTGATCTAAACGAAGTGAGGTACGCCGTATCATCCACAGCGAGAGCGGTTAAGTGATCTAACCTATGTGAGATATCACCTCCTATCACCATCACCATCATCATCAGCATCACCAATCACCAATCACCATCACCAATCGCCAATCATCATCACCAGTCACCAATCACCAATCACCAACTATATATAAAAGAGTTTGTCCGTGGAGTGATCTAACCTAAGTGAGGTACGCAGCGTCATCCACAGCGAGAGCGGTCGAGTGATCTAACCGAAGTGAGGTACGCCGTATCATCCACAGCGAGAGCGGTCAAGTGATCTAACCTAAGTGAGGTACGCCGCATCATCCACAGCGAGAGCGGTCGAGTGATCTAACCGAAGCGAGTTACGCCGCGTCTTCCACAGCGAGGGCGGTCGAGTGATCTAACATATGTGAAATATCACCTCCTATCACCATCACCATCATCATCACCATCACCACCTACATATAGAAGAGTTTGTCCGTGGAGAGATCTACCTAAGTAAGGTACGCCGCATCATCCAAAGCGAGACGGTCGAGTGATCTAACCGAAGCGAGGTACGCAGCGTCATCCACAGTGAGGGCCGTCGAGTGATCTAACCTATGTGAGATATCACCACCTATCACCATCACCATCACCATCACCACCTATCACCATCACCACCTACATATAAAAAAGTTTGTCCGTGGAGTGATCTAACCTAAGTGAGGTACGCCGCGTCATCCACAGCGAGGGCGGTCGAGTGATCTAACATATGTGAAATATCACCTCCTATCACCATCACCATCATCATCACCATCACCACCTACATATAGAAGAGTTTGTCCGTGGAGTGATCTACCTAAGTAAGGTACGCCGCATCATCCAAAGCGAGACGGTCGAGTGATCTAACCGAAGCGAGGTACGCAGCGTCATCCACAGTGAGGGCCGTCGAGTGATCTAACCTATGTGAGATATCACCACCTATCACCATCACCATCACCATCACCACCTATCACCATCACCACCTACATATAAAGGAGTTTGTCCGTGGAGTGATCTACCTAAGTAAGGTACGCCGCATCATCCACAGCGAGACGCTCGAGTGATCTAACCGAAGCGAGGTACGCAGCGTCACCCACAGCGAGAGCGGCCGAATGATCAAACCTATGTGAGATATCACCACCTATCACCATCACCATCATCATCACCATCACCATCACCATCATCATCACCATCACCACCTATATATAAAAGAGTTTGTCCGTGGAGTGATCTAACCGAAGTGAGGTACGCCGTATCATCCACAGCGAGAGCGGTCGAGTGATCTAACCGAAGCGAGGTACGCCGCATCATCCACAGCGAGAGCGGTCGAGTGATCTAACCGAAGCGAGGTACGCCGCATCATCCACAGCGAGAGCGGTCGAGTGATCTAACCTATGTGAAATATCACCTCCTATCACCATCACCATCATCATCACCATCACCACCTACATATAGAAGAGTTTGTCCGTGGAGTGATCTAACCGAAGTGAGGTACGCCGTATCATCCACAGCGAGAGCGGTCGAGTGATCTAACCGAAGCGAGGTACGCCGCATCATCCACAGCGAGAGCGGTCGAGTGATCTAACCGAAGCGAGGTACGCCGCATCATCCACAGCGAGAGCGGTCGAGTGATCTAACCTAAGTGAGGTACGCCGCATCATCCACAGCGAGACGCTCGAGTGATCTAACATATGTGAAATATCACCTCCTATCACCATCACCATCATCATCACCATCACCACCTACATATAGAAGAGTTTGTCCGTGGAGTGATCTACCTAAGTAAGGTACGCCGCATCATCCAAAGCGAGACGGTCGAGTGATCTAACCGAAGCGAGGTACGCAGCGTCGTCCACAGTGAGGGCCGTCGAGTGATCTAACCTATGTGAGATATCACCACCTATCACCATCACCATCACCATCACCACCTATCACCATCACCACCTACATATAAAAGAGTTTGTCCGTGGAGTGATCTAACTAAGTAAGTTACGCCGCATCATGCACAGCGAGAGCTGTCGAGTGATCTACCTACGTAAGGTACGTAGCATCATCCACACCGAGAGCGGTCGAGTGATCTAAACGAAGTGAGGTACGCCGTATCATCCACAGCGAGAGCGGTTAAGTGATCTAACCTATGTGAGATACCACCACCTATCACCATCACCATCACCATCACCTCCTATCACCATCACCATCATCATCAGCATCACCAATCACCAATCACCATCACCAATCGCCAATCATCATCACCAGTCACCAATCACCAATCACCAACTATATATAAAAGAGTTTGTCCGTGGAGTGATCTAACCTAAGTGAGGTACGCAGCGTCATCCACAGCGAGAGCGGTCGAGTGATCTAACCTAAGTGAGGTACGCCGCATCATCCACAGCGAGAGCGGTCGAGTGATCTAACCGAAGCGAGTTACGCCGCGTCATCCACAGCGAGGGCGGTCGAGTGATCTAACATATGTGAAATATCACCTCCTATCACCATCACCATCATCATCACCATCACAACCTACATATAGAAGAGTTTGTCCGTGGAGTGATCTACCTAAGTAAGGTACGCCGCATCATCCAAAGCGAGACGGTCGAGTGATCTAACCGAAGCGAGGTACGCAGCGTCATCCACAGTGAGGGCCGTCGAGTGATCTAACCTATGTGAGATATCACCACCTATCACCATCACCATCACCATCACCACCTATCACCATCACCACCTACATATAAAAGAGTTTGTCCGTGGAGTGATCTAACCTAAGTGAGGTACGCCGCGTCATCCACAGCGAGGGCGGTCGAGTGATCTAACATATGTGAAATATCACCTCCTATCACCATCACCATCATCATCACCATCACCACCTACATATAGAAGAGTTTGTCCGTGGAGTGATCTACCTAAGTAAGGTACGCCGCATCATCCAAAGCGAGACGGTCGAGTGATCTAACCGAAGCGAGGTACGCAGCGTCGTCCACAGTGAGGGCCGTCGAGTGATCTAACCTATGTGAGATATCACCACCTATCACCATCACCATCACCATCACCACCTATCACCATCACCACCTACATATAAAAGAGTTTGTCCGTGGAGTGATCTACCTAAGTAAGGTACGCCGCATCATGCACAGCGAGAGCTGTCGAGTGATCTACCTACGTAAGGTACGTAGCATCATCCACACCGAGAGCGGTCGAGTGATCTAAACGAAGTGAGGTACGCCGTATCATCCACAGCGAGAGCGGTTAAGTGATCTAACCTATGTGAGATACCACCACCTATCACCATCACCATCACCATCACCTCCTATCACCATCACCATCATCATCAGCATCACCAATCACCAATCACCATCACCAATCGCCAATCATCATCACCAGTCACCAATCACCAATCACCAACTATATATAAAAGAGTTTGTCCGTGGAGTGATCTAACCTAAGTGAGGTACGCAGCGTCATCCACAGCGAGAGCGGTCGAGTGATCTAACCGAAGTGAGGTACGCCGTATCATCCACAGCGAGAGCGGTCAAGTGATCTAAACGAAGTGAGGTACGCCGTATCATCCACAGCGAGAGCGGTTAAGTGATCTAACCTATGTGAGATATCACCTCCTATCACCATCACCATCATCATCAGCATCACCAATCACCAATCACCATCACCAATCACCAATCATCATCACCAGTCACCAATCACCAACTATATATAAAAGAGTTTGTCCGTGGAGTGATCTAACCTAAGTGAGGTACGCCGCATCATGCACAGCGAGAGCGGTCGAGTGATCTACCTAAGTAAGGTACGCAGCATCATCCACACCGAGAGCGGTCGAGTGATCTAAACGAAGTGAGGTACGCCGTATCATCCACAGCGAGAGCGGTTAAGTGATCTAACCTATGTGAGATATCACCTCCTATCACCATCACCATCATCATCAGCATCACCAATCACCAATCACCATCACCAATCGCCAATCATCATCACCAGTCACCAATCACCAATCACCAACTATATATAAAAGAGTTTGTCCGTGGAGTGATCTAACCTAAGTGAGGTACGCAGCGTCATCCACAGCGAGAGCGGTCGAGTGATCTAACCGAAGTGAGGTACGCCGTATCATCCACAGCGAGAGCGGTCAAGTGATCTAACCTAAGTGAGGTACGCCGCATCATCCACAGCGAGAGCGGTCGAGTGATCTAACCGAAGCGAGTTACGCCGCGTCTTCCACAGCGAGGGCGGTCGAGTGATCTAACATATGTGAAATATCACCTCCTATCACCATCACCATCATCATCACCATCACCACCTACATATAGAAGAGTTTGTCCGTGGAGTGATCTACCTAAGTAAGGTACGCCGCATCATCCAAAGCGAGACGGTCGAGTGATCTAACCGAAGCGAGGTACGCAGCGTCATCCACAGTGAGGGCCGTCGAGTGATCTAACCTATGTGAGATATCACCACCTATCACCATCACCATCACCATCACCACCTATCACCATCACCACCTACATATAAAAGAGTTTGTCCGTGGAGTGATCTAACCTAAGTGAGGTACGCCGCGTCATCCACAGCGAGGGCGGTCGAGTGATCTAACATATGTGAAATATCACCTCCTATCACCATCACCATCATCATCACCATCACCACCTACATATAGAAGAGTTTGTCCGTGGAGTGATCTACCTAAGTAAGGTACGCCGCATCATCCAAAGCGAGACGGTCGAGTGATCTAACCGAAGCGAGGTACGCAGCGTCATCCACAGTGAGGGCCGTCGAGTGATCTAACCTATGTGAGATATCACCACCTATCACCATCACCATCACCATCACCACCTATCACCATCACCACCTACATATAAAGGAGTTTGTCCGTGGAGTGATCTACCTAAGTAAGGTACGCCGCATCATCCACAGCGAGACGCTCGAGTGATCTAACCGAAGCGAGGTACGCAGCGTCACCCACAGCGAGAGCGGCCGAATGATCAAACCTATGTGAGATATCACCACCTATCACCATCACCATCATCATCACCATCACCATCACCATCATCATCACCATCACCACCTATATATAAAAGAGTTTGTCCGTGGAGTGATCTAACCGAAGTGAGGTACGCCGTATCATCCACAGCGAGAGCGGTCGAGTGATCTAACCGAAGCGAGGTACGCCGCATCATCCACAGCGAGAGCGGTCGAGTGATCTAACCGAAGCGAGGTACGCCGCATCATCCACAGCGAGAGCGGTCGAGTGATCTAACCTATGTGAAATATCACCTCCTATCACCATCACCATCATCATCACCATCACCACCTACATATAGAAGAGTTTGTCCGTGGAGTGATCTAACCGAAGTGAGGTACGCCGTATCATCCACAGCGAGAGCGGTCGAGTGATCTAACCGAAGCGAGGTACGCCGCATCATCCACAGCGAGAGCGGTCGAGTGATCTAACCGAAGCGAGGTACGCCGCATCATCCACAGCGAGAGCGGTCGAGTGATCTAACCTAAGTGAGGTACGCCGCATCATCCACAGCGAGAGCGGTCGAGTGATCTAACCGAAGCGAGGTACGCCGCATCATCCACAGCGAGAGCGGTCGAGTGATCTAACCGAAGCGAGGTACGCCGCATCATCCACAGCGAGAGCGGTCGAGTGATCTAACCTATGTGAAATATCACCTCCTATTACCATCACCATCATCATCAGCATCACCAATCACCAATCACCATCACCAATCGCCAATCATCATCACCAGTCACCAATCACCAACTATATATAAAAGAGTTTGTCCGTGGAGTGATCTAACCTAAGTGAGGTACGCCGCATCATGCACAGCGAGAGCGGTCGAGTGATCTACCTAAGTAAGGTACGCAGCATCATCCACACCGAGAGCGGTCGAGTGATCTAAACGAAGTGAGGTACGCCGTATCATCCACAGCGAGAGCGGTTAAGTGATCTAACCTATGTGAGATATCACCTCCTATCACCATCACCATCATCATCAGCATCACCAATCACCAATCACCATCACCAATCGCCAATCATCATCACCAGTCACCAATCACCAATCACCAACTATATATAAAAGAGTTTGTCCGTGGAGTGATCTAACCTAAGTGAGGTACGCAGCGTCATCCACAGCGAGAGCTGTCGAGTGATCTAACCGAAGTGAGGTACGCCGTATCATCCACAGCGAGAGCGGTCAAGTGATCTAACCTAAGTGAGGTACGCCGCATCATCCACAGCGAGAGCGGTCGAGTGATCTAACCGAAGCGAGTTACGCCGCGTCATCCACAGCGAGGGCGGTCGAGTGATCTAACATATGTGAAATATCACCTCCTATCACCATCACCATCATCATCACCATCACCACCTACATATAGAAGAGTTTGTCCGTGGAGTGATCTACCTAAGTAAGGTACGCCGCATCATCCAAAGCGAGACGGTCGAGTGATCTAACCGAAGCGAGGTACGCAGCGTCATCCACAGTGAGGGCCGTCGAGTGATCTAACCTATGTGAGATATCACCACCTATCACCATCACCATCACCATCACCACCTATCACCATCACCACCTATCACCATCACCACCTACATATAAAGGAGTTTGTCCGTGGAGTGATCTACCTAAGTAAGGTACGCCGCATCATCCACAGCGAGACGCTCGAGTGATCTAACCGAAGCGAGGTACGCAGCGTCACCCACAGCGAGAGCGGCCGAATGATCAAACCTATGTGAGATATCACCACCTATCACCATCACCATCATCATCACCATCACCATCACCATCATCATCACCATCACCACCTATATATAAAAGAGTTTGTCCGTGGAGTGATCTAACCGAAGTGAGGTACGCCGTATCATCCACAGCGAGAGCGGTCGAGTGATCTAACCTAAGTGAGGTACGCCGCATCATCCACAGCGAGAGCGGTCGAGTGATCTAACCGAAGCGAGGTACGCCGCATCATCCACAGCGAGAGCGGTCGAGTGATCTAACCGAAGCGAGGTACGCCGCATCATCCACAGCGAGAGCGGTCGAGTGATCTAACCTATGTGAAATATCACCTCCTATTACCATCACCATCATCATCAGCATCACCAATCACCAATCACCATCACCAATCGCCAATCATCATCACCAGTCACCAATCACCAACTATATATAAAAGAGTTTGTCCGTGGAGTGATCTAACCTAAGTGAGGTACGCCGCATCATGCACAGCGAGAGCGGTCGAGTGATCTACCTAAGTAAGGTACGCAGCATCATCCACACCGAGAGCGGTCGAGTGATCTAAACGAAGTGAGGTACGCCGTATCATCCACAGCGAGAGCGGTTAAGTGATCTAACCTATGTGAGATATCACCTCCTATCACCATCACCATCATCATCAGCATCACCAATCGCCAATCATCATCACCAGTCACCAATCACCAATCACCAACTATATATAAAAGAGTTTGTCCGTGGAGTGATCTAACCTAAGTGAGGTACGCAGCGTCATCCACAGCGAGAGCTGTCGAGTGATCTAACCGAAGTGAGGTACGCCGTATCATCCACAGCGAGAGCGGTCAAGTGATCTAACCTAAGTGAGGTACGCCGCATCGTCCACAGCGAGAGCGGTCGAGTGATCTAACCGAAGCGAGTTACGCCGCGTCATCCACAGCGAGGGCGGTCGAGTGATCTAACATATGTGAAATATCACCTCCTATCACCATCACCATCATCATCACCATCACCACCTACATATAGAAGAGTTTGTCCGTGGAGTGATCTACCTAAGTAAGGTACGCCGCATCATCCAAAGCGAGACGGTCGAGTGATCTAACCGAAGCGAGGTACGCAGCGTCATCCACAGTGAGGGCCGTCGAGTGATCTAACCTATGTGAGATATCACCACCTATCACCATCACCATCACCATCACCACCTATCACCATCACCACCTACATATAAAGGAGTTTGTCCGTGGAGTGATCTACCTAAGTAAGGTACGCCGCATCATCCACAGCGAGACGCTCGAGTGATCTAACCGAAGCGAGGTACGCAGCGTCACCCACAGCGAGAGCGGCCGAATGATCAAACCTATGTGAGATATCACCACCTATCACCATCACCATCATCATCACCATCACCATCACCATCATCATCACCATCACCACCTATATATAA
>OX377205.1:49326072-49331072 GCA_947396885.1 Heligmosomoides polygyrus polygyrus
AATCACCAACTATATATAAAAGAGTTTGTCCGTGGAGTGATCTAACCTAAGTGAGGTACGCCGCATCATGCACAGCGAGAGCGGTCGAGTGATCTACCTAAGTAAGGTACGCAGCATCATCCACACCGAGAGCGGGCGAGTGATCTAAACGAAGTGAGGTACGCCGTATCATCCACAGCGAGAGCGGTTAAGTGATCTAACCTATGTGAGATATCACCTCCTATCACCATCACCATCATCATCAGCATCACCAATCACCAATCACCATCACCATCATCATCACCATCACCACCTATATATAAAAGAGTTTGTCCGTGGAGTGATCTAACCGAAGTGAGGTACGCCGCATCATCCACAGCGAGAGCGGTCGAGTGATCTAACCGAAGCGAGTTACGCCGCGTCATCCACAGCGAGGGCGGTCGAGTGATCTAACATATGTGAAATATCACCTCCTATCACCATCACCATCATCATCACCATCACCACCTACATATAGAAGAGTTTGTCCGTGGAGTGATCTACCTAAGTAAGGTACGCCGCATCATCCAAAGCGAGACGGTCGAGTGATCTAACCGAAGCGAAGTACGCAGCGTCATCCACAGTGAGGGCCGTCGAGTGATCTAACCTATGTGAGATATCACCACCTATCACCATCACCATCACCATCACCACCTATCACCATCACCACCTACATATAAAAGAGTTTGTCCGTGGAGTGATCTACCTAAGTAAGGTACGCCGCATCATCCACAGCGAGAGCGGTCGAGTGATCTAACCGAAGCGAGTTACGCCGCGTCATCCACAGCGAGGGCGGTCGAGTGATCTAACATATGTGAAATATCACCTCCTATCACCATCACCATCATCATCACCATCACCACCTACATATAGAAGAGTTTGTCCGTGGAGTGATCTACCTAAGTAAGGTACGCCGCATCATCCAAAGCGAGACGGTCGAGTGATCTAACCGAAGCGAGGTACGCAGCGTCATCCACAGTGAGGGCCGTCGAGTGATCTAACCTATGTGAGATATCACCACCTATCACCATCACCATCACCATCACCACCTATCACCATCACCACCTACATATAAAAGAGTTTGTCCGTGGAGTGATCTACCTAAGTAAGGTACGCCGCATCATCCACAGCGAGACGGTCGAGTGATCTAACCGAAGCGAGGTACGCAGCGTCACCCACAGCGAGAGCGGCCGAATGATCAAACCTATGTGAGATATCACCACCTATCACCATCACCATCATCATCACCATCACCATCACCATCATCATCACCATCACCACCTATATATAAAAGAGTTTGTCCGTGGAGTGATCTAACCTAAGTGAGGTACGCCGCATCATGCACAGCGAGAGCGGTCGAGTGATCTACCTAAGTAAGGTACGCAGCATCATCCACACCGAGAGCGGTCGAGTGATCTAAACGAAGTGAGGTACGCCGTATCATCCACAGCGAGAGCGGTTAAGTGATCTAACCTATGTGAGATATCACCTCCTATCACCATCACCATCATCATCAGCATCACCAATCACCAATCACCATCACCAATCGCCAATCATCATCACCAGTCACCAATCACCAATCACCAACTATATATAAAAGAGTTTGTCCGTGGAGTGATCTAAGATAAATGAGGTACGCAGCGTCATCCACAGCGAGAGCGGTCGAGTGATCTAACCGAAGTGAGGTACGCCGTATCATCCACAGCGAGAGCGGTCAAGTGATCTAACCTAAGTGAGGTACGCCGCATCATCCACAGCGAGAGCGGTCGAGTGATCTAACCGAAGCGAGTTACGCCGCGTCATCCACAGCGAGGGCGGTCGAGTGATCTAACATATGTGAAATATCACCTCCTATCACCATCACCATCATCATCACCATCACCACCTACATATAGAAGAGTTTGTCCGTGGAGTGATCTACCTAAGTAAGGTACGCCGCATCATCCAAAGCGAGACGGTCGAGTGATCTAACCGAAGCGAGGTACGCAGCGTCATCCACAGTGAGGGCCGTCGAGTGATCTAACCTATGTGAGATATCACCACCTATCACCATCACCATCACCATCACCACCTATCACCATCACCACCTACATATAAAAGAGTTTGTCCGTGGAGTGATCTACCTAAGTAAGGTACGCCGCATCATCCACAGCGAGACGGTCGAGTGATCTAACCGAAGCGAGGTACGCAGCGTCACCCACAGCGAGAGCGGCCGAATGATCAAACCTATGTGAGATATCACCACCTATCACCATCACCATCATCATCACCATCACCATCACCATCATCATCACCATCACCACCTATATATAAAAGAGTTTGTCCGTGGAGTGATCTAACCGAAGTGAGGTACGCCGTATCATCCACAGCGAGAGCGGTCGAGTGATCTAACCTAAGTGAGGTACGCCGCATCATCCACAGCGAGAGCGGTCGAGTGATCTAACCGAAGCGAGGAACGCCGCATCATCCACAGCGAGAGCGGTCGAGTGATCTAACCGAAGCGAGGTACGCCGCGTCATCCACAGCGAGGGCGGTCGAGTGATCTAACCTATGTGAAATATCACCTCCTATCACCATCACCATCATCATCAGCATCACCAATCACCAATCACCATCACCAATCGCCAATCATCATCACCAGTCACCAATCACCAACTATATATAAAAGAGTTTGTCCGTGGAGTGATCTAACCTAAGTGAGGTACGCCGCATCATGCACAGCGAGAGCGGTCGAGTGATCTACCTAAGTAAGGTACGCAGCATCATCCACACCGAGAGCGGTCGAGTGATCTAAACGAAGTGAGGTACGCCGTATCATCCACAGCGAGAGCGGTTAAGTGATCTAACCTATGTGAGATATCACCTCCTATCACCATCACCATCATCATCAGCATCACCAATCACCAATCACCATCACCAATCGCCAATCATCATCACCAGTCACCAATCACCAATCACCAACTATATATAAAAGAGTTTGTCCGTGGAGTGATCTAACCTAAGTGAGGTACGCAGCGTCATCCACAGCGAGAGCGGTCGAGTGATCTAACCGAAGTGAGGTACGCCGTATCATCCACAGCGAGAGCGGTCAAGTGATCTAACCTAAGTGAGGTACGCCGCATCATCCACAGCGAGAGCGGTCGAGTGATCTAACCGAAGCGAGTTACGCCGCGTCATCCACAGCGAGGGCGGTCGAGTGATCTAACATATGTGAAATATCACCTCCTATCACCATCACCATCATCATCACCATCACCAATCACCAATCACCATCACCAATCGCCAATCATCATCACCAGTCACCAATCACCAACTATATATAAAAGAGTTTGTCCGTGGAGTGATCTAACCTAAGTGAGGTACGCCGCATCATGCACAGCGAGAGCGGTCGAGTGATCTACCTAAGTAAGGTACGCAGCATCATCCACACCGAGAGCGGGCGAGTGATCTAAACGAAGTGAGGTACGCCGTATCATCCACAGCGAGAGCGGTTAAGTGATCTAACCTATGTGAGATATCACCTCCTATCACCATCACCATCATCATCAGCATCACCAATCACCAATCACCATCACCATCATCATCACCATCACCACCTATATATAAAAGAGTTTGTCCGTGGAGTGATCTAACCGAAGTGAGGTACGCCGCATCATCCACAGCGAGAGCGGTCGAGTGATCTAACCGAAGCGAGTTACGCCGCGTCATCCACAGCGAGGGCGGTCGAGTGATCTAACATATGTGAAATATCACCTCCTATCACCATCACCATCATCATCACCATCACCGCCTACATATAGAAGAGTTTGTCCGTGGAGTGATCTACCTAAGTAAGGTACGCCGCATCATCCAAAGCGAGACGGTCGAGTGATCTAACCGAAGCGAGGTACGCAGCGTCATCCACAGTGAGGGCCGTCGAGTGATCTAACCTATGTGAGATATCACCACCTATCACCATCACCATCACCATCACCACCTATCACCATCACCACCTACACATAAAAGAGTTTGTCCGTAGAGTGATCTAACCTAAGTGAGGTACGCCGCGTCATCCACAGCGAGGGCGGTCGAGTGATCTAACATATGTGAAATATCACCTCCTATCACCATCACCATCATCATCACCATCACCACCTACATATAGAAGAGTTTGTCCGTGGAGTGATCTACCTAAGTAAGGTACGCCGCATCATCCAAAGCGAGACGGTCGAGTGATCTAACCGAAGCGAAGTACGCAGCGTCATCCACAGTGAGGGCCGTCGAGTGATCTAACCTATGTGAGATATCACCACCTATCACCATCACCATCACCATCACCACCTATCACCATCACCACCTACATATAAAAGAGTTTGTCCGTGGAGTGATCTACCTAAGTAAGGTACGCCGCATCATCCACAGCGAGAGCGGTCGAGTGATCTAACCGAAGCGAGTTACGCCGCGTCATCCACAGCGAGGGCGGTCGAGTGATCTAACATATGTGAAATATCACCTCCTATCACCATCACCATCATCATCACCATCACCACCTACATATAGAAGAGTTTGTCCGTGGAGTGATCTACCTAAGTAAGGTACGCCGCATCATCCAAAGCGAGACGGTCGAGTGATCTAACCGAAGCGAGGTACGCAGCGTCATCCACAGTGAGGGCCGTCGAGTGATCTAACCTATGTGAGATATCACCACCTATCACCATCACCATCACCATCACCACCTATCACCATCACCACCTACATATAAAAGAGTTTGTCCGTGGAGTGATCTACCTAAGTAAGGTACGCCGCATCATCCACAGCGAGACGGTCGAGTGATCTAACCGAAGCGAGGTACGCAGCGTCACCCACAGCGAGAGCGGCCGAATGATCAAACCTATGTGAGATATCACCACCTATCACCATCACCATCATCATCACCATCACCATCACCATCATCATCACCATCACCACCTATATATAAAAGAGTTTGTCCGTGGAGTGATCTA
>OX377205.1:49336072-49338572 GCA_947396885.1 Heligmosomoides polygyrus polygyrus
GCCGCATCATCCAAAGCGAGACGGTCGAGTGATCTAACCTATGTGAGATATCACCACCTATCACCATCACCATCACCATCACCACCTATCACCATCACCACCTACATATAAAAGAGTTTGTCCGTGGAGTGATCTACCTAAGTAAGGTACGCCGCATCATCCACAGCGAGACGGTCGAGTGATCTAACCGAAGCGAGGTACGCAGCGTCACCCACAGCGAGAGCGGCCGAATGATCAAACCTATGTGAGATATCACCACCTATCACCATCACCATCATCATCACCATCACCATCACCATCATCATCACCATCACCACCTATATATAAAAGAGTTTGTCCGTGGAGTGATCTAACCGAAGTGAGGTACGCCGTATCATCCACAGCGAGAGCGGTCGAGTGATCTAACCTAAGTGAGGTACGCCGCATCATCCACAGCGAGAGCGGTCGAGTGATCTAACCGAAGCGAGGAACGCCGCATCATCCACAGCGAGAGCGGTCGAGTGATCTAACCGAAGCGAGGTACGCCGCGTCATCCACAGCGAGGGCGGTCGAGTGATCTAACCTATGTGAAATATCACCTCCTATCACCATCACCATCATCATCAGCATCACCAATCACCAATCACCATCACCAATCGCCAATCATCATCACCAGTCACCAATCACCAACTATATATAAAAGAGTTTGTCCGTGGAGTGATCTAACCTAAGTGAGGTACGCCGCATCATGCACAGCGAGAGCGGTCGAGTGATCTACCTAAGTAAGGTACGCAGCATCATCCACACCGAGAGCGGTCGAGTGATCTAAACGAAGTGAGGTACGCCGTATCATCCACAGCGAGAGCGGTTAAGTGATCTAACCTATGTGAGATATCACCTCCTATCACCATCACCATCATCATCAGCATCACCAATCACCAATCACCATCACCAATCGCCAATCATCATCACCAGTCACCAATCACCAATCACCAACTATATATAAAAGAGTTTGTCCGTGGAGTGATCTAAGATAAATGAGGTACGCAGCGTCATCCACAGCGAGAGCGGTCGAGTGATCTAACCGAAGTGAGGTACGCCGTATCATCCACAGCGAGAGCGGTCAAGTGATCTAACCTAAGTGAGGTACGCCGCATCATCCACAGCGAGAGCGGTCGAGTGATCTAACCGAAGCGAGTTACGCCGCGTCATCCACAGCGAGGGCGGTCGAGTGATCTAACATATGTGAAATATCACCTCCTATCACCATCACCATCATCATCACCATCACCACCTACATATAGAAGAGTTTGTCCGTGGAGTGATCTACCTAAGTAAGGTACGCCGCATCATCCAAAGCGAGACGGTCGAGTGATCTAACCGAAGCGAGGTACGCAGCGTCATCCACAGTGAGGGCCGTCGAGTGATCTAACCTATGTGAGATATCACCACCTATCACCATCACCATCACCATCACCACCTATCACCATCACCACCTACATATAAAAGAGTTTGTCCGTGGAGTGATCTACCTAAGTAAGGTACGCCGCATCATCCACAGCGAGACGGTCGAGTGATCTAACCGAAGCGAGGTACGCAGCGTCACCCACAGCGAGAGCGGCCGAATGATCAAACCTATGTGAGATATCACCACCTATCACCATCACCATCATCATCACCATCACCATCACCATCATCATCACCATCACCACCTATATATAAAAGAGTTTGTCCGTGGAGTGATCTAACCTAAGTGAGGTACGCCGCATCATGCACAGCGAGAGCGGTCGAGTGATCTACCTAAGTAAGGTACGCAGCATCATCCACACCGAGAGCGGTCGAGTGATCTAAACGAAGTGAGGTACGCCGTATCATCCACAGGGAGAGCGGTTAAGTGATCTAACCTATGTGAGATATCACCTCCTATCACCATCACCATCATCATCAGCATCACCAATCACCAATCACCATCACCAATCGCCAATCATCATCACCAGTCACCAATCACCAATCACCAACTATATATAAAAGAGTTTGTCCGTGGAGTGATCTAAGATAAATGAGGTACGCAGCGTCATCCACAGCGAGAGCGGTCGAGTGATCTAACCTAAGTGAGGTACGCCGCATCATCCACAGCGAGAGCGGTCGAGTGATCTAACCGAAGCGAGGAACGCCGCATCATCCACAGCGAGAGCGGTCGAGTGATCTAACCGAAGCGAGGTACGCCGCGTCATCCACAGCGAGGGCGGTCGAGTGATCTAACCTATGTGAAATATCACCTCCTATCACCATCACCATCATCATCAGCATCACCAATCACCAATCACCATCACCAATCGCCAATCATCATCACCAGTCACCAATCACCAACTATATATAAAAGAGTTTGTCCGTGGAGTGATCTAACCTAAGTGAGGTACGCCGCATCATGCACAGCGAGAGCGGTCGAGTGATCTACCTAAGTAAGGTACGCAGCATCATCCACACCGAGAGCGGTCGAGTGATCTAAACGAAGTGAGGT
>OX377205.1:49341072-49358572 GCA_947396885.1 Heligmosomoides polygyrus polygyrus
TACGCCGCATCATCCACAGCGAGAGCGGTCGAGTGATCTAACCGAAGCGAGTTACGCCGCGTCATCCACAGCGAGGGCGGTCGAGTGATCTAACATATGTGAAATATCACCTCCTATCACCATCACAATCATCATCACCATCACCACCTACATATAGAAGAGTTTGTCCGTGGAGTGATCTACCTAAGTAAGGTACGCCGCATCATCCAAAGCGAGACGGTCGAGTGATCTAACCTATGTGAGATATCACCACCTATCACCATCACCATCACCATCACCACCTATCACCATCACCACCTACATATAAAAGAGTTTGTCCGTGGAGTGATCTACCTAAGTAAGGTACGCCGCATCATCCACAGCGAGACGGTCGAGTGATCTAACCGAAGCGAGGTACGCAGCGTCACCCACAGCGAGAGCGGCCGAATGATCAAACCTATGTGAGATATCACCACCTATCACCATCACCATCATCATCACCATCACCATCACCATCATCATCACCATCACCACCTATATATAAAAGAGTTTGTCCGTGGAGTGATCTAACCGAAGTGAGGTACGCCGTATCATCCACAGCGAGAGCGGTCGAGTGATCTAACCTAAGTGAGGTACGCCGCATCATCCACAGCGAGAGCGGTCGAGTGATCTAACCGAAGCGAGGTACGCCGCATCATCCACAGCGAGAGCGGTCGAGTGATCTAACCGAAGCGAGGTACGCCGCGTCATCCACAGCGAGGGCGGTCGAGTGATCTAACCTATGTGAAATATCACCTCCTATCACCATCACCATCATCATCAGCATCACCAATCACCAATCACCATCACCAATCGCCAATCATCATCACCAGTCACCAATCACCAACTATATATAAAAGAGTTTGTCCGTGGAGTGATCTAACCTAAGTGAGGTACGCCGCATCATGCACAGCGAGAGCGGTCGAGTGATCTACCTAAGTAAGGTACGCAGCATCATCCACACCGAGAGCGGGCGAGTGATCTAAACGAAGTGAGGTACGCCGTATCATCCACAGCGAGAGCGGTTAAGTGATCTAACCTATGTGAGATATCACCTCCTATCACCATCACCATCATCATCAGCATCACCAATCACCAATCACCATCACCATCATCATCACCATCACCACCTATATATAAAAGAGTTTGTCCGTGGAGTGATCTAACCGAAGTGAGGTACGCCGCATCATCCACAGCGAGAGCGGTCGAGTGATCTAACCGAAGCGAGTTACGCCGCGTCATCCACAGCGAGGGCGGTCGAGTGATCTAACATATGTGAAATATCACCTCCTATCACCATCACCATCATCATCACCATCACCGCCTACATATAGAAGAGTTTGTCCGTGGAGTGATCTACCTAAGTAAGGTACGCCGCATCATCCAAAGCGAGACGGTCGAGTGATCTAACCGAAGCGAGGTACGCAGCGTCATCCACAGTGAGGGCCGTCGAGTGATCTAACCTATGTGAGATATCACCACCTATCACCATCACCATCACCATCACCACCTATCACCATCACCACCTACATATAAAAGAGTTTGTCCGTAGAGTGATCTAACCTAAGTGAGGTACGCCGCGTCATCCACAGCGAGGGCGGTCGAGTGATCTAACATATGTGAAATATCACCTCCTATCACCATCACCATCATCATCACCATCACCACCTACATATAGAAGAGTTTGTCCGTGGAGTGATCTACCTAAGTAAGGTACGCCGCATCATCCAAAGCGAGACGGTCGAGGGATCTAACCGAAGCGAAGTACGCAGCGTCATCCACAGTGAGGGCCGTCGAGTGATCTAACCTATGTGAGATATCACCACCTATCACCATCACCATCACCATCACCACCTATCACCATCACCACCTACATATAAAAGAGTTTGTCCGTGGAGTGATCTACCTAAGTAAGGTACGCCGCATCATCCACAGCGAGAGCGGTCGAGTGATCTAACCGAAGAGAGTTACGCCGCGTCATCCACAGCGAGGGCGGTCGAGTGATCTAACCGAAGCGAGGAACGCCGCATCATCCACAGCGAGAGCGGTCGAGTGATCTAACCGAAGCGAGGTACGCCGCGTCATCCACAGCGAGGGCGGTCGAGTGATCTAACCTATGTGAAATATCACCTCCTATCACCATCACCATCATCATCAGCATCACCAATCACCAATCACCATCACCAATCGCCAATCATCATCACCAGTCACCAATCACCAACTATATATAAAAGAGTTTGTCCGTGGAGTGATCTAACCTAAGTGAGGTACGCCGCATCATGCACAGCGAGAGCGGTCGAGTGATCTACCTAAGTAAGGTACGCAGCATCATCCACACCGAGAGCGGTCGAGTGATCTAAACGAAGTGAGGTACGCCGTATCATCCACAGCGAGAGCGGTTAAGTGATCTAACCTATGTGAGATATCACCTCCTATCACCATCACCATCATCATCAGCATCACCAATCACCAATCACCATCACCAATCGCCAATCATCATCACCAGTCACCAATCACCAATCACCAACTATATATAAAAGAGTTTGTCCGTGGAGTGATCTAAGATAAATGAGGTACGCAGCGTCATCCACAGCGAGAGCGGTCGAGTGATCTAACCGAAGTGAGGTACGCCGTATCATCCACAGCGAGAGCGGTCAAGTGATCTAACCTAAGTGAGGTACGCCGCATCATCCACAGCGAGAGCGGTCGAGTGATCTAACCGAAGCGAGTTACGCCGCGTCATCCACAGCGAGGGCGGTCGAGTGATCTAACATATGTGAAATATCACCTCCTATCACCATCACCACCTACATATAGAAGAGTTTGTCCGTGGAGTGATCTACCTAAGTAAGGTACGCCGCATCATCCAAAGCGAGACGGTCGAGTGATCTAACCGAAGCGAGGTACGCAGCGTCATCCACAGTGAGGGCCGTCGAGTGATCTAACCTATGTGAGATATCACCACCTATCACCATCACCATCACCATCACCACCTATCACCATCACCACCTACATATAAAAGAGTTTGTCCGTGGAGTGATCTACCTAAGTAAGGTACGCCGCATCATCCACAGCGAGACGGTCGAGTGATCTAACCGAAGCGAGGTACGCAGCGTCACCCACAGCGAGAGCGGCCGAATGATCAAACCTATGTGAGATATCACCACCTATCACCATCACCATCATCATCACCATCACCATCACCATCATCATCACCATCACCACCTATATATAAAAGAGTTTGTCCGTGGAGTGATCTAACCTAAGTGAGGTACGCCGCATCATGCACAGCGAGAGCGGTCGAGTGATCTACCTAAGTAAGGTACGCAGCATCATCCACACCGAGAGCGGTCGAGTGATCTAAACGAAGTGAGGTACGCCGTATCATCCACAGCGAGAGCGGTTAAGTGATCTAACCTATGTGAGATATCACCTCCTATCACCATCACCATCATCATCAGCATCACCAATCACCAATCACCATCACCAATCGCCAATCATCATCACCAGTCACCAATCACCAATCACCAACTATATATAAAAGAGTTTGTCCGTGGAGTGATCTAAGATAAATGAGGTACGCAGCGTCATCCACAGCGAGAGCGGTCGAGTGATCTAACCGAAGTGAGGTACGCCGTATCATCCACAGCGAGAGCGGTCAAGTGATCTAACCTAAGTGAGGTACGCCGCATCATCCACAGCGAGAGCGGTCGAGTGATCTAACCGAAGCGAGTTACGCCGCGTCATCCACAGCGAGGGCGGTCGAGTGATCTAACATATGTGAAATATCACCTCCTATCACCATCACAATCATCATCACCATCACCACCTACATATAGAAGAGTTTGTCCGTGGAGTGATCTACCTAAGTAAGGTACGCCGCATCATCCAAAGCGAGACGGTCGAGTGATCTAACCTATGTGAGATATCACCACCTATCACCATCACCATCACCATCACCACCTATCACCATCACCACCTACATATAAAAGAGTTTGTCCGTGGAGTGATCTACCTAAGTAAGGTACGCCGCATCATCCACAGCGAGACGGTCGAGTGATCTAACCGAAGCGAGGTACGCAGCGTCACCCACAGCGAGAGCGGCCGAATGATCAAACCTATGTGAGATATCACCACCTATCACCATCACCATCATCATCACCATCACCATCACCATCATCATCACCATCACCACCTATATATAAAAGAGTTTGTCCGTGGAGTGATCTAACCGAAGTGAGGTACGCCGTATCATCCACAGCGAGAGCGGTCGAGTGATCTAACCTAAGTGAGGTACGCCGCATCATCCACAGCGAGAGCGGTCGAGTGATCTAACCGAAGCGAGGTACGCCGCATCATCCACAGCGAGAGCGGTCGAGTGATCTAACCGAAGCGAGGTACGCCGCGTCATCCACAGCGAGGGCGGTCGAGTGATCTAACCTATGTGAAATATCACCTCCTATCACCATCACCATCATCATCAGCATCACCAATCACCAATCACCATCACCAATCGCCAATCATCATCACCAGTCACCAATCACCAACTATATATAAAAGAGTTTGTCCGTGGAGTGATCTAACCTAAGTGAGGTACGCCGCATCATGCACAGCGAGAGCGGTCGAGTGATCTACCTAAGTAAGGTACGCAGCATCATCCACACCGAGAGCGGGCGAGTGATCTAAACGAAGTGAGGTACGCCGTATCATCCACAGCGAGAGCGGTTAAGTGATCTAACCTATGTGAGATATCACCTCCTATCACCATCACCATCATCATCAGCATCACCAATCACCAATCACCATCACCATCATCATCACCATCACCACCTATATATAAAAGAGTTTGTCCGTGGAGTGATCTAACCGAAGTGAGGTACGCCGCATCATCCACAGCGAGAGCGGTCGAGTGATCTAACCGAAGCGAGTTACGCCGCGTCATCCACAGCGAGGGCGGTCGAGTGATCTAACATATGTGAAATATCACCTCCTATCACCATCACCATCATCATCACCATCACCGCCTACATATAGAAGAGTTTGTCCGTGGAGTGATCTACCTAAGTAAGGTACGCCGCATCATCCAAAGCGAGACGGTCGAGTGATCTAACCGAAGCGAGGTACGCAGCGTCATCCACAGTGAGGGCCGTCGAGTGATCTAACCTATGTGAGATATCACCACCTATCACCATCACCATCACCATCACCACCTATCACCATCACCACCTACATATAAAAGAGTTTGTCCGTAGAGTGATCTAACCTAAGTGAGGTACGCCGCGTCATCCACAGCGAGGGCGGTCGAGTGATCTAACATATGTGAAATATCACCTCCTATCACCATCACCATCATCATCACCATCACCACCTACATATAGAAGAGTTTGTCCGTGGAGTGATCTACCTAAGTAAGGTACGCCGCATCATCCAAAGCGAGACGGTCGAGGGATCTAACCGAAGCGAAGTACGCAGCGTCATCCACAGTGAGGGCCGTCGAGTGATCTAACCTATGTGAGATATCACCACCTATCACCATCACCATCACCATCACCACCTATCACCATCACCACCTACATATAAAAGAGTTTGTCCGTGGAGTGATCTACCTAAGTAAGGTACGCCGCATCATCCACAGCGAGAGCGGTCGAGTGATCTAACCGAAGCGAGTTACGCCGCGTCATCCACAGCGAGGGCGGTCGAGTGATCTAACATATGTGAAATATCACCTCCTATCACCATCACCATCATCATCACCATCACCACCTACATATAGAAGAGTTTGTCCGTGGAGTGATCTACCTAAGTAAGGTACGCCGCATCATCCAAAGCGAGACGGTCGAGTGATCTAACCGAAGCGAGGTACGCAGCGTCATCCACAGTGAGGGCCGTCGAGTGATCTAACCTATGTGAGATATCACCACCTATCACCATCACCATCATCATCACCATCACCATCACCATCATCATCACCATCACCACCTATATATAAAAGAGTTTGTCCGTGGAGTGATCTAACCTAAGTGAGGTACGCCGCATCATGCACAGCGAGAGCGGTCGAGTGATCTACCTAAGTAAGGTACGCAGCATCATCCACACCGAGAGCGGTCGAGTGATCTAAACGAAGTGAGGTACGCCGTATCATCCACAGCGAGAGCGGTTAAGTGATCTAACCTATGTGAGATATCACCTCCTATCACCATCACCATCATCATCAGCATCACCAATCACCAATCACCATCACCAATCGCCAATCATCATCACCAGTCACCAATCACCAATCACCAACTATATATAAAAGAGTTTGTCCGTGGAGTGATCTAAGATAAATGAGGTACGCAGCGTCATCCACAGCGAGAGCGGTCGAGTGATCTAACCGAAGTGAGGTACGCCGTATCATCCACAGCGAGAGCGGTCAAGTGATCTAACCTAAGTGAGGTACGCCGCATCATCCACAGCGAGAGCGGTCGAGTGATCTAACCGAAGCGAGTTACGCCGCGTCATCCACAGCGAGGGCGGTCGAGTGATCTAACATATGTGAAATATCACCTCCTATCACCATCACCATCATCATCACCATCACCACCTACATATAGAAGAGTTTGTCCGTGGAGTGATCTACCTAAGTAAGGTACGCCGCATCATCCAAAGCGAGACGGTCGAGTGATCTAACCGAAGCGAGGTACGCAGCGTCATCCACAGTGAGGGCCGTCGAGTGATCTAACCTATGTGAGATATCACCACCTATCACCATCACCATCACCATCACCACCTATCACCATCACCACCTACATATAAAAGAGTTTGTCCGTGGAGTGATCTACCTAAGTAAGGTACGCCGCATCATCCACAGCGAGACGGTCGAGTGATCTAACCGAAGCGAGGTACGCAGCGTCACCCACAGCGAGAGCGGCCGAATGATCAAACCTATGTGAGATATCACCACCTATCACCATCACCATCATCATCACCATCACCATCACCATCATCATCACCATCACCACCTATATATAAAAGAGTTTGTCCGTGGAGTGATCTAACCGAAGTGAGGTACGCCGTATCATCCACAGCGAGAGCGGTCGAGTGATCTAACCTAAGTGAGGTACGCCGCATCATCCACAGCGAGAGCGGTCGAGTGATCTAACCGAAGCGAGGAACGCCGCATCATCCACAGCGAGAGCGGTCGAGTGATCTAACCGAAGCGAGGTACGCCGCGTCATCCACAGCGAGGGCGGTCGAGTGATCTAACCTATGTGAAATATCACCTCCTATCACCATCACCATCATCATCAGCATCACCAATCACCAATCACCATCACCAATCGCCAATCATCATCACCAGTCACCAATCACCAACTATATATAAAAGAGTTTGTCCGTGGAGTGATCTAACCTAAGTGAGGTACGCCGCATCATGCACAGCGAGAGCGGTCGAGTGATCTACCTAAGTAAGGTACGCAGCATCATCCACACCGAGAGCGGTCGAGTGATCTAAACGAAGTGAGGTACGCCGTATCATCCACAGCGAGAGCGGTTAAGTGATCTAACCTATGTGAGATATCACCTCCTATCACCATCACCATCATCATCAGCATCACCAATCACCAATCACCATCACCATCGTCATCACCATCACCACCTATATATAAAAGAGTTTGTCCGTGGAGTGATCTAACCGAAGTGAGGTACGCCGCATCATCCACAGCGAGAGCGGTCGAGTGATCTAACCGAAGCGAGTTACGCCGCGTCATCCACAGCGAGGGCGGTCGAGTGATCTAACATATGTGAAATATCACCTCCTATCACCATCACCATCATCATCACCATCACCGCCTACATATAGAAGAGTTTGTCCGTGGAGTGATCTACCTAAGTAAGGTACGCCGCATCATCCAAAGCGAGACGGTCGAGTGATCTAACCGAAGCGAGGTACGCAGCGTCATCCACAGTGAGGGCCGTCGAGTGATCTAACCTATGTGAGATATCACCACCTATCACCATCACCATCACCATCACCACCTATCACCATCACCACCTACATATAAAAGAGTTTGTCCGTAGAGTGATCTAACCTAAGTGAGGTACGCCGCGTCATCCACAGCGAGGGCGGTCGAGTGATCTAACATATGTGAAATATCACCTCCTATCACCATCACCATCATCATCACCATCACCACCTACATATAGAAGAGTTTGTCCGTGGAGTGATCTACCTAAGTAAGGTACGCCGCATCATCCAAAGCGAGACGGTCGAGTGATCTAACCGAAGCGAAGTACGCAGCGTCATCCACAGTGAGGGCCGTCGAGTGATCTAACCTATGTGAGATATCACCACCTATCACCATCACCATCACCATCACCACCTATCACCATCACCACCTACATATAAAAGAGTTTGTCCGTGGAGTGATCTACCTAAGTAAGGTACGCCGCATCATCCACAGCGAGAGCGGTCGAGTGATCTAACCGAAGCGAGTTACGCCGCGTCATCCACAGCGAGGGCGGTCGAGTGATCTAACATATGTGAAATATCACCTCCTATCACCATCACCATCATCATCACCATCACCACCTACATATAGAAGAGTTTGTCCGTGGAGTGATCTACCTAAGTAAGGTACGCCGCATCATCCAAAGCGAGACGGTCGAGTGATCTAACCGAAGCGAGGTACGCAGCGTCATCCACAGTGAGGGCCGTCGAGTGATCTAACCTATGTGAGATATCACCACCTATCACCATCACCATCACCATCACCACCTATCACCATCACCACCTACATATAAAAGAGTTTGTCCGTGGAGTGATCTACCTAAGTAAGGTACGCCGCATCATCCACAGCGAGACGGTCGAGTGATCTAACCGAAGCGAGGTACGCAGCGTCACCCACAGCGAGAGCGGCCGAATGATCAAACCTATGTGAGATATCACCACCTATCACCATCACCATCATCATCACCATCACCATCACCATCATCATCACCATCACCACCTATATATAAAAGAGTTTGTCCGTGGAGTGATCTAACCTAAGTGAGGTACGCCGCATCATGCACAGCGAGAGCGGTCGAGTGATCTACCTAAGTAAGGTACGCAGCATCATCCACACCGAGAGCGGTCGAGTGATCTAAACGAAGTGAGGTACGCCGTATCATCCACAGCGAGAGCGGTTAAGTGATCTAACCTATGTGAGATATCACCTCCTATCACCATCACCATCATCATCAGCATCACCAATCACCAATCACCATCACCAATCGCCAATCATCATCACCAGTCACCAATCACCAATCACCAACTATATATAAAAGAGTTTGTCCGTGGAGTGATCTAAGATAAATGAGGTACGCAGCGTCATCCACAGCGAGAGCGGTCGAGTGATCTAACCGAAGTGAGGTACGCCGTATCATCCACAGCGAGAGCGGTCAAGTGATCTAACCTAAGTGAGGTACGCCGCATCATCCACAGCGAGAGCGGTCGAGTGATCTAACCGAAGCGAGTTACGCCGCGTCATCCACAGCGAGGGCGGTCGAGTGATCTAACATATGTGAAATATCACCTCCTATCACCATCACCATCATCATCACCATCACCACCTACATATAGAAGAGTTTGTCCGTGGAGTGATCTACCTAAGTAAGGTACGCCGCATCATCCAAAGCGAGACGGTCGAGTGATCTAACCGAAGCGAGGTACGCAGCGTCATCCACAGTGAGGGCCGTCGAGTGATCTAACCTATGTGAGATATCACCACCTATCACCATCACCATCACCATCACCACCTATCACCATCACCACCTACATATAAAAGAGTTTGTCCGTGGAGTGATCTACCTAAGTAAGGTACGCCGCATCATCCACAGCGAGACGGTCGAGTGATCTAACCGAAGCGAGGTACGCAGCGTCACCCACAGCGAGAGCGGCCGAATGATCAAACCTATGTGAGATATCACCACCTATCACCATCACCATCATCATCACCATCACCATCACCATCATCATCACCATCACCACCTATATATAAAAGAGTTTGTCCGTGGAGTGATCTAACCGAAGTGAGGTACGCCGTATCATCCACAGCGAGAGCGGTCGAGTGATCTAACCTAAGTGAGGTACGCCGCATCATCCACAGCGAGAGCGGTCGAGTGATCTAACCGAAGCGAGGAACGCCGCATCATCCACAGCGAGAGCGGTCGAGTGATCTAACCGAAGCGAGGTACGCCGCGTCATCCACAGCGAGGGCGGTCGAGTGATCTAACCTATGTGAAATATCACCTCCTATCACCATCACCATCATCATCAGCATCACCAATCACCAATCACCATCACCAATCGCCAATAATCATCACCAGTCACCAATCACCAACTATATATAAAAGAGTTTGTCCGTGGAGTGATCTAACCTAAGTGAGGTACGCCGCATCATGCACAGCGAGAGCGGTCGAGTGATCTACCTAAGTAAGGTACGCAGCATCATCCACACCGAGAGCGGTCGAGTGATCTAAACGAAGTGAGGTACGCCGTATCATCCACAGCGAGAGCGGTTAAGTGATCTAACCTATGTGAGATATCACCTCCTATCACCATCACCATCATCATCAGCATCACCAATCACCAATCACCATCACCATCGTCATCACCATCACCACCTATATATAAAAGAGTTTGTCCGTGGAGTGATCTAACCGAAGTGAGGTACGCCGCATCATCCACAGCGAGAGCGGTCGAGTGATCTAACCGAAGCGAGTTACGCCGCGTCATCCACAGCGAGGGCGGTCGAGTGATCTAACATATGTGAAATATCACCTCCTATCACCATCACCATCATCATCACCATCACCGCCTACATATAGAAGAGTTTGTCCGTGGAGTGATCTACCTAAGTAAGGTACGCCGCATCATCCAAAGCGAGACGGTCGAGTGATCTAACCGAAGCGAGGTACGCAGCGTCATCCACAGTGAGGGCCGTCGAGTGATCTAACCTATGTGAGATATCACCACCTATCACCATCACCATCACCATCACCACCTATCACCATCACCACCTACATATAAAAGAGTTTGTCCGTAGAGTGATCTAACCTAAGTGAGGTACGCCGCGTCATCCACAGCGAGGGCGGTCGAGTGATCTAACATATGTGAAATATCACCTCCTATCACCATCACCATCATCATCACCATCACCACCTACATATAGAAGAGTTTGTCCGTGGAGTGATCTACCTAAGTAAGGTACGCCGCATCATCCAAAGCGAGACGGTCGAGTGATCTAACCGAAGCGAAGTACGCAGCGTCATCCACAGTGAGGGCCGTCGAGTGATCTAACCTATGTGAGATATCACCACCTATCACCATCACCATCATCATCACCATCACCATCACCATCACCACCTATATATAAAAGAGTTTGTCCGTGAAGTGATCTAACCTAAGTGAGGTACGCCGCGTCATCCACAGCGAGGGCGGTCGATTGATCTAACATATGTGAAATATCACCTCCTATCACCATCACCATCATCATCACCATCACCGCCTACATATAGAAGAGTTTGTCCGTGGAGTGATCTACCTAAGTAAGGTACGCCGCATCATCCAAAGCGAGACGGTCGAGTGATCTAACCGAAGCGAGGTACGCAGCGTCATCCACAGTGAGGGCCGTCGAGTGATCTAACCTATGTGAGATATCACCACCTATCACCATCACCATCACCATCACCACCTATCACCATCACCACCTACATATAAAAGAGTTTGTCCGTAGAGTGATCTAACCTAAGTGAGGTACGCCGCGTCATCCACAGCGAGGGCGGTCGAGTGATCTAACATATGTGAAATATCACCTCCTATCACCATCACCATCATCATCACCATCACCACCTACATATAGAAGAGTTTGTCCGTGGAGTGATCTACCTAAGTAAGGTACGCCGCATCATCCAAAGCGAGACGGTCGAGTGATCTAACCGAAGCGAAGTACGCAGCGTCATCCACAGTGAGGGCCGTCGAGTGATCTAACCTATGTGAGATATCACCACCTATCACCATCACCATCATCATCACCATCATCATCACCATCACCACCTATATATAAAAGAGTTTGTCCGTGGAGTGATCTAACCTAAGTGAGGTACGCCGCATCCTGCACAGCGAGTGCGGTCGAGTGATCTACCTAAGTAAGGTACGCAGCATAATCCACACCGAGAGCGGTCGAGTGATCTAACCGAAGTGAGGTACGCCGTATCATCCACAGCGAGAGCGGTTAAGTGATCTAACCTATGTGAGATATCACCTCCTATCACCATCACCATCATCATCAGCATCACCAATCACCAATCACCATCACCAATCACCAATCATCATCACCAGTCACCAATCACCAACTATATATAAAAGAGTTTGTCCGTGGAGTGATCTAACCTAAGTGAGGTACGCCGCATCATGCACAGCGAGAGCGGTCGAGTGATCTACCTAAGTAAGGTACGCAGCATCATCCACACCGAGAGCGGTCGAGTGATCTAAACGAAGTGAGGTACGCCGTATCATCCACAGCGAGAGCGGTTAAGTGATCTAACCTATGTGAGATATCACCTCCTATCACCATCACCATCATCATCAGCATCACCAATCACCAATCACCATCACCAATCGCCAATCATCATCACCAGTCACCAATCACCAATCACCAACTATATATAAAAGAGTTTGTCCGTGGAGTGATCTAACCTAAGTGAGGTACGCAGCGTCATCCACAGCGAGAGCGGTCGAGTGATCTAACCTAAGTGAGGTACGCCGCATCATCCACAGCGAGAGCGGTCGAGTGATCTAACCGAAGCGAGTTACGCCGCGTCATCCACAGCGAGGGCGGTCGAGTGATCTAACATATGTGAAATATCACCTCCTATCACCATCACCATCATCATCACCATCACCACCTACATATAGAAGAGTTTGTCCGTGGAGTGATCTACCTAAGTAAGGTACGCCGCATCATCCAAAGCGAGACGGTCGAGTGATCTAACCGAAGCGAGGTACGCAGCGTCATCCACAGTGAGGGCCGTCGAGTGATCTAACCTATGTGAGATATCACCACCTATCACCATCACCATCACCATCACCACCTATCACCATCACCACCTACATATAAAAGAGTTTGTCCGTGGAGTGATCTAACCTAAGTGAGGTACGCCGCGTCATCCACAGCGAGGGCGGTCGAGTGATCTAACATATGTGAAATATCACCTCCTATCACCATCACCATCATCATCACCATCACCACCTACATATAGAAGAGTTTGTCCGTGGAGTGATCTACCTAAGTAAGGTACGCCGCCTCATCCAAAGCGAGACGGTCGAGTGATCTAACCGAAGCGAGGTACGCAGCGTCGTCCACAGTGAGGGCCGTCGAGTGATCTAACCTATGTGAGATATCACCACCTATCACCATCACCATCACCATCACCACCTATCACCATCACCACCTACATATAAAAGAGTTTGTCCGTGGAGTGATCTACCTAAGTAAGGTACGCCGCATCATGCACAGCGAGAGCTGTCGAGTGATCTACCTACGTAAGGTACGTAGCATCATCCACACCGAGAGCGGTCGAGTGATCTAAACGAAGTGAGGTACGCCGTATCATCCACAGCGAGAGCGGTTAAGTGATCTAACCTATGTGAGATACCACCACCTATCACCATCACCATCACCATCACCTCCTATCACCATCACCATCATCATCAGCATCACCAATCACCAATCACCATCACCAATCGCCAATCATCATCACCAGTCACCAATCACCAATCACCAACTATATATAAAAGAGTTTGTCCGTGGAGTGATCTAACCTAAGTGAGGTACGCAGCGTCATCCACAGCGAGAGCGGTCGAGTGATCTAACCGAAGTGAGGTACGCCGTATCATCCACAGCGAGAGCGGTCAAGTGATCTAAACGAAGTGAGGTACGCCGTATCATCCACAGCGAGAGCGGTTAAGTGATCTAACCTATGTGAGATATCACCTCCTATCACCATCACCATCATCATCAGCATCACCAATCACCAATCACCATCACCAATCACCAATCATCATCACCAGTCACCAATCACCAACTATATATAAAAGAGTTTGTCCGTGGAGTGATCTAACCTAAGTGAGGTACGCCGCATCATGCACAGCGAGAGCGGTCGAGTGATCTACCTAAGTAAGGTACGCAGCATCATCCACACCGAGAGCGGTCGAGTGATCTAAACGAAGTGAGGTACGCCGTATCATCCACAGCGAGAGCGGTTAAGTGATCTAACCTATGTGAGATATCACCTCCTATCACCATCACCATCATCATCAGCATCACCAATCACCAATCACCATCACCAATCGCCAATCATCATCACCAGTCACCAATCACCAATCACCAACTATATATAAAAGAGTTTGTCCGTGGAGTGATCTAACCTAAGTGAGGTACGCAGCGTCATCCACAGCGAGAGCGGTCGAGTGATCTAACCTAAGTGAGGTACGCCGCATCATCCACAGCGAGAGCGGTCGAGTGATCTAACCGAAGCGAGTTACGCCGCGTCATCCACAGCGAGGGCGGTCGAGTGATCTAACATATGTGAAATATCACCTCCTATCACCATCACCATCATCATCACCATCACCACCTACATATAGAAGAGTTTGTCCGTGGAGTGATCTACCTAAGTAAGGTACGCCGCATCATCCAAAGCGAGACGGTCGAGTGATCTAACCGAAGCGAGGTACGCAGCGTCATCCACAGTGAGGGCCGTCGAGTGATCTAACCTATGTGAGATATCACCACCTATCACCATCACCATCACCATCACCACCTATCACCATCACCACCTACATATAAAAGAGTTTGTCCGTGGAGTGATCTAACCTAAGTGAGGTACGCCGCGTCATCCACAGCGAGGGCGGTCGAGTGATCTAACATATGTGAAATATCACCTCCTATCACCATCACCATCATCATCACCATCACCACCTACATATAGAAGAGTTTGTCCGTGGAGTGATCTACCTAAGTAAGGTACGCCGCCTCATCCAAAGCGAGACGGTCGAGTGATCTAACCGAAGCGAGGTACGCAGCGTCGTCCACAGTGAGGGCCGTCGAGTGATCTAACCTATGTGAGATATCACCACCTATCACCATCACCATCACCATCACCACCTATCACCATCACCACCTACATATAAAAGAGTTTGTCCGTGGAGTGATCTACCTAAGTAAGGTACGCCGCATCATGCACAGCGAGAGCTGTCGAGTGATCTACCTACGTAAGGTACGTAGCATCATCCACACCGAGAGCGGTCGAGTGATCTAAACGAAGTGAGGTACGCCGTATCATCCACAGCGAGAGCGGTTAAGTGATCTAACCTATGTGAGATACCACCACCTATCACCATCACCATCACCATCACCTCCTATCACCATCACCATCATCATCAGCATCACCAATCACCAATCACCATCACCAATCGCCAATCATCATCACCAGTCACCAATCACCAATCACCAACTATATATAAAAGAGTTTGTCCGTGGAGTGATCTAACCTAAGTGAGGTACGCAGCGTCATCCACAGCGAGAGCGGTCGAGTGATCTAACCGAAGTGAGGTACGCCGTATCATCCACAGCGAGAGCGGTCAAGTGATCTAAACGAAGTGAGGTACGCCGTATCATCCACAGCGAGAGCGGTTAAGTGATCTAACCTATGTGAGATATCACCTCCTATCACCATCACCATCATCATCAGCATCACCAATCACCAATCACCATCACCAATCACCAATCATCATCACCAGTCACCAATCACCAACTATATATAAAAGAGTTTGTCCGTGGAGTGATCTAACCTAAGTGAGGTACGCCGCATCATGCACAGCGAGAGCGGTCGAGTGATCTACCTAAGTAAGGTACGCAGCATCATCCACACCGAGAGCGGTCGAGTGATCTAAACGAAGTGAGGTACGCCGTATCATCCACAGCGAGAGCGGTTAAGTGATCTAACCTATGTGAGATATCACCTCCTATCACCATCACCATCATCATCAGCATCACCAATCACCAATCACCATCACCAATCGCCAATCATCATCACCAGTCACCAATCACCAATCACCAACTATATATAAAAGAGTTTGTCCGTGGAGTGATCTAACCTAAGTGAGGTACGCAGCGTCATCCACAGCGAGAGCGGTCGAGTGATCTAACCGAAGTGAGGTACGCCGTATCATCCACAGCGAGAGCGGTCAAGTGATCTAACCTAAGTGAGGTACGCCGCATCATCCACAGCGAGAGCGGTCGAGTGATCTAACCGAAGCGAGTTACGCCGCGTCATCCACAGCGAGGGCGGTCGAGTGATCTAACATATGTGAAATATCACCTCCTATCACCATCACCATCATCATCACCATCACCACCTACATATAGAAGAATTTGTCCGTGGAGTGATCTACCTAAGTAAGGTTCGCCGCATCATCCAATGCGAGACGGTCGAGTGATCTAACCGAAGCGAGGTACGCAGCGTCTTCCACAGTGAGGGCCGTCGAGTGATCTAACCTATGTGATATATCACCACCTATCACCATCACCATCACCATCACCACCTATCACCATCACCACCTACATATAAAAGAGTTTGTCCGTGGAGTGATCTACCTAAGTAAGGTACGCCGCATCATCCACAGCGAGACGGTCGAGTGATCTAACATATGTGAAATATCACCTCCTATCACCATCACCATCATCATCACCATCACCACCTACATATAGAAGAGTTTGTCCGTGGAGTGATCTACCTAAGTAAGGTACGCCGCATCATCCAAAGCGAGACGGTCGAGTGATCTAACCGAAGCGAGGTACGCAGCGTCGTCCACAGTGAGGGCCGTCGAGTGATCTAACCTATGTGAGATATCACCACCTATCACCATCACCATCACCATCACCACCTATCACCATCGCCACCTACATATAAAAGAGTTTGTCCGTGGAGTGATCTACCTAAGTAAGTTACGCCGCATCATGCACAGCGAGAGCTGTCGAGTGATCTACCTACGTAAGGTACGTAGCATCATCCACACCGAGAGCGGTCGAGTGATCTAAACGAAGTGAGGTACGCCGTATCATCCACAGCGAGAGCGGTTAAGTGATCTAACCTATGTGAGATACCACCACCTATCACCATCACCATCACCATCACCTCCTATCACCATCACCATCATCATCAGCATCACCAATCACCAATCACCATCACCAATCGCCAATCATCATCACCAGTCACCAATCACCAATCACCAACTATATATAAAAGAGTTTGTCCGTGGAGTGATCTAACCTAAGTGAGGTACGCAGCGTCATCCACAGCGAGAGCGGTCGAGTGATCTAACCGAAGTGAGGTACGCCGTATCATCCACAGCGAGAGCGGTCAAGTGATCTAACCTAAGTGAGGTACGCCGCATCAT
>OX377205.1:49363572-49383572 GCA_947396885.1 Heligmosomoides polygyrus polygyrus
ACCAACTATATATAAAAGAGTTTGTCCGTGGAGTGATCTAACCTAAGTGAGGTACGCCGCATCATGCACAGCGAGAGCGGTCGAGTGATCTACCTAAGTAAGGTACGCAGCATCATCCACACCGAGAGCGGTCGAGTGATCTAAACGAAGTGAGGTACGCCGTATCATCCACAGCGAGAGCGGTTAAGTGATCTAACCTATGTGAGATATCACCTCCTATCACCATCACCATCATCATCAGCATCACCAATCACCAATCACCATCACCAATCGCCAATCATCATCACCAGTCACCAATCACCAATCACCAACTATATATAAAAGAGTTTGTCCGTGGAGTGATCTAACCTAAGTGAGGTACGCAGCGTCATCCACAGCGAGAGCGGTCGAGTGATCTAACCGAAGTGAGGTACGCCGTATCATCCACAGCGAGAGCGGTCAAGTGATCTAACCTAAGTGAGGTACGCCGCATCATCCACAGCGAGAGCGGTCGAGTGATCTAACCGAAGCGAGTTACGCCGCGTCATCCACAGCGAGGGCGGTCGAGTGATCTAACATATGTGAAATATCACCTCCTATCACCATCACCATCATCATCACCATCACCACCTACATATAGAAGAATTTGTCCGTGGAGTGATCTACCTAAGTAAGGTACGCCGCATCATCCAAAGCGAGACGGTCGAGTGATCTAACCGAAGCGAGGAACGCAGCGTCATCCACAGTGAGGGCCGTCGAGTGATCTAACCTATGTGATATATCACCACCTATCACCATCACCATCACCATCACCACCTATCACCATCACCACCTACATATAAAAGAGTTTGTCCGTGGAGTGATCTACCTAAGTAAGGTACGCCGCATCATCCACAGCGAGACGGTCGAGTGATCTAACATATGTGAAATATCACCTCCTATCACCATCACCATCATCATCACCATCACCACCTACATATAGAAGAGTTTGTCCGTGGAGTGATCTACCTAAGTAAGGTACGCCGCATCATCCAAAGCGAGACGGTCGAGTGATCTAACCGAAGCGAGGTACGCAGCGTCGTCCACAGTGAGGGCCGTCGAGTGATCTAACCTATGTGAGATATCACCACCTATCACCATCACCATCACCATCACCACCTATCACCATCACCACCTACATATAAAAGAGTTTGTCCGTGGAGTGATCTAACCTAAGTAAGGTACGCCGCGTCATCCACAGCGAGGGCGGTCGAGTGATCTAACATATGTGAAATATCACCTCCTATCACCATCACCATCATCATCAGCATCACCAATCACCAATCACCATCACCAATCACCAATCATCACCACCTATCACCATCACCACCTACATATAAAAGAGTTTGTCCGTGGAGTGATCTACCTAAGTAAGGTACGCCGCATCATGCACAGCGAGAGCTGTCGAGTGATCTACCTACGTAAGGTACGTAGCATCATCCACACCGAGAGCGGTCGAGTGATCTAAACGAAGTGAGGTACGCCGTATCATCCACAGCGAGAGCGGTTAAGTGATCTAACCTATGTGAGATACCACCACCTATCACCATCACCATCACCATCACCTCCTATCACCATCACCATCATCATCAGCATCACCAATCACCAATCACCATCACCAATCGCCAATCATCATCACCAGTCACCAATCACCAATCACCAACTATATATAAAAGAGTTTGTCCGTGGAGTGATCTAACCTAAGTGAGGTACGCAGCGTCATCCACAGCGAGAGCGGTCGAGTGATCTAACCGAAGTGAGGTACGCCGTATCATCCACAGCGAGAGCGGTCAAGTGATCTAAACGAAGTGAGGTACGCCGTATCATCCACAGCGAGAGCGGTTAAGTGATCTAACCTATGTGAGATATCACCTCCTATCACCATCACCATCATCATCAGCATCACCAATCACCAATCACCATCACCAATCACCAATCATCATCACCAGTCACCAATCACCAACTATATATAAAAGAGTTTGTCCGTGGAGTGATCTAACCTAAGTGAGGTACGCCGCATCATGCACAGCGAGAGCGGTCGAGTGATCTACCTAAGTAAGGTACGCAGCATCATCCACACCGAGAGCGGTCGAGTGATCTAAACGAAGTGAGGTACGCCGTATCATCCACAGCGAGAGCGGTTAAGTGATCTAACCTATGTGAGATATCACCTCCTATCACCATCACCATCATCATCAGCATCACCAATCACCAATCACCATCACCAATCGCCAATCATCATCACCAGTCACCAATCACCAATCACCAACTATATATAAAAGAGTTTGTCCGTGGAGTGATCTAACCTAAGTGAGGTACGCAGCGTCATCCACAGCGAGAGCGGTCGAGTGATCTAACCGAAGTGAGGTACGCCGTATCATCCACAGCGAGAGCGGTCAAGTGATCTAACCTAAGTGAGGTACGCCGCATCATCCACAGCGAGAGCGGTCGAGTGATCTAACCGAAGCGAGTTACGCCGCGTCATCCACAGCGAGGGCGGTCGAGTGATCTAACATATGTGAAATATCACCTCCTATCACCATCACCATCATCATCACCATCACCACCTACATATAGAAGAGTTTGTCCGTGGAGTGATCTACCTAAGTAAGGTACGCCGCATCATCCAAAGCGAGACGGTCGAGTGATCTAACCGAAGCGAGGTACGCAGCGTCATCCACAGTGAGGGCCGTCGAGTGATCTAACCTATGTGAGATATCACCACCTATCACCATCACCATCACCATCACCACCTATCACCATCACCACCTACATATAAAAGAGTTTGTCCGTGGAGTGATCTAACCTAAGTGAGGTACGCCGCGTCATCCACAGCGAGGGCGGTCGAGTGATCTAACATATGTGAAATATCACCTCCTATCACCATCACCATCATCATCAGCATCACCAATCACTAATCACCATCACCAATCACCAATCATCACCACCTATCACCATCACCACCTACATATAAAAGAGTTTGTCCGTGGAGTGATCTACCTAAGTAAGGTACGCCGCATCATGCACAGCGAGAGCTGTCGAGTGATCTACCTACGTAAGGTACGTAGCATCATCCACACCGAGAGCGGTCGAGTGATCTAACCTATTTGAGATACCACCACCTATCACCATCACCATCACCATCACCTCCTATCACCATCACCATCATCATCAGCATCACCAATCACCAATCACCATCACCAATCGCCAATCATCATCACCAGTCACCAATCACCAATCACCAACTATATATAAAAGAGTTTGTCCGTGGAGTGATCTAACCTAAGTGAGGTACGCAGCGTCATCCACAGCGAGAGCGGTCGAGTGATCTAACCGAAGTGAGGTACGCCGTATCATCCACAGCGAGAGCGGTCAAGTGATCTAAACGAAGTGAGGTACGCCGTATCATCCACAGCGAGAGCGGTTAAGTGATCTAACCTATGTGAGATATCACCTCCTATCACCATCACCATCATCATCAGCATCACCAATCACCAATCACCATCACCAATCACCAATCATCATCACCAGTCACCAATCACCAACTATATATAAAAGAGTTTGTCCGTGGAGTGATCTAACCTAAGTGAGGTACGCCGCATCATGCACAGCGAGAGCGGTCGAGTGATCTACCTAAGTAAGGTACGCAGCATCATCCACACCGAGAGCGGTCGAGTGATCTAAACGAAGTGAGGTACGCCGTATCATCCACAGCGAGAGCGGTTAAGTGATCTAACCTATGTGAGATATCACCTCCTATCACCATCACCATCATCATCAGCATCACCAATCACCAATCACCATCACCAATCGCCAATCATCATCACCAGTCACCAATCACCAATCACCAACTATATATAAAAGAGTTTGTCCGTGGAGTGATCTAACCTAAGTGAGGTACGCAGCGTCATCCACAGCGAGAGCGGTCGAGTGATCTAACCGAAGTGAGGTACGCCGTATCATCCACAGCGAGAGCGGTCAAGTGATCTAACCTAAGTGAGTTACGCCGCGTCATCCACAGCGAGGGCGGTCGAGTGATCTAACATATGTGAAATATCACCTCCTATCACCATCACCATCATCATCACCATCACCACCTACATATAGAAGAATTTGTCCGTGGAGTGATCTACCTAAGTAAGGTACGCCGCATCATCCAAAGCGAGACGGTCGAGTGATCTAACCGAAGCGAGGAACGCAGCGTCATCCACAGTGAGGGCCGTCGAGTGATCTAACCTATGTGATATATCACCACCTATCACCATCACCATCACCATCACCACCTATCACCATCACCACCTACATATAAAAGAGTTTGTCCGTGGAGTGATCTACCTAAGTAAGGTACGCCGCATCATCCACAGCGAGACGGTCGAGTGATCTAACATATGTGAAATATCACCTCCTATCACCATCACCATCATCATCACCATCACCACCTACATATAGAAGAGTTTGTCCGTGGAGTGATCTACCTAAGTAAGGTACGCCGCATCATCCAAAGCGAGACGGTCGAGTGATCTAACCGAAGCGAGGTACGCAGCGTCGTCCACAGTGAGGGCCGTCGAGTGATCTAACCTATGTGAGATATCACCACCTATCACCATCACCATCACCATCACCACCTATCACCATCACCACCTACATATAAAAGAGTTTGTTCGTGGAGTGATCTACCTAAGTAAGTTACGCCGCATCATGCACAGCGAGAGCTGTCGAGTGATCTACCTACGTAAGGTACGTAGCATCATCCACACCGAGAGCGGTCGAGTGATCTAAACGAAGTGAGGTACGCCGTATCATCCACAGCGAGAGCGGTTAAGTGATCTAACCTATGTGAGATACCACCACCTATCACCATCACCATCACCATCACCTCCTATCACCATCACCATCATCATCAGCATCACCAATCACCAATCACCATCACCAATCGCCAATCATCATCACCAGTCACCAATCACCAATCACCAACTATATATAAAAGAGATTGTCCGTGGAGTGATCTAACCTAAGTGAGGTACGCAGCGTCATCCACAGCGAGAGCGGTCGAGTGATCTAACCGAAGTGAGGTACGCCGTATCATCCACAGCGAGAGCGGTCAAGTGATCTAACCTAAGTGAGGTACGCCGCATCATCCACAGCGAGAGCGGTCGAGTGATCTAACCGAAGCGAGTTACGCCGCGTCTTCCACAGCGAGGGCGGTCGAGTGATCTAACATATGTGAAATATCACCTCCTATCACCATCACCATCATCATCACCATCACCACCTACATATAGAAGAGTTTGTCCGTGGAGTGATCTACCTAAGTAAGGTACGCCGCATCATCCAAAGCGAGACGGTCGAGTGATCTAACCGAAGCGAGGTACGCAGCGTCATCCACAGTGAGGGCCGTCGAGTGATCTAACCTATGTGAGATATCACCACCTATCACCATCACCATCACCATCACCACCTATCACCATCACCACCTACATATAAAAGAGTTTGTCCGTGGAGTGATCTAACCTAAGTGAGGTACGCCGCGTCATCCACAGCGAGGGCGGTCGAGTGATCTAACATATGTGAAATATCACCTCCTATCACCATCACCATCATCATCACCATCACCACCTACATATAGAAGAGTTTGTCCGTGGAGTGATCTACCTAAGTAAGGTACGCCGCATCATCCAAAGCGAGACGGTCGAGTGATCTAACCTAAGTGAGGTACGCCGCGTCATCCACAGCGAGGGCGGTCGAGTGATCTAACATATGTGAAATATCACCTCCTATCACCATCACCATCATCATCAGCATCACCAATCACCAATCACCATCACCAATCACCAATCATCACCACCTATCACCATCACCACCTACATATAAAAGAGTTTGTCCGTGGAGTGATCTACCTAAGTAAGGTACGCCGCATCATGCACAGCGAGAGCTGTCGAGTGATCTACCTACGTAAGGTACGTAGCATCATCCACACCGAGAGCGGTCGAGTGATCTAAACGAAGTGAGGTACGCCGTATCATCCACAGCGAGAGCGGTTAAGTGATCTAACCTATGTGAGATACCACCACCTATCACCATCACCATCACCATCACCTCCTATCACCATCACCATCATCATCAGCATCACCAATCACCAATCACCATCACCAATCGCCAATCATCATCACCAGTCACCAATCACCAATCACCAACTATATATAAAAGAGTTTGTCCGTGGAGTGATCTAACCTAAGTGAGGTACGCAGCGTCATCCACAGCGAGAGCGGTCGAGTGATCTAACCGAAGTGAGGTACGCCGTATCATCCACAGCGAGAGCGGTCAAGTGATCTAAACGAAGTGAGGTACGCCGTATCATCCACAGCGAGAGCGGTTAAGTGATCTAACCTATGTGAGATATCACCTCCTATCACCATCACCATCATCATCAGCATCACCAATCACCAATCACCATCACCAATCACCAATCATCATCACCAGTCACCAATCACCAACTATATATAAAAGAGTTTGTCCGTGGAGTGATCTAACCTAAGTGAGGTACGCCGCATCATGCACAGCGAGAGCGGTCGAGTGATCTACCTAAGTAAGGTACGCAGCATCATCCACACCGAGAGCGGTCGAGTGATCTAAACGAAGTGAGGTACGCCGTATCATCCACAGCGAGAGCGGTTAAGTGATCTAACCTATGTGAGATATCACCTCCTATCACCATCACCATCATCATCAGCATCACCAATCACCAATCACCATCACCAATCGCCAATCATCATCACCAGTCACCAATCACCAATCACCAACTATATATAAAAGAGTTTGTCCGTGGAGTGATCTAACCTAAGTGAGGTACGCAGCGTCATCCACAGCGAGAGCGGTCGAGTGATCTAACCGAAGTGAGGTACGCCGTATCATCCACAGCGAGAGCGGTCAAGTGATCTAACCTAAGTGAGGTACGCCGCATCATCCACAGCGAGAGCGGTCGAGTGATCTAACCGAAGCGAGTTACGCCGCGTCATCCACAGCGAGGGCGGTCGAGTGATCTAACATATGTGAAATATCACCTCCTATCACCATCACCATCATCATCACCATCACCACCTACATATAGAAGAGTTTGTCCGTGGAGTGATCTACCTAAGTAAGGTACGCCGCATCATCCAAAGCGAGACGGTCGAGTGATCTAACCGAAGCGAGGTACGCAGCGTCATCCACAGTGAGGGCCGTCGAGTGATCTAACCTATGTGAGATATCACCACCTATCACCATCACCATCACCATCACCACCTATCACCATCACCACCTACATATAAAAGAGTTTGTCCGTGGAGTGATCTAACCTAAGTGAGGTACGCCGCGTCATCCACAGCGAGGGCGGTCGAGTGATCTAACATATGTGAAATATCACCTCCTATCACCATCACCATCATCATCAGCATCACCAATCACTAATCACCATCACCAATCACCAATCATCACCACCTATCACCATCACCACCTACATATAAAAGAGTTTGTCCGTGGAGTGATCTACCTAAGTAAGGTACGCCGCATCATGCACAGCGAGAGCTGTCGAGTGATCTACCTACGTAAGGTACGTAGCATCATCCACACCGAGAGCGGTCGAGTGATCTAAACGAAGTGAGGTACGCCGTATCATCCACAGCGAGAGCGGTTAAGTGATCTAACCTATGTGAGATACCACCACCTATCACCATCACCATCACCATCACCTCCTATCACCATCACCATCATCATCAGCATCACCAATCACCAATCACCATCACCAATCGCCAATCATCATCACCAGTCACCATTCACCAATCACCAACTATATATAAAAGAGTTTGTCCGTGGAGTGATCTAACCTAAGTGAGGTACGCAGCGTCATCCACAGCGAGAGCGGTCGAGTGATCTAACCGAAGTGAGGTACGCCGTATCATCCACAGCGAGAGCGGTCAAGTGATCTAAACGAAGTGAGGTACGCCGTATCATCCACAGCGAGAGCGGTTAAGTGATCTAACCTATGTGAGATATCACCTCCTATCACCATCACCATCATCATCAGCATCACCAATCACCAATCACCATCACCAATCACCAATCATCATCACCAGTCACCAATCACCAACTATATATAAAAGAGTTTGTCCGTGGAGTGATCTAACCTAAGTGAGGTACGCCGCATCATGCACAGCGAGAGCGGTCGAGTGATCTACCTAAGTAAGGTACGCAGCATCATCCACACCGAGAGCGGTCGAGTGATCTAAACGAAGTGAGGTACGCCGTATCATCCACAGCGAGAGCGGTTAAGTGATCTAACCTATGTGAGATATCACCTCCTATCACCATCACCATCATCATCAGCATCACCAATCACCAATCACCATCACCAATCGCCAATCATCATCACCAGTCACCAATCACCAATCACCAACTATATATAAAAGAGTTTGTCCGTGGAGTGATCTAACCTAAGTGAGGTACGCAGCGTCATCCACAGGGAGAGCGGTCGAGTGATCTAACCGAAGTGAGGTACGCCGTATCATCCACAGCGAGAGCGGTCAAGTGATCTAACCTAAGTGAGTTACGCCGCGTCATCCACAGCGAGGGCGGTCGAGTGATCTAACATATGTGAAATATCACCTCCTATCACCATCACCATCATCATCACCATCACCACCTACATATAGAAGAATTTGTCCGTGGAGTGATCTACCTAAGTAAGGTACGCCGCATCATCCAAAGCGAGACGGTCGAGTGATCTAACCGAAGCGAGGAACGCAGCGTCATCCACAGTGAGGGCCGTCGAGTGATCTAACCTATGTGAGATATCACCACCTATCACCATCACCATCACCATCACCACCTATCACCATCACCACCTACATATAAAAGAGTTTGTTCGTGGAGTGATCTACCTAAGTAAGTTACGCCGCATCACGCACAGCGAGAGCTGTCGAGTGATCTACCTACGTAAGGTACGTAGCATCATCCACACCGAGAGCGGTCGAGTGATCTAAACGAAGTGAGGTACGCCGTATCATCCACAGCGAGAGCGGTTAAGTGATCTAACCTATGTGAGATACCACCACCTATCACCATCACCATCACCATCACCTCCTATCACCATCACCGTCATCATCAGCATCACCAATCACCAATCACCATCACCAATCGCCAATCATCATCACCAGTCACCAATCACCAATCACCAACTATATATAAAAGAGTTTGTCCGTGGAGTGATCTAACCTAAGTGAGGTACGCAGCGTCATCCACAGCGAGAGCGGTCGAGTGATCTAACCGAAGTGAGGTACGCCGTATCATCCACAGCGAGAGCGGTCAAGTGATCTAACCTAAGTGAGGTACGCCGCATCATCCACAGCGAGAGCGGTCGAGTGATCTAACCGAAGCGAGTTACGCCGCGTCTTCCACAGCGAGGGCGGTCGAGTGATCTAACATATGTGAAATATCACCTCCTATCACCATCACCATCATCATCACCATCACCACCTACATATAGAAGAGTTTGTCCGTGGAGTGATCTACCTAAGTAAGGTACGCCGCATCATCCAAAGCGAGACGGTCGAGTGATCTAACCGAAGCGAGGTACGCAGCGTCATCCACAGTGAGGGCCGTCGAGTGATCTAACCTATGTGAGATATCACCACCTATCACCATCACCATCACCATCACCACCTATCACCATCACCACCTACATATAAAAGAGTTTGTCCGTGGAGTGATCTAACCTAAGTGAGGTACGCCGCGTCATCCACAGCGAGGGCGGTCGAGTGATCTAACATATGTGAAATATCACCTCCTATCACCATCACCATCATCATCACCATCACCACCTACATATAGAAGAGTTTGTCCGTGGAGTGATCTACCTAAGTAAGGTACGCCGCATCATCCAAAGCGAGACGGTCGAGTGATCTAACCTAAGTGAGGTACGCCGCGTCATCCACAGCGAGGGCGGTCGAGTGATCTAACATATGTGAAATATCACCTCCTATCACCATCACCATCATCATCACCATCACCACCTACATATAAAGGAGTTTGTCCGTGGAGTGATCTACCTAAGTAAGGTACGCCGCATCATCCACAGCGAGACGCTCGAGTGATCTAACCGAAGCGAGGTACGCAGCGTCACCCACAGCGAGAGCGGCCGAATGATCAAACCTATGTGAGATATCACCACCTATCACCATCACCATCATCATCACCATCACCATCACCATCACCACCTACATATAAAAGAGTTTGTCCGTGGAGTGATCTACCTAAGTAAGGTACGCAGCATCATCCACACCGAGAGCGGTCGAGTGATCTAAACGAAGTGAGGTACGCCGTATCATCCACAGCGAGTGCCGTCGAGTGATCTAACCTATGTGAGATACCACCACCTATCACCATCACCATCACCATCACCACCTATCGCCATCACCACCTACATATAAAAGAGTTTGTCCGTGGAGTGATCTACCTAAGTAAGGTACGCCGCATCATCCACAGCGAGACGCTCGAGTGATCTAACCGAAGCGAGGTACGCAGCGTCACCCACAGCGAGAGCGGCCGAATGATCAAACCTATGTGAGATATCACCACCTATCACCATCACCATCATCATCACCATCACCATCACCATCATCATCACCATCACCACCTATATATAAAAGAGTTTGTCCGTGGAGTGATCTAACCGAAGTGAGGTACGCCGTATCATCCAAAGCGAGACGGTCGAGTGATCTAACCGAAGCGAGGTACGCAGCGTCGTCCACAGTGAGGGCCGTCGAGTGATCTAACCTATGTGAGATATCACCACCTATCACCATCACCATCACCATCACCACCTATCACCATCACCACCTACATATAAAAGAGTTTGTCCGTGGAGTGATCTACCTAAGTAAGGTACGCCGCATCATGCATAGCGAGAGCTGTCGAGTGATCTACCTACGTAAGGTACGTAGCATCATCCACACCGAGAGCGGTCGAGTGATCTAAACGAAGTGAGGTACGCAGCGTCATCCACAGCGAGAGCGGTCGAGTGATCTAACCGAAGTGAGGTACGCCGTATCATCCACAGCGAGAGCGGTCAAGTGATCTAACCTAAGTGAGGTACGCCGCATCATCCACAGCGAGAGCGGTCGAGTGATCTAACCGAAGCGAGTTACGCCGCGTCTTCCACAGCGAGGGCGGTCGAGTGATCTAACATATGTGAAATATCACCTCCTATCACCATCACCATCATCATCACCATCACCACCTACATATAGAAGAGTTTGTCCGTGGAGTGATCTACCTAAGTAAGGTACGCCGCATCATCCAAAGCGAGACGGTCGAGTGATCTAACCGAAGCGAGGTACGCAGCGTCATCCACAGTGAGGGCCGTCGAGTGATCTAACCTATGTGAGATATCACCACCTATCACCATCACCATCACCATCACCACCTATCACCATCACCACCTACATATAAAAGAGTTTGTCCGTGGAGTGATCTAACCTAAGTGAGGTACGCCGCGTCATCCACAGCGAGGGCGGTCGAGTGATCTAACGTATGTGAAATATCACCTCCTATCACCATCACCATCATCATAACCATCACCCCTACATATAGAAGAGTTTGTCCGTGGAGTGATCTAACCGAAGTGAGGCACGCCGTATCATGCACAGCGAGAGCGGTCGAGTGATCTACCTAAGTAAGGTACGCAGCATCATCCACACCGAGAGCGGTCGAGTGATCTAAACGAAGTGAGGTACGCCGTATCATCCACAGCGAGAGCGGTTAAGTGATCTAACCTATGTGAGATATCACCTCCTATCACCATCACCATCATCATCAGCATCACCAATCACCAATCACCATCACCAATCGCCAATCATCATCACCAGTCACCAATCACCAATCACAAACTATATATAAAAGAGTTTGTCCGTGGAGTGATCTAACCTAAGTGAGGTACGCAGCGTCATCCACAGCGAGAGCGGTCGAGTGATCTAACCGAAGTGAGGTACGCCGTATCATCCACAGCGAGAGCGGTCAAGTGATCTAACCTAAGTGAGGTACGCCGCATCATCCACAGCGAGAGCGGTCGAGTGATCTAACCGAAGCGAGTTACGCCGCGTCATCCACAGCGAGGGCGGTCGAGTGATCTAACATATGTGAAATATCACCTCCTATCACCATCACCATCATCATCACCATCACCACCTACATATAGAAGAGTTTGTCCGTGGAGTGATCTACCTAAGTAAGGTACGCCGCATCATCCAAAGCGAGACGGTCGAGTGATCTAACCGAAGCGAGGTACGCAGCGTCATCCACAGTGAGGGCCGTCGAGTGATCTAACCTATGTGAGATATCACCACCTATCACCATCACCATCACCATCACCACCTATCACCATCACCACCTACATATAAAGGAGTTTGTCCGTGGAGTGATCTACCTAAGTAAGGTACGCCGCATCATCCACAGCGAGACGCTCGAGTGATCTAACCGAAGCGAGGTACGCAGCGTCACCCACAGCGAGAGCGGCCGAATGATCAAACCTATGTGAGATATCACCACCTATCACCATCACCATCATCATCACCATCACCATCACCATCACCACCTACATATAAAAGAGTTTGTCCGTGGAGTGATCTACCTAAGTAAGGTACGCAGCATCATCCACACCGAGAGCGGTCGAGTGATCTAAACGAAGTGAGGTACGCCGTATCATCCACAGCGAGTGCCGTCGAGTGATCTAACCTATGTGAGATACCACCACCTATCACCATCACCATCACCATCACCACCTATCGCCATCACCACCTACATATAAAAGAGTTTGTCCGTGGAGTGATCTACCTAAGTAAGGTACGCCGCATCATCCACAGCGAGACGCTCGAGTGATCTAACCGAAGCGAGGTACGCAGCGTCACCCACAGCGAGAGCGGCCGAATGATCAAACCTATGTGAGATATCACCACCTATCACCATCACCATCATCATCACCATCACCATCACCATCATCATCACCATCACCACCTATATATAAAAGAGTTTGTCCGTGGAGTGATCTAACCGAAGTGAGGCACGCCGTATCATGCACAGCGAGAGCGGTCGAGTGATCTACCTAAGTAAGGTACGCAGCATCATCCACACCGAGAGCGGTCGAGTGATCTAAACGAAGTGAGGTACGCCGTATCATCCACAGCGAGAGCGGTTAAGTGATCTAACCTATGTGAGATATCACCTCCTATCACCATCACCATCATCATCAGCATCACCAATCACCAATCACCATCACCAATCGCCAATCATCATCACTAGTCACCAATCACCAATCACCAACTATATATAAAAGAGTTTGTCCGTGGAGTGATCTAACCTAAGTGAGGTACGCAGCGTCATCCACAGCGAGAGCGGTCGAGTGATCTAACCGAAGTGAGGTACGCCGTATCATCCACAGCGAGAGCGGTCAAGTGATCTAACCTAAGTGAGGTACGCCGCATCATCCACAGCGAGAGCGGTCGAGTGATCTAACCGAAGCGAGTTACGCCGCGTCATCCACAGCGAGGGCGGTCGAGTGATCTAACATATGTGAAATATCACCTCCTATCACCATCACCATCATCATCACCATCACCACCTACATATAGAAGACTTTGTCCGTGGAGTGATCTACCTAAGTAAGGTACGCCGCATCATCCAAAGCGAGACGGTCGAGTGATCTAACCGAAGCGAGGTACGCAGCGTCATCCACAGTGAGGGCCGTCGAGTGATCTAACCTATGTGAGATGTCACCACCTATCACCATCACCATCACCATCACCACCTATCACCATCACCACCTACATATAAAAGAGTTTGTCCGTGGAGTGATCTAACCTAAGTGAGGTACGCCGCGTCATCCACAGCGAGGGCGGTCGAGTGATCTAACATATGTGAAATATCACCTCCTATCACCATCACCATCATCATCACCATCACCACCTACATATAGAAGAGTTTGTCCGTGGAGTGATCTACCTAAGTAAGGTACGCCGCATCATCCAAAGCGAGACGGTCGAGTGATCTAACCGAAGCGAGGTACGCAGCGTCGTCCACAGTGAGGGCCGTCGAGTGATCTAACCTATGTGAGATATCACCACCTATCACCATCACCATCACCATCACCACCTGTCACCATCACCACCTACATATAAAAGAGTTTGTCCGTGGAGTGATCTACCTAAGTAAGGTACGCCGCATCATCCACAGCGAGACGCTCGAGTGATCTAACCGAAGCGAGGTACGCAGCGTTACCCACAGCGAGAGCGGCCGAATGATCAAACCTATGTGAGATATCACCACCTATCACCATCACCATCATCATCACCATCACCATCACCATCACCACCTACATATAAAAGAGTTTGTCCGTGGAGTGATCTACCTAAGTAAGGTACGCAGCATCATCCACACCGAGAGCGGTCGAGTGATCTAAACGAAGTGAGGTACGCCGTATCATCCACAGCGAGTGCCGTCGAGTGATCTAACCTATGTGAGATACCACCACCTATCACCATCACCATCACCATCACCACCTATCGCCATCACCACCTACATATAAAAGAGTTTGTCCGTGGAGTGATCTACCTAAGTAAGGTACGCCGCATCATCCACAGCGAGACGCTCGAGTGATCTAACCGAAGCGAGGTACGCAGCGTCACCCACAGCGAGAGCGGCCGAATGATCAAACCTATGTGAGATATCACCACCTATCACCATCACCATCATCATCACCATCACCATCACCATCATCATCACCATCACCACCTATATATAAAAGAGTTTGTCCGTGGAGTGATCTAACCGAAGTGAGGTACGCCGTATCATGCACAGCGAGAGCGGTCGAGTGATCTACCTAAGTAAGGTACGCAGCATCATCCACACCGAGAGCGGTCGAGTGATCTAAACGAAGTGAGGTACGCCGTATCATCCACAGCGAGAGCGGTTAAGTGATCTAACCTATGTGAGATATCACCTCCTATCACCATCACCATCATCATCAGCATCACCAATCACCAATCACCATCACCAATCGCCAATCATCATCACCAGTCACCAATCACCAATCACCAACTATATATAAAAGAGTTTGTCCGTGGAGTGATCTAACCTAAGTGAGGTACGCAGCGTCATCCACAGCGAGAGCGGTCGAGTGATCTAACCGAAGTGAGGTACGCCGTATCATCCACAGCGAGAGCGGTCAAGTGATCTAACCTAAGTGAGGTACGCCGCATCATCCACAGCGAGAGCGGTCGAGTGATCTAACCGAAGCGAGTTACGCCGCGTCATCCACAGCGAGGGCGGTCGAGTGATCTAACATATGTGAAATATCACCTCCTATCACCATCACCATCATCATCACCATCACCACCTACATATAGAAGAGTTTGTCCGTGGAGTGATCTACCTAAGTAAGGTACGCCGCATCATCCAAAGCGAGACGGTCGAGTGATCTAACCGAAGCGAGGTACGCAGCGTCATCCACAGTGAGGGCCGTCGAGTGATCTAACCTATGTGAGATATCACCACCTATCACCATCACCATCACCATCACCACCTATCACCATCACCACCTACATATAAAAGAGTTTGTCCGTGGAGTGATTTAACCTAAGTGAGGTACGCCGCGTCATCCACAGCGAGGGCGGTCGAGTGATCTAACATATGTGAAATATCACCTCCTATCACCATCACCATCATCATCACCATCACCACCTACATATAGAAGAGTTTGTCCGTGGAGTGATCTACCTAAGTAAGGTACGCCGCATCATCCAAAGCGAGACGGTCGAGTGATCTAACCGAAGCGAGGTACGCAGCGTCGTCCACAGTGAGGGCCGTCGAGTGATCTAACCTATGTGAGATATCACCACCTATCACCATCACCATCACCATCACCACCTATCACCATCACCACCTACATATAAAAGAGTTTGTCCGTGGAGTGATCTACCTAAGTAAGGTACGCCGCATCATCCACAGCGAGACGCTCGAGTGATCTAACCGAAGCGAGGTACGCAGCGTCGTCCACTGTGAGGGCCGTCGAGTGATCTAACCTATGTGAGATATCACCACCTATCACCATCACCATCACCATCACCACCTATCACCATCACCACCTACATATAAAAGAGTTTGTCCGTGGAGTGATCTACCTAAGTAAGGTACGCCGCATCATGCACAGCGAGAGCTGTCGAGTGATCTACCTACGTAAGGTACGTAGCATCATCCACAGCGAGAGCGGTCGAGTGATCTAACCGAAGTGAGGTACGCCGTATCATCCACAGCGAGAGCGGTCAAGTGATCTAACCTAAGTGAGGTACGCCGCATCATCCAAAGCGAGACGGTCGAGTGATCTAACCGAAGCGAGGTACGCAGCGTCGTCCACAGTGAGGGCCGTCGAGTGATCTAACCTATGTGAGATATCACCACCTATCACCATCACCATCACCATCACCACCTATCACCATCACCACCTACATATAAAAGAGTTTGTCCGTGGAGTGATCTAACCTAAGTGAGGTACGCCGCGTCATCCACAGCGAGGGCGGTCGAGTGATCTAACCGAAGCGAGGTACGCAGCGTCGTCCACTGTGAGGGCCGTCGAGTGATCTAACCTATGTGAGATATCACCACCTATCACCATCACCATCACCATCACCACCTATCACCATCACCACCTACATATAAAGGAGTTTGTCCGTGGAGTGATCTACCTAAGTAAGGTACGCCGCATCATCCACAGCGAGACGCTCGAGTGATCTAACCGAAGCGAGGTACGCAGCGTCACCCACAGCGAGAGCGGCCGAATGATCAAACCTATGTGAGATATCACCACCTATCACCATCACCATCATCATCACCATCACCATCACCATCACCACCTACATATAAAAGAGTTTGTCCGTGGAGTGATCTACCTAAGTAAGGTACGCAGCATCATCCACACCGAGAGCGGTCGAGTGATCTAAACGAAGTGAGGTACGCCGTATCATCCACAGCGAGTGCCGTCGAGTGATCTAACCTATGTGAGATACCACCACCTATCACCATCACCATCACCATCACCACCTATCGCCATCACCACCTACATATAACAGAGTTTGTCCGTGGAGTGATCTACCTAAGTAAGGTACGCCGCATCATCCACAGCGAGACGCTCGAGTGATCTAACCGAAGCGAGGTACGCAGCGTCACCCACAGCGAGAGCGGCCGAATGATCAAACCTATGTGAGATATCACCACCTATCACCATCACCATCATCATCACCATCACCATCACCATCATCATCACCATCACCACCTATATATAAAAGAGTTTGTCCGTGGAGTGATCTAACCGAAGTGAGGTACGCCGTATCATCCACAGCGAGAGCGGTCGAGTGATCTAACCTAAGTGAGGTACGCCGCATCATCCACAGCGAGAGCGGTCGAGTGATCTAACCGAAGCGAGGTACGCCGCATCATCCACAGCGAGAGCGGTCGAGTGATCTAACCGAAGCGAGGTACGCCGCGTCATCCACAGCGAGGGCGGTCGAGTGATCTAACCTATGTGAAATATCACCTCCTATCACCATCACCATCATCATCAGCATCACCAATCACCAATCACCATCACCAATCGCCAATCATCATCACCAGTCACCAATCACCAACTATATATAAAAGAGTTTGTCCGTGGAGTGATCTAACCTAAGTGAGGTACGCCGCATCATGCACAGCGAGACGCTCGAGTGATCTAACCGAAGCGAGGTACGCAGCGTCACCCACAGCGAGAGCGGCCGAATGATCAAACCTATGTGAGATATCACCACCTATCACCATCACCATCATCATCACCATCACCATCACCATCATCATCACCATCACCACCTATATATAAAAGAGTTTGTCCGTCGAGTGATCTAACCGAAGTGAGGTACGCCGTATCATCCACAGCGAGAGCGGTCGAGTGATCTAACCGAAGCGAGGTACGCAGCGTCACCCACAGCGAGAGCGGCCGAATGATCAAACCTATGTGAGATATCACCACCTATCACCATCACCATCATCATCACCATCACCATCACCATCATCATCACCATCACCACCTATATATAAAAGAGTTTGTCCGTGGAGTGATCTAACCGAAGTGAGGTACGCCGTATCATCCACAGCGAGAGCGGTCGAGTGATCTAACCTAAGTGAGGTACGCCGCATCATCCACAGCGAGAGCGGTCGAGTGATCTAACCGAAGCGAGGTACGCCGCATCATCCACAGCGAGAGCGGTCGAGTGATCTAACCGAAGCGAGGTACGCCGCGTCATCCACAGCGAGGGCGGTCGAGTGATCTAACCTATGTGAAATATCACCTCCTATCACCATCACCATCATCATCAGCATCACCAATCACCAATCACCATCACCAATCGCCAATCATCATCACCAGTCACCAATCACCAACTATATATAAAAGAGTTTGTCCGTGGAGTGATCTAACCTAAGTGAGGTACGCCGCATCATGCACAGCGAGACGCTCGAGTGATCTAACCGAAGCGAGGTACGCAGCGTCACCCACAGCGAGAGCGGCCGAATGATCAAACCTATGTGAGATATCACCACCTATCACCATCACCATCATCATCACCATCACCATCACCATCATCATCACCATCACCACCTATATATAAAAGAGTTTGTCCGTCGAGTGATCTAACCGAAGTGAGGTACGCCGTATCATCCACAGCGAGAGCGGTCGAGTGATCTAACCGAAGCGAGGTACGCAGCGTCACCCACAGCGAGGGCGGTCGAGTGATCTAACATATGTGAAATATCACCTCCTATCACCATCACCATCATCATCACCATCACCACCTACATATAGAAGAGTTTGTCCGTGGAGTGATCTACCTAAGTAAGGTACGCCGCATCATCCAAAGCGAGACGGTCGAGTGATCTAACCGAAGCGAGGTACGCAGCGTCATCCACAGTGAGGGCCGTCGAGTGATCTAACCTATGTGAGATATCACCACCTATCACCATCACCATCACCATCACCACCTATCACCATCACCACCTACATATAAAAGAGTTTGTCCGTGGAGTGATCTACCTAAGTAAGGTACGCCGCATCATCCACAGCGAGACGCTCGAGTGATCTAACCGAAGCGAGGTACGCAGCGTCGTCCACAGTGAGGGCCGTCGAGTGATCTAACCTATGTGAGATATCACCACCTATCACCATCACCATCACCATCACCACCTATCACCATCACCACCTACATATAAAAGAGTTTGTCCGTGGAGTGATCTACCTAAGTAAGGTACGCCGCATCATGCACAGCGAGAGCTGTCGAGTGATCTACCTACGTAAGGTACGTAGCATCATCCACAGCGAGAGCGGTCAAGTGATCTAACCTAAGTGAGGTACGCCGCATCATCCACAGCGAGAGCGGTCGAGTGATCTAACCGAAGCGAGTTACGCCGCGTCTTCCACAGGGAGGGCGGTCGAGTGATCTAACATATGTGAAATATCACCTCCTATCACCATCACCATCATCATCACCATCACCACCTACATATAGAAGAGTTTGTCCGTGGAGTGATCTACCTAAGTAAGGTACGCCGCATCATCCAAAGCGAGACGGTCGAGTGATCTAACCGAAGCGAGGTACGCAGCGTCATCCACAGTGAGGGCCGTCGAGTGATCTAACCTATGTGAGATATCACCACCTATCACCATCACCATCACCATCACCACCTATCACCATCACCACCTACATATAAAAGAGTTTGTCCGTGGAGTGATCTAACCTAAGTGAGGTACGCCGCGTCATCCACAGCGAGGGCGGTCGAGTGATCTAACGTATGTGAAATATCACCTCCTATCACCATCACCATCATCATCACCATCACCACCTACATATAGAAGAGTTTGTCCGTGGAGTGAT
>OX377205.1:49393572-49522475 GCA_947396885.1 Heligmosomoides polygyrus polygyrus
CCTATCACCATCACCACCTACATATAAAAGAGTTTGTTCGTGGAGTGATCTAACCTAAGTGAGGTACGCCGCGTCATCCACAGCGAGGGCGGTCGAGTGATCTAACGTATGTGAAATATCACCTCCTATCACCATCACCATCATCATCACCATCACCACCTACATATAGAAGAGTTTGTCCGTGGAGTGATCTACCTAAGTAAGGTACGCCGCATCATCCAAAGCGAGACGGTCGAGTGATCTAACCGAAGCGAGGTACGCAGCGTCATCCACAGTGAGGGCCGTCGAGTGATCTAACCTATGTGAGATATCACCACCTATCACCATCACCATCACCATCACCACCTATCACCATCACCACCTACATATAAAGGAGTTTGTCCGTGGAGTGATCTACCTAAGTAAGGTACGCCGCATCATCCACAGCGAGACGCTCGAGTGATCTAACCGAAGCGAGGTACGCAGCGTCACCCACAGCGAGAGCGGCCGAATGATCAAACCTATGTGAGATATCACCACCTATCACCATCACCATCATCATCACCATCACCATCACCATCACCACCTACATATAAAAGAGTTTGTCCGTGGAGTGATCTACCTAAGTAAGGTACGCAGCATCATCCACACCGAGAGCGGTCGAGTGATCTAAACGAAGTGAGGTACGCCGTATCATCCACAGCGAGTGCCGTCGAGTGATCTAACCTATGTGAGATACCACCACCTATCACCATCACCATCACCATCACCACCTATCGCCATCACCACCTACATATAAAAGAGTTTGTCCGTGGAGTGATCTACCTAAGTAAGGTACGCCGCATCATCCACAGCGAGACGCTCGAGTGATCTAACCGAAGCGAGGTACGCAGCGTCACCCACAGCGAGAGCGGCCGAATGATCAAACCTATGTGAGATATCACCACCTATCACCATCACCATCATCATCACCATCACCATCACCATCATCATCACCATCACCACGTATATATAAAAGAGTTTGTCCGTGGAGTGATCTAACCGAAGTGAGGTACGCCGTATCATGCAGAGCGAGAGCGGTCGAGTGATCTACCTAAGTAAGGTACGCAGCATCATCCACACCGAGAGCGGTCGAGTGATCTAAACGAAGTGAGGTACGCCGTATCATCCACAGCGAGAGCGGTTAAGTGATCTAACCTATGTGAGATATCACCTCCTATCACCATCACCATCATCATCAGCATCACCAATCACCAATCACCATCACCAATCGCCAATCATCATCACCAGTCACCAATCACCAATCACCAACTATATATAAAAGAGTTTGTCCGTGGAGTGATCTAACCTAAGTGAGGTAGGCAGCGTCATCCACAGCGAGAGCGGTCGAGTGATCTAACCGAAGTGAGGTACGCCGTATCATCCACAGCGAGAGCGGTCAAGTGATCTAACCTAAGTGAGGTACGCCGCATCATCCACAGCGAGAGCGGTCGAGTGATCTAACCGAAGCGAGTTACGCCGCGTCATCCACAGCGAGGGCGGTCGAGTGATCTAACATATGTGAAATATCACCTCCTATCACCATCACCATCATCATCACCATCACCACCTACATATAGAAGAGTTTGTCCGTGGAGTGATCTACCTAAGTAAGGTACGCCGCATCATCCAAAGCGAGACGGTCGAGTGATCTAACCGAAGCGAGGTACGCAGCGTCATCCACAGTGAGGGCCGTCGAGTGATCTAACCTATGTGAGATATCACCACCTATCACCATCACCATCACCATCACCACCTATCACCATCACCACCTACATATAAAAGAGTTTGTCCGTGGAGTGATCTACCTAAGTAAGGTACGCCGCATCATCCACAGCGAGACGCTCGAGTGATCTAACCGAAGCGAGGTACGCAGCGTCGTCCACAGTGAGGGCCGTCGAGTGATCTAACCTATGTGAGATATCACCACCTATCACCATCACCATCACCATCACCACCTATCACCATCACCACCTACATATAAAAGAGTTTGTCCGTGGAGTGATCTACCTAAGTAAGGTACGCCGCATCATGCACAGCGAGAGCTGTCGAGTGATCTACCTACGTAAGGTACGTAGCATCATCCACAGCGAGAGCGGTCAAGTGATCTAACCTAAGTGAGGTACGCCGCATCATCCACAGCGAGAGCGGTCGAGTGATCTAACCGAAGCGAGTTACGCCGCGTCTTCCACAGGGAGGGCGGTCGAGTGATCTAACATATGTGAAATATCACCTCCTATCACCATCACCATCATCATCACCATCACCACCTACATATAGAAGAGTTTGTCCGTGGAGTGATCTACCTAAGTAAGGTACGCCGCATCATCCAAAGCGAGACGGTCGAGTGATCTAACCGAAGCGAGGTACGCAGCGTCATCCACAGTGAGGGCCGTCGAGTGATCTAACCTATGTGAGATATCACCACCTATCACCATCACCATCACCATCACCACCTATCACCATCACCACCTACATATAAAAGAGTTTGTTCGTGGAGTGATCTAACCTAAGTGAGGTACGCCGCGTCATCCACAGCGAGGGCGGTCGAGTGATCTAACGTATGTGAAATATCACCTCCTATCACCATCACCATCATCATCACCATCACCACCTACATATAGAAGAGTTTGTCCGTGGAGTGATCTACCTAAGTAAGGTACGCCGCATCATGCACAGCGAGAGCTGTCGAGTGATCTACCTACGTAAGGTACGTAGCATCATCCACAGCGAGAGCGGTCAAGTGATCTAACCTAAGTGAGGTACGCCGCATCATCCACAGCGAGAGCGGTCGAGTGATCTAACCGAAGCGAGTTACGCCGCGTCTTCCACAGGGAGGGCGGTCGAGTGATCTAACATATGTGAAATATCACCTCCTATCACCATCACCATCATCATCACCATCACCACCTACATATAGAAGAGTTTGTCCGTGGAGTGATCTACCTAAGTAAGGTACGCCGCATCATCCAAAGCGAGACGGTCGAGTGATCTAACCGAAGCGAGGTACGCAGCGTCATCCACAGTGAGGGCCGTCGAGTGATCTAACCTATGTGAGATATCACCACCTATCACCATCACCATCACCATCACCACCTATCACCATCACCACCTACATATAAAAGAGTTTGTTCGTGGAGTGATCTAACCTAAGTGAGGTACGCCGCGTCATCCACAGCGAGGGCGGTCGAGTGATCTAACGTATGTGAAATATCACCTCCTATCACCATCACCATCATCATCACCATCACCACCTACATATAGAAGAGTTTGTCCGTGGAGTGATCTACCTAAGTAAGGTACGCCGCATCATCCAAAGCGAGACGGTCGAGTGATCTAACCGAAGCGAGGTACGCAGCGTCATCCACAGTGAGGGCCGTCGAGTGATCTAACCTATGTGAGATATCACCACCTATCACCATCACCATCACCATCACCACCTATCACCATCACCACCTACATATAAAGGAGTTTGTCCGTGGAGTGATCTACCTAAGTAAGGTACGCCGCATCATCCACAGCGAGACGCTCGAGTGATCTAACCGAAGCGAGGTACGCAGCGTCACCCACAGCGAGAGCGGCCGAATGATCAAACCTATGTGAGATATCACCACCTATCACCATCACCATCATCATCACCATCACCATCACCATCACCACCTACATATAAAAGAGTTTGTCCGTGGAGTGATCTACCTAAGTAAGGTACGCAGCATCATCCACACCGAGAGCGGTCGAGTGATCTAAACGAAGTGAGGTACGCCGTATCATCCACAGCGAGTGCCGTCGAGTGATCTAACCTATGTGAGATACCACCACCTATCACCATCACCATCACCATCACCACCTATCGCCATCACCACCTACATATAAAAGAGTTTGTCCGTGGAGTGATCTACCTAAGTAAGGTACGCCGCATCATCCACAGCGAGACGCTCGAGTGATCTAACCGAAGCGAGGTACGCAGCGTCACCCACAGCGAGAGCGGCCGAATGATCAAACCTATGTGAGATATCACCACCTATCACCATCACCATCATCATCACCATCACCATCACCATCATCATCACCATCACCACCTATATATAAAAGAGTTTGTCCGTGGAGTGATCTAACCGAAGTGAGGTACGCCGTATCATGCAGAGCGAGAGCGGTCGAGTGATCTACCTAAGTAAGGTACGCAGCATCATCCACACCGAGAGCGGTCGAGTGATCTAAACGAAGTGAGGTACGCCGTATCATCCACAGCGAGAGCGGTTAAGTGATCTAACCTATGTGAGATATCACCTCCTATCACCATCACCATCATCATCAGCATCACCAATCACCAATCACCATCACCAATCGCCAATCATCATCACCAGTCACCAATCACCAATCACCAACTATATATAAAAGAGTTTGTCCGTGGAGTGATCTAACCTAAGTGAGGTAGGCAGCGTCATCCACAGCGAGAGCGGTCGAGTGATCTAACCGAAGTGAGGTACGCCGTATCATCCACAGCGAGAGCGGTCAAGTGATCTAACCTAAGTGAGGTACGCCGCATCATCCACAGCGAGAGCGGTCGAGTGATCTAACCGAAGCGAGTTACGCCGCGTCATCCACAGCGAGGGCGGTCGAGTGATCTAACATATGTGAAATATCACCTCCTATCACCATCACCATCATCATCACCATCACCACCTACATATAGAAGTTTGTCCGTGGAGTGATCTACCTAAGTAAGGTACGCCGCATCATCCAAAGCGAGACGGTCGAGTGATCTAACCGAAGCGAGGTACGCAGCGTCATCCACAGTGAGGGCCGTCGAGTGATCTAACCTATGTGAGATATCACCACCTATCACCATCACCATCACCATCACCACCTATCACCATCACCACCTACATATAAAAGAGTTTGTCCGTGGAGTGATCTACCTAAGTAAGGTACGCCGCATCATCCACAGCGAGACGCTCGAGTGATCTAACCGAAGCGAGGTACGCAGCGTCGTCCACAGTGAGGGCCGTCGAGTGATCTAACCTATGTGAGATATCACCACCTATCACCATCACCATCACCATCACCACCTATCACCATCACCACCTACATATAAAAGAGTTTGTCCGTGGAGTGATCTACCTAAGTAAGGTACGCCGCATCATGCACAGCGAGAGCTGTCGAGTGATCTACCTACGTAAGGTACGTAGCATCATCCACAGCGAGAGCGGTCAAGTGATCTAACCTAAGTGAGGTACGCCGCATCATCCACAGCGAGAGCGGTCGAGTGATCTAACCGAAGCGAGTTACGCCGCGTCTTCCACAGGGAGGGCGGTCGAGTGATCTAACATATGTGAAATATCACCTCCTATCACCATCACCATCATCATCACCATCACCACCTACATATAGAAGAGTTTGTCCGTGGAGTGATCTACCTAAGTAAGGTACGCCGCATCATCCAAAGCGAGACGGTCGAGTGATCTAACCGAAGCGAGGTACGCAGCGTCATCCACAGTGAGGGCCGTCGAGTGATCTAACCTATGTGAGATATCACCACCTATCACCATCACCATCACCATCACCACCTATCACCATCACCACCTACATATAAAAGAGTTTGTTCGTGGAGTGATCTAACCTAAGTGAGGTACGCCGCGTCATCCACAGCGAGGGCGGTCGAGTGATCTAACGTATGTGAAATATCACCTCCTATCACCATCACCATCATCATCACCATCACCACCTACATATAGAAGAGTTTGTCCGTGGAGTGATCTACCTAAGTAAGGTACGCCGCATCATCCAAAGCGAGACGGTCGAGTGATCTAACCGAAGCGAGGTACGCAGCGTCATCCACAGTGAGGGCCGTCGAGTGATCTAACCTATGTGAGATATCACCACCTATCACCATCACCATCACCATCACCACCTATCACCATCACCACCTACATATAAAGGAGTTTGTCCGTGGAGTGATCTACCTAAGTAAGGTACGCCGCATCATCCACAGCGAGACGCTCGAGTGATCTAACCGAAGCGAGGTACGCAGCGTCACCCACAGCGAGAGCGGCCGAATGATCAAACCTATGTGAGATATCACCACCTATCACCATCACCATCATCATCACCATCACCATCACCATCACCACCTACATATAAAAGAGTTTGTCCGTGGAGTGATCTACCTAAGTAAGGTACGCAGCATCATCCACACCGAGAGCGGTCGAGTGATCTAAACGAAGTGAGGTACGCCGTATCATCCACAGCGAGTGCCGTCGAGTGATCTAACCTATGTGAGATACCACCACCTATCACCATCACCATCACCATCACCACCTATCGCCATCACCACCTACATATAAAAGAGTTTGTCCGTGGAGTGATCTACCTAAGTAAGGTACGCCGCATCATCCACAGCGAGACGCTCGAGTGATCTAACCGAAGCGAGGTACGCAGCGTCACCCACAGCGAGAGCGGCCGAATGATCAAACCTATGTGAGATATCACCACCTATCACCATCACCATCATCATCACCATCACCATCACCATCATCATCACCATCACCACCTATATATAAAAGAGTTTGTCCGTGGAGTGATCTAACCGAAGTGAGGTACGCCGTATCATGCAGAGCGAGAGCGGTCGAGTGATCTACCTAAGTAAGGTACGCAGCATCATCCACACCGAGAGCGGTCGAGTGATCTAAACGAAGTGAGGTACGCCGTATCATCCACAGCGAGAGCGGTTAAGTGATCTAACCTATGTGAGATATCACCTCCTATCACCATCACCATCATCATCAGCATCACCAATCACCAATCACCATCACCAATCGCCAATCATCATCACCAGTCACCAATCACCAATCACCAACTATATATAAAAGAGTTTGTCCGTGGAGTGATCTAACCTAAGTGAGGTAGGCAGCGTCATCCACAGCGAGAGCGGTCGAGTGATCTAACCGAAGTGAGGTACGCCGTATCATCCACAGCGAGAGCGGTCAAGTGATCTAACCTAAGTGAGGTACGCCGCATCATCCACAGCGAGAGCGGTCGAGTGATCTAACCGAAGCGAGTTACGCCGCGTCATCCACAGCGAGGGCGGTCGAGTGATCTAACATATGTGAAATATCACCTCCTATCACCATCACCATCATCATCACCATCACCACCTACATATAGAAGAGTTTGTCCGTGGAGTGATCTACCTAAGTAAGGTACGCCGCATCATCCAAAGCGAGACGGTCGAGTGATCTAACCGAAGCGAGGTACGCAGCGTCATCCACAGTGAGGGCCGTCGAGTGATCTAACCTATGTAAGATATCACCACCTATCACCATCACCATCACCATCACCACCTATCACCATCACCACCTACATATAAAAGAGTTTGTCCGTGGAGTGATCTAACCTAAGTGAGGTACGCCGCGTCATCCACAGCGAGGGCGGTCGAGTGATCTAACATATGTGAAATATCACCTCCTATCACCATCACCATCATCATCACCATCACCACCTACATATAGAAGAGTTTGTCCGTGGAGTGATCTACCTAAGTAAGGTACGCCGCATCATCCAAAGCGAGACGGTCGAGTGATCTAACCGAAGCGAGGTACGCAGCGTCATGCACAGTGAGGGCCGTCGAGTGATCTAACCTATGTGAGATATCACCACCTATCACCATCACCATCACCATCACCACCTATCACCATCACCACCTACATATAAAGGAGTTTGTCCGTGGAGTGATCTACCTAAGTAAGGTACGCCGCATCATCCACAGCGAGACGCTCGAGTGATCTAACCGAAGCGAGGTACGCAGCGTCACCCACAGCGAGAGCGGCCGAATGATCAAACCTATGTGAGATATCACCACCTATCACCATCACCATCATCATCACCATCACCATCACCATCATCATCACCATCACCACCTATATATAAAAGAGTTTGTCCGTGGAGTGATCTAACCGAAGTGAGGTACGCCGTATCATGCACAGCGAGAGCGGTCGAGTGATCTACCTAAGTAAGGTACGCAGCATCATCCACACCGAGAGCGGTCGAGTGATCTAAACGAAGTGAGGTACGCCGTATCATCCACAGCGAGAGCGGTTAAGTGATCTAACCTATGTGAGATATCACCTCCTATCACCATCACCATCATCATCAGCATCACCAATCACCAATCACCATCACCAATCGCCAATCATCATCACCAGTCACCAATCACCAATCACCAACTATATATAAAAGAGTTTGTCCGTGGAGTGATCTAACCTAAGTGAGGTACGCAGCGTCATCCACAGCGAGAGCGGTCGAGTGATCTAACCGAAGTGAGGTACGCCGTATCATCCACAGCGAGAGCGGTCAAGTGATCTAACCTAAGTGAGGTACGCCGCATCATCCACAGCGAGAGCGGTCGAGTGATCTAACCGAAGCGAGTTACGCCGCGTCATCCACAGCGAGGGCGGTCGAGTGATCTAACATATGTGAAATATCACCTCCTATCACCATCACCATCATCATCACCATCACCACCTACATATAGAAGAGTTTGTCCGTGGAGTGATCTACCTAAGTAAGGTACGCCGCATCATCCAAAGCGAGACGGTCGAGTGATCTAACCGAAGCGAGGTACGCAGCGTCATCCACAGTGAGGGCCGTCGAGTGATCTAACCTATGTGAGATATCACCACCTATCACCATCACCATCACCATCACCACCTATCACCATCACCACCTACATATAAAAGAGTTTGTCCGTGGAGTGATCTAACCTAAGTGAGGTACGCCGCGTCATCCACAGCGAGGGCGGTCGAGTGATCTAACATATGTGAAATATCACCTCCTATCACCATCACCATCATCATCACCATCACCACCTACATATAGAAGAGTTTGTCCGTGGAGTGATCTACCTAAGTAAGGTACGCCGCATCATCCAAAGCGAGACGGTCGAGTGATCTAACCGAAGCGAGGTACGCAGCGTCATGCACAGTGAGGGCCGTCGAGTGATCTAACCTATGTGAGATATCACCACCTATCACCATCACCATCACCATCACCACCTATCACCATCACCACCTACATATAAAGGAGTTTGTCCGTGGAGTGATCTACCTAAGTAAGGTACGCCGCATCATCCACAGCGAGACGCTCGAGTGATCTAACCGAAGCGAGGTACGCAGCGTCACCCACAGCGAGAGCGGCCGAATGATCAAACCTATGTGAGATATCACCACCTATCACCATCACCATCATCATCACCATCACCATCACCATCACCACCTACATATAAAAGAGTTTGTCCGTGGAGTGATCTACCTAAGTAAGGTACGCAGCATCATCCACACCGAGAGCGGTCGAGTGATCTAAACGAAGTGAGGTACGCCGTATCATCCACAGCGAGTGCCGTCGAGTGATCTAACCTATGTGAGATACCACCACCTATCACCATCACCATCACCATCACCACCTATCGCCATCACCACCTACATATAACAGAGTTTGTCCGTGGAGTGATCTACCTAAGTAAGGTACGCCGCATCATCCACAGCGAGACGCTCGAGTGATCTAACCGAAGCGAGGTACGCAGCGTCACCCACAGCGAGAGCGGCCGAATGATCAAACCTATGTGAGATATCACCACCTATCACCATCACCATCATCATCACCATCACCATCACCATCATCATCACCATCACCACCTATATATAAAAGAGTTTGTCCGTGGAGTGATCTAACCGAAGTGAGGTACGCCGTATCATCCACAGCGAAAGCGGTCGAGTGATCTAACCTAAGTGAGGTACGCCGCATCATCCACAGCGAGAGCGGTCGAGTGATCTAACCGAAGCGAGGTACGCCGCATCATCCACAGCGAGGGCGGTCGAGTGATCTAACCTATGTGAAATATCACCTCCTATCACCATCACCATCATCATCAGCATCACCAATCACCAATCACCATCACCAATCGCCAATCATCATCACCAGTCACCAATCACCAACTATATATAAAAGAGTTTGTCCGTGGAGTGATCTAACCTAAGTGAGGTACGCCGCATCATGCACAGCGAGACGCTCGAGTGATCTAACCGAAGCGAGGTACGCAGCGTCACCCACAGCGAGAGCGGCCGAATGATCAAACCTATGTGAGATATCACCACCTATCACCATCACCATCATCATCACCATCACCATCACCATCATCATCACCATCACCACCTATATATAAAAGAGTTTGTCCGTCGAGTGATCTAACCGAAGTGAGGTACGCCGTATCATCCACAGCGAGAGCGGTCGAGTGATCTAACCGAAGCGAGGTACGCAGCGTCACCCACAGCGAGAGCGGCCGAATGATCAAACCTATGTGAGATATCACCACCTATCACCATCACCATCATCATCACCATCACCATCACCATCATCATCACCATCACCACCTATATATAAAAGAGTTTGTCCGTGGAGTGATCTAACCGAAGTGAGGTACGCCGTATCATCCACAGCGAGAGCGGTCGAGTGATCTAACCTAAGTGAGGTACGCCGCATCATCCACAGCGAGAGCGGTCGAGTGATCTACCTAAGTAAGGTACGCAGCATCATCCACACCGAGAGCGGTCGAGTGATCTAACCGAAGTGAGGTACGCCGTATCATCCACAGCGAGAGCGGTTAAGTGATCTAACCTATGTGAGATATCACCTCCTATCACCATCACCATCATCATCAGCATCACCAATCGCCAATCATCATCACCAGTCACCAATCACCAACTATATATAAAAGAGTTTGTCCGTGGAGTGATCTAACCTAAGTGAGGTACGCCGCATCATGCACAGCGAGAGCGGTCGAGTGATCTACCTAAGTAAGGTACGCAGCATCATCCACACCGAGAGCGGTCGAGTGATCTAAACGAAGTGAGGTACGCCGTATCATCCACAGCGAGAGCGGTTAAGTGATCTAACCTATGTGAGATATCACCTCCTATCACCATCACCACCTACATATAGAAGAGTTTGTCCGTGGAGTGATCTACCTAAGTAAGGTACGCCGCATCATCCAAAGCGAGACGGTCGAGTGATCTAACCGAAGCGAGGTACGCAGCGTCATCCACAGTGAGGGCCGTCGAGTGATCTAACCTATGTGAGATATCACCACCTATCACCATCACCATCACCATCACCACCTATCACCATCACCACCTACATATAAAAGAGTTTGTCCGTGGAGTGATCTAACCTAAGTGAGGTACGCCGCGTCATCCACAGCGAGGGCGGTCGAGTGATCTAACATATGTGAAATATCACCTCCTATCACCATCACCATCATCATCACCATCACCACCTACATATAGAAGAGTTTGTCCGTGGAGTGATCTACCTAAGTAAGGTACGCCGCATCATCCAAAGCGAGACGGTCGAGTGATCTAACCGAAGCGAGGTACGCAGCGTCATCCACAGTGAGGGCCGTCGAGTGATCTAACCTATGTGAGATATCACCACCTATCACCATCACCATCACCATCACCACCTATCACCATCACCACCTACATATAAAAGAGTTTGTCCGTGGAGTGATCTAACCTAAGTGAGGTACGCCGCGTCATCCACAGCGAGGGCGGTCGAGTGATCTAACATATGTGAAATATCACCTCCTATCACCATCACCATCATCATCACCATCACCACCTACATATAGAAGAGTTTGTCCGTGGAGTGATCTACCTAAGTAAGGTACGCCGCATCATCCAAAGCGAGACGGTCGAGTGATCTAACCGAAGCGAGGTACGCAGCGTCATCCACAGTGAGGGCCGTCGAGTGATCTAACCTATGTGAGATATCACCACCTATCACCATCACCATCACCATCACCACCTATCACCATCACCACCTACATATAAAAGAGTTTGTCCGTGGAGTGATCTAACCTAAGTGAGGTACGCCGCGTCATCCACAGCGAGACGGTCGAGTGATCTAACCGAAGCGAGGTACGCAGCGTCATCCACAGTGAGGGCCGTCGAGTGATCTAACCTATGTGAAATATCACCTCCTATCACCATCACCATCATCATCACCATCACCACCTACATATAGAAGAGTTTGTCCGTGGAGTGATCTACCTAAGTAAGGTACGCCGCATCATCCAAAGCGAGACGGTCGAGTGATCTAACCGAAGCGAGGTACGCAGCGTCATCCACAGTGAGGGCCGTCGAGTGATCTAACCTATGTGAGATATCACCACCTATCACCATCACCATCACCATCACCACCTATCACCATCACCACCTACATATAAAAGAGTTTGTCCGTGGAGTGATCTACCTAAGTAAGGTACGCCGCATCATGCACAGCGAGAGCTGTCGAGTGATCTACCTAAGTAAGGTACGTAGCATCATCCACACCGAGAGCGGTCGAGTGATCTAAACGAAGTGAGGTACGCCGTATCATCCACAGCGAGAGCGGTTAAGTGATCTAACCTATGTGAGATACCACCACCTATCACCATCACCATCACCATCACCACCTATCGCCATCACCACCTACATATAGAAGAGTTTGTCCGTGGAGTGATCTACCTAAGTAAGGTACGCCGCATCATCCAAAGCGAGACGGTCGAGTGATCTAACCGAAGCGAGGTACGCAGCGTCATCCACAGTGAGGGCCGTCGAGTGATCTAACCTATGTGAGATATCACCACCTATCACCATCACCATCACCATCACCACCTATCACCATCACCACCTACATATAAAAGAGTTTGTCCGTGGAGTGATCTACCTAAGTAAGGTACGCCGCATCATGCACAGCGAGAGCTGTCGAGTGATCTACCTAAGTAAGGTACGTAGCATCATCCACACCGAGAGCGGTCGAGTGATCTAAACGAAGTGAGGTACGCCGTATCATCCACAGCGAGAGCGGTTAAGTGATCTAACCTATGTGAGATACCACCACCTATCACCATCACCATCACCATCACCACCTATCGCCATCACCACCTACATATAAAAGAGTTTGTCCGTGGAGTGATCTACCTAAGTAAGGTACGCAGCATCATCCACACCGAGAGCGGTCGAGTGATCTAAACGAAGTGAGGTACGCCGTATCATCCACAGCGAGTGCCGTCGAGTGATCTAACCTATGTGAGATACCACCACCTATCACCATCACCATCACCATCACCACCTATCACCATCACCACCTACATATAAAAGAGTTTGTCCGTGGAGTGATCTACCTAAGTAAGGTACGCCGCATCATGCACAGCGAGAGCTGTCGAGTGATCTACCTAAGTAAGGTACGTAGCATCATCCACACCGAGAGCGGTCGAGTGATCTAAACGAAGTGAGGTACGCCGTATCATCCACAGCGAGAGCGGTTAAGTGATCTAACCTATGTGAGATACCACCACCTATCACCATCACCATCACCATCACCACCTATCGCCATCACCACCTACATATAAAAGAGTTTGTCCGTGGAGTGATCTACCTAAGTAAGGTACGCAGCATCATCCACACCGAGAGCGGTCGAGTGATCTAAACGAAGTGAGGTACGCCGTATCATCCACAGCGAGTGCCGTCGAGTGATCTAACCTATGTGAGATACCACCACCTATCACCATCACCATCACCATCACCACCTATCGCCATCACCACCTACATATAAAAGAGTTTGTCCGTGGAGTGATCTACCTAAGTAAGGTACGCAGCATCATCCACACCGAGAGCGGTCGAGTGATCTAAACGAAGTGAGGTACGCCGTATCATCCACAGCGAGTGCCGTCGAGTGATCTAACCTATGTGAGATACCACCACCTATCACCATCACCATCACCATCACCACCTATCGCCATAACCACCTACATATAAAAGAGTTTGTCCGTGGAGTGATCTACCTAAGTAAGGTACGCAGCATCATCCACACCGAGAGCGGTCGAGTGATCTAAACGAAGTGAGGTACGCCGTATCATCCACAGCGAGTGCCGTCGAGTGATCTAACCTATGTGAGATATCACCACCTATCACCATCACCATCACCATCACCACCTATCACCATCACCACCTACATATAAAAGAGTTTGTCCGTGGAGTGATCTACCTAAGTAAGGTACGCCGCATCATGCACAGCGAGAGCTGTCGAGTGATCTACCTAAGTAAGGTACGTAGCATCATCCACAGCGAGACGGTCGAGTGATCTAACCGAAGCGAGGTACGCAGCGTCACCCACAGCGAGAGCGGCCGAATGATCAAACCTATGTGAGATATCACCACCTATCACCATCACCATCATCATCGCCATCACCATCACCATCACCACCTACATATAAAAGTTTGTCCGTGGAGTGATCTACCTAAGTAAGGTACGCAGCATCATCCACACCGAGAGCGGTCGAGTGATCTAAACGAAGTGAGGTACGCCGTATCATCCACAGCGAGTGCCGTCGAGTGATCTAACCTATGTGAGATACCACCACCTATCACCACCACCATCACCATCACCACCTATCGCCATCACCACCTACATATAAAAGAGTTTGTCCGTGGAGTGATCTACCTAAGTAAGGTACGCCGCATCATGCACAGCGAGAGCTGTCGAGTGATCTACCTAAGTAAGGTACGTAGCATCATCCACACCGAGAGCGGTCGAGTGATCTAAACGAAGTGAGGTACGCCGTATCATCCACAGCGAGAGCGGCCGAATGATCAAACCTATGTGAGATATCACCACCTATCACCATCACCATCATCATCACCATCACCATCACCATCACCACCTACATATAAAAGAGTTTGTCCGTGGAGTGATCTACCTAAGTAAGGTACGCCGCATCATGCACAGCGAGAGCTGTCGAGTGATCTACCTAAGTAAGGTACGTAGCATCATCCACAGCGAGACGGTCGAGTGATCTAACCGAAGCGAGGTACGCAGCGTCACCCACAGCGAGAGCGGCCGAATGATCAAACCTATGTGAGATATCACCACCTATCACCATCACCATCATCATCGCCATCACCATCACCATCACCACCTACATATAAAAGTTTGTCCGTGGAGTGATCTACCTAAGTAAGGTACGCAGCATCATCCACACCGAGAGCGGTCGAGTGATCTAAACGAAGTGAGGTACGCCGTATCATCCACAGCGAGTGCCGTCGAGTGATCTAACCTATGTGAGATACCACCACCTATCACCACCACCATCACCATCACCACCTATCGCCATCACCACCTACATATAAAAGAGTTTGTCCGTGGAGTGATCTACCTAAGTAAGGTACGCCGCATCATGCACAGCGAGAGCTGTCGAGTGATCTACCTAAGTAAGGTACGTAGCATCATCCACACCGAGAGCGGTCGAGTGATCTAAACGAAGTGAGGTACGCCGTATCATCCACAGCGAGAGCGGCCGAATGATCAAACCTATGTGAGATATCACCACCTATCACCATCACCATCATCATCACCATCACCATCACCATCACCACCTACATATAAAAGTTTGTCCGTGGAGTGATCTACCTAAGTAAGGTACGCCGCATCATCCACAGCGAGACGCTCGAGTGATCTAACCGAAGCGAGGTACGTAGCGTCACCCACAGCGAGAGCGGCCGAATGATCAAGCCTATGTGAGATATCACCACCTATCACCATCACCATCATCATCACCATCACCATCACCATCATCATCCCCATCACCACCTATATATAAAAGAGTTTGTCCGTGGAGTGATCTAACCGAAGTGAGGTACGCCGTATCATCCACAGCGAGAGCGGTCGAGTGATCTAACCTAAGTGAGGTACGCCGCATCATCCACAGCGAGAGCGGTCGAGTGATCTAACCGAAGCGAGGTACGCCGCGTCATCCACAGCGAGGGCGGTCGAGTGATCTAACCTATGTGGGATATCACCACCTATCACCATCACCATCACCATCACCATCATCATCACCATCACCACCTATATATAAAAGAGTTTGTCCGTGGAGTGATCTAACCGAAGTGAGGTACGCCGTATCATCCACAGCGAGAGCGGTCGAGTGATCTACCTAAGTAAGGTACGCCGCATCATCCACAGCGAGACGGTCGAGTGATCTAACCGAAGCGAGGTACGCCGCGTCATCCACAGCGAGGGCGGTCGAGTGGTCTAACCTATGTGAAATATCACCTCCTATCACCATCACCATCATCATCAGCATCACCAATCACCAATCACCATCACCAATCGCCAATCATCATCACCAGTTACCAATCACCAACTATAAAAGAGTTTGTCCGTGGAGTGATCTAACCTAAGTGAGGTACGCCGCATCATGCACAGCGAGAGCGGTCGAGTGATCTACCTAAGTAAGGTACGCAGCATCATCCACACCGAAAGCGGTCGAGTGATCTAACCTATGTGAAATATCACCTCCTATCACCATCACCATCATCATCAGCATCACCAATCACCAATCACCATCACCAATCGCCAATCATCATCACCAGTTACCAATCACCAACTATAAAAGAGTTTGTCCGTGGAGTGATCTAACCTAAGTGAGGTACGCCGCATCATGCACAGCGAGAGCGGTCGAGTGATCTACCTAAGTAAAGTACGCAGCATCATCCACACCGAGAGCGGTCGAGTGATCTAAACGAAGTGAGGTACGCCGTATCATCCACAGCGAGAGCGGTTAAGTGATCTAACATATGTGAAATATCACCTCCTATCACCATCACCATCATCATCACCATCACCACCTACATATAGAAGAGTTTGTCCGTGGAGTGATCTACCTAAGTAAGGTACGCCGCATCATCCAAAGCGAGACGGTCGAGTGATCTAACCGAAGCGAAGTACGCAGCGTCATCCACAGCGGGGGCGGTCGAGTGATCTAACATATGTGAAATATCACCTCCTATCACCATCACCATCACCATCACCACCTACATATAGAAGAGTTTGTCCGTGGAATGATCTAACTTAAGTGAGGAACGCCGCATCATCCACAGCGAGAGCGGTCGAGTGATCTAACCGAAGCGAGGTACGCCGCGTCATCCACAGCGAGGGCCGTCGAGTGATCTAACCTATGTGAGATATCACCACCTATCACCATCACCATCACCATCACCACCTATCACCATCACCACCTACATATAAAAGAGTTTGTCCGTGGAGTGATCTACCTAAGTAAGGTACGCCGCATCATCCAAAGCGAGACGGTCGAGTGATCTAACCGAAGCGAGGTACGCAGCGTCACCCACAGCGAGAGCGGTCGAATGATCAAACCTATGTGAGATATCACCACCTATCACCACCACCATCATCATCACCATCACCATCACCATCACCACCTATCACCATCACCACCTACATATAAAAGAGTTTGTCCGTGGAGTGATCTAACCTAAGTGAGGTACGCCGCATCATCCACAGCGAGAGTGTTCGAGTGGTCTAACCGAAGCGAGGTACGGCGCGTCACCCACAGCGAGGGCCGTCGAATGATCTAACCTATGTGAGATATCACCTCCTATCACCGTCACCATCATCATCAGCATCACCAATCACCAATCACCATCACCAATCGCCAATCATCACCACCTATCACCATCACCACCTACATATAAAAGAGTTTGTCCGTGGAATGATCTAACTTAAGTGAGGAACGCCTCGTCATCCACAGCGAGGGCCGTCGAATGATCTAACCTATGTGAGATATCACCACCTATCACCATCACCATCACCATCACCACCTATCACCATCACCATCTATATATAAAAGTTTGTCCGTGGAGTGATCTAACCGAAGCGAGGTACGCAGCGTCACCCACAGCGAGAGCGGCCGAATGATCAAACCTATGTGAGATATCACCACCTATCACCATCACCATCACCACCTATCACCATCACCACCTATATATAAAAGAGTTTGTCCGTGGAGTGATCTAACCTAAGTGAGGTACGCCGCATCATGCACAGCGAGAGCGGTCGAGTGATCTACCTAAGTAAGGTACGCAGCATCATCCACACCGAGAGCGGTCGAGTGATCTAACCGAAGTGAGGTACGCCGTATCATCCACAGCGAGAGCGGTTAAGTGATCTAACCTATGTGAGATATCACCTCCTATCACCATCACCATCATCATCAGCATCACCAATCACCAATCACCATCACCAATCGCCAATCATCATCACCAGTCACCAATCACCAACTATATATAAAAGAGTTTGTCCGTGGAGTGATCTAACCTAAGTGAAGTACGCCGCATCATCCACAGCGAGAGCAGTCGAGTGATCTAACCGAAGTGAGATACGCCGCTTCATCTACAGAGGGGATAATGTTTGCTATTGAACGTGAGATGTTGCTGCAGCAGGGCAAACGCAGCCCTTTAATGCTTAACACAAACCTCCTACGCGCGTTTCTGAGCGTCCAGATTCAGAAGCCGACATCGTGCCATTAGCATGAGAAGACCACTAAAGGGCTAAGTATAGAAGGGAGACTTTGAGGGTGGAGCACCAACGGCGATCAGGAGGGAGCGACCAGGAGGAGCACCGTGATGGTCGATGGGGGGGGGGGGAAAGAATGAAGCAGGCCAGGAGCCGAATTCGTCAAAGTTACTGCAGTAACTTTAATGGAGAATTGTAAAAAAAGTAGAATTGTAGCTCAGATAACGCGGCTTATCAAGCGATATGGTGAGCAATGAGCCACGTTATCTAAGCTATCGTTTACGGTTCTCCGTTAAAGTTACTGCAGTAACTTTGATGAATCCGGACCCAGGAGGTGGCACCAAGAAAAGTTTAGGCAATATGTAGGGATCATTAGGTAGTTAGCAATCAGGGGAGAGGGACAGTAAGGAGGATCAGCAAGGGAATCCATTACCATTAGGAGAGACCGGAATTAGAGTATGTGACACCGATGTCACACAATGGGCGTTCGCTCGCCGTCGTCGTGTCGTGAGCGTGGAAGGCCTACTTAATTAGGGTAGAATGGTAGGAAGGATTCCGAGGGGGGGGGGGGAAGGAGGAATATGCCTTGAAGAAGGAACCTGGGGACGGAACCAGGACGGGGAACCAACAAAAAGGGAGCCGTATGAGAATTCATACGGAGAACATGGAATCTGCCATATGCATTGCCTCTTCATGCTCGACACAGCGAGCTTTTGAGCTTCTTGATCCAGAAAACAGGCCCCTACGCCGCGCAGCAAGCATTTCCTGATTCTGAATACGTGTCACCGACCGTGCCGTAAGCATGGGAGGACCACTAAGGGGGTGGTGGAGAAGGGCGGTAAGGGGGACCTCTATGGTGGACCAGGAGAGCGACCAAGAAGGAAAGGAAAAACCCGGAGGAGCGGACATGACGGGGAAACCAGCAAAAAGAGACCAGTAGGTGTCAATAGTGGAAAAAAGAAGTGGGCCAGTAGTTGGGACCAGGAGGGTTGGGACTAAAGAGGGGAGGGAAGACCTGTAAAGGCGGACCAGCAATTAGATCCAGTAAGAATAAACGAGTGAGGGGGAACCTGGTTTCGGAAGACATGTCAACGATATCTGGAAACGCTAGCTGCTGAGCATGAGAACGGTTGCGGAGGAGCAACCTGAGGTACAGAAGTACTGCGCACCGCAAACCAATGGCGTTAATGGCCGGTCCGGAGAGAATCTCTATGATGAATGCACGCAAGTGATGAACGGCTTGATGACGATAAAGCACATACCAGGTTCTAGATGCTAGCGAATTTTATGTTTTACAAGAACTACTTTCCATAGGTCAGTGATGCTACAAAGTCGCGCGAAGCGCGCAAGTGCGAAACACGCCGTTAGGCGTGTCGGAGCACTTGTTTTTTTTTACATTTCAGCGTCAGGATTGGAGATTTTTAAGGGAGGGGATCAGGTAAGGTAAGATCGTTCATATGTTATGCTGTATGTTGTATGTAATTACGGGTAACTAGGATTTACAAGTGATTATGGAGTGGCCCCCTTGGGATTGAACCGAAGCGAAGTGGGCTGCAGGTAGGGAGGAGGACGGAAAGACAAGTGTTTGTGAAGAACATATTACTGCACCTCCCCCCCCCCTCCCTCTCAAACCCGCATTGCGCCAACAGATCCACGCACAGATTTTGCTGTGGTTTCACTTACATGTCAGATGGTGCAATTCTAGAACGGAAGCATGCTCATTTTCCTTCTTGCCATTGGGGTGATTGTAGAAAACTCAAGAAGATGGATGCATAAACATTATAGCTGTAGGAGTACGTAATTCTATTATAGCACTTTAGCTGTAGGAAATCTACCATGCTTAGAAGGCTGCAGCGCTAACCGTTCTGTGGATTTCCAGCTGAATCTTACCTCAGCTGACGGGCCAATCTCTCGATGGCCTGCTCTTGTCGTGATGGCCTCTCTAAAGGCTTCGAGTCAGTAAGATTCACGTACCGTTCGCTTTCGTCTGAAGAACGTATCAGTGATAGTCGCTTAGGAACGGCCGTCGCCATGAAGCGCCGGGAATATGATGCGACTCACCGTTCTTGTCCCCGATCTGCCTCTCACCTGCTCGACACGCCTTGCCGTGTAGGCAGCACTCAAGAACGTCGGAGCAACCGCTTGACTGAGATGGCATGGCCGCTTCGCTACTTACCGCTTCGCGAGCGCCTCCAGGATCATTCAGCTTCCTTTATCGATAGAGTGATACTAGTTGATCATTTAGATCCCGTTCTCAATAAACGATTTGCATGGTTGATAGCGACTGCTGCGACACACCTGGCGATGCCTCGTCCAGCGGTGCGTCTCACATTTTCCTGCTTCGAGGAATGGTCGTGTGTTGCCCAGTTTGTCTTTCACATGCGAGAAAAGAACAACCCTCAACAACTGGAATAGCCTACAACCGCTCCTGTATTTTGGTTTTTGGGCGGAACAAACGTTAACACCATCGTTTACGCCGCTTTTCCATAATCTCTTCAAAATGACACCGTCAAAACGTAAACGCCGCTGTTCAAATCCCCTCTGGTTGATGTATCCAGTGATGTATATACCATTCAGTGGTCTTGGAAAAAAATTGATTTGGCGACCAAATAAAATGATCAGCAGGTTTTCTGCTAAACTTTGCGTTTTCCCCATGCTATTTTCAGCAGCTTCCAGTTTTTCGTGTATGGCAACAAAAAATTATCACTATGACGTGTTAGGTTGTTGCGAAAGTTTCCGCCATTTTTTGTGTTTTCTTCTCACTAACGCTATCTTATAGAACCTATCTTTTGTTCACATAAAGAGAGCAGGCGCTGGATTCATCAACGACTTACAGCAATTTAGCAGAGAAAATTACAGCCGAAATCCCTTTTAGCGCGGCTTATCAAGCGATATGGTTAGCAATAAGTCGCGTTATCTGAGTTTTCCGCTCTGAATTCTCTGTCAAAGTTATGTTATGGGCACTGTGTCCGATCGCACTGCACGAGATTGGTTCGCACGCTTCCGCAAAGGTGCAATTAACCTTCAAGATTCGTTCAGGTCAGGACGTAAATCCTTGTCGACAACGACCGATTGCGACAGCTGGTGGAACCGGACCCATGGCGGACTACTCGTGAACTTGCGCAGGACTTGGGTGTGCACTATGCCGCCATCGCCAGGCACTACAACAACTGGGTAAATTGGCACAGTGGGTATGATCTTACTGAACGCCACCGCCAGCGACGTGCTGAGGTGGCCACTCAATTGCTTTCGTATAAGCGCACAAATGGTTGGCTGAACTCCATCATCACAGGATATGAGAAGTGGTGCTTGTTCGTCAACATCAAGAGCAGACATGGGATTGACAAAGATGAGTAGCCCGAGCCACAGCCAAAGGATAGTCCTCACCCTTCGAAGATCATGCCTTCGGTTCGGTGGGATTACAAAGGTGTCGTCTACTAGAGCTGCTGGCCCATAACGAAACCCTAACAGCGGACTTGTACTGTCAACAGCTGGATAGACTGGCCGTAAAGATTACAGAAAGGCGTCCGAATCATGGCACAATCCGATTCTTGCACGACATTGCTCGAACACACATTGCAAGAATGACTCGCCCAAAGGTTCTCGACCTTGGATGGGAGGTGCTGCCTCATCCACCGTACATCCCAGATATGTCAACAACAGACTACCACCTTTTTCTGTCTCTCTCCAGTGGAAGCCATGCAAGGAAAAACGCTCGATGATGAGGACGACATGGAACCTGGCTGGCTGGCTTTTCGAATCAAAGCCAGAAAAGTTCTAGTTCGCTGAAGGGATAGGGGTCTGCCTAAAAGATGAAGAAGAATGATAGAACATGGTGGCGGTTACTTCTTTTCTTGACGCGTTTCGCTTTTTTGTAAAACTAAAAAAATGTGGTGTCTTGAAAATGGCGAGAACTTCTGCAACAACATACTACTTTTCTTTATAATTTATTTTGCTCATGCTTCAAAATTTCAGAAGGTCTCTGAATTCGGTGAACTTTAGTCTACGCTTTGCGATGTCTGTGAATATCCAGGATAGAGGGTTTGGCTGGCCTAATGGTGGTCTGTTACACTGCTCAAGGAAAACCATCATAACGAAATGGTTAGAAAACTGGAGGCTGTGAAGGTTATCTACAGAGAAAAAACGAAAGAAGAAAGAAAAGAAAGAAGCGTTTTTTCCAAACTAAATGTCAGCTAGAGCTGCCTCATCAAGGGGATAGATCGCAGAGTGGAAGCTTTAGGAAAACTCTTTGTAGTTTTCCACCTGGAGGCGCATTGGCTCAGCCTAAGCACTGCTCTCTCTCCAAGCAATCGAGTAGGTAAAGTCCGTTGACAACTTGAGGTGGCTCCAACACAGTATCTGCTCTGAAAGTTGCTCTAGAACGGAAAAATTTCTTGCTGCTGAGTTGACCAGTCAATTTTGAGTCGAGCAATGATGTGTTCTAGAGTTTCACATTATTTTGACCAATTTCTACACTTGCTCGCTTGACTACAGACTGCGGTCGCATGACTAGGCCGAGCGCCACTCTACAGAAGCAGTGACCTAGCGCTACCACATTGATGTCCATTGCCGCCTGGGGCCGGATTCATCAACAACTTACAGCAATTTAACAGGGAATAGCATCGAAATCCCTAATATCGCGGCGAAATGCTCCACCATATCGCTTGATATAAGCCATCCTATCAGTGATTTCGGCTGCATTTCCGTTAAATTGCAATAATGATGAGTCCCTGGCCGACATCTTCACAACTTCTAATGGACACCAGTAGCCGTTCATGAAGCGACGGGAGCGGGAAGGTAAGGCCCCGTTTATATTTCACCGTCGCGCGCCGCGATGGGCACGCAATGAGGCCAAATTGATTGATCGCGCGCCCAGTGTCGACTCCAGGCGACCGGAATGACTCGCGTGAACCCGCGTCCAATCGCGTCGCTCAGCTTCGGATCACGTCGCGCTCGAAATGGGCGCGATGCGATGGATCGCGGTGAATTAGGGCGTGGTATGGCTCCTATCAGCTGATTTTCGCAGTGCGGACTAGCATTTGCTCCTGCTCTTTGCTTTGTTTTTCGTCGGCGACACCTTTTTTATGTTTTGCGCTAAGAAAGGCAAGGTATAACACGTCAGCAACAACCACCGAACAAAACGTGCTGCGAGAAAGAGAAAAATACGGAGAAAAAATGAATAAACAGAGGTGGACCCGTAAATGTGTGCACAGTTGCGTGTGCAGGTACGCAATGGTGCGTCTTCGCGGATCGCGTCGCCGGCTGTACGGAGTGCTCATCGTTGCGTGAAATAGGACGATGACGCATCGCGCCGTTCGAATCGCGTCGTCCGAAGATTGAAGTATAAACGGGCCTAAGGGGTCGTTTAGGCGTATGGTATACTCCCGTCCGCTGCAGCGACGCGGGATTGCACAGCGACGTGACGAGCTTCTGTGGCGGACAAGCTACAGGGAGGTTCTAACGACATGTCCGGAACAGAAATGTGGGTTTCGGTGCCGGCGTGGAAGTTCACATAAGAAAAAAGCCCAAAATGAGCCCAGCCAGGAGGAAAACCCTACGAGGAGAACAACAAAGACATAACATGACCACGAAAACATCACCAGACGTGTGTCGAAATCAGTGGGGAACGGTCACGAACGGAGAACGTGTCGAAATAAGTGAAGGGAAGTCGTCGTCGTGCGCCGTCTGCCACTTCAGGAAGGCTCATCATTGACAGTTGTCCTGCGCCCGTCGCTGGAGCGACGCGGGAGCATACCATACGCCTTAGCCCTAGTCGGGATAGATATCGACCGGGCGGCACGAAAAATCGATAGCTGTGACGATCGTGGTGCCGCGCCGCGCGGCGGCGCAACTATAAACTACGGCTTAAGGCCCCCAGACTTCTGCGGCGTTGTCGCTGCTCTATCCTTCATCATAGGACAGGGACGCAGAGCTCGCCGCCAGCAGTCCTGCCCAGCACCGCTGGAGCGGCACCACCGGTAATTATTTGAATCATACGAGACGGCGCCACTCCTGCGGCGCCCGGAGATTCTGTCTACGCTCTGCCCTTTCGCGGCGGGGTCCTGACTAGAAAGACTACAGTACCCCGCCGTGGCCGCTGAGCGGCGCCGCTGGCCGGTCGGCAGCCGCCGTGGAATGTGGGCGGAGCTGGTCTCCGCCCACATTGCACTGCGGCACGGTGGGACTGCGCCGTGGCAGTCGTCGGTCGCGTCGCTCGATCAATTTGGCCACTACTCGTGCATCGCGTCGCGCGTCGTGCGCACACTAAAGCCGCTTGCACACTCCGCAGCGGCAGTGCGGCAGTTACGCTGAAGCATAGCACGAAGAGCGGAGTCACACTGCGGCAGCGAAGCCCGCAGTGAGGAGAGCGGCAGTGGCAGCGAGGAATGACTCGAGCATTCTTCACTGCCGCTGCGTTCGGCCGCGGCACAGTTCGAGCGGGAGCGAGATCTTCCCGCTATAGCTCCACTCCCTTACGGCCTCCCGGTACGCATTTGGTTTTAATGTTCATATTCGTTTCATGAATAGCCATTTCCAGCTCATGACGTGGTCGCTTTCCGCAGGAAGCCAGAAATGTTCCCAGGAACGTTCATGAATTCTTCCACAGATAGCTCGATACCTCATCGATCCTTCCTCGAACCATTTTTCTTAGGAACTACCACAAAGTCTTGGACGCTCTTGAATGTTTGAAACCCGTGAACTTGAAAGCGCCTCCAATTCCTTTGAGTCAAATCTCGTGGACATGTCCTCATCGCAGCCCGTTGCACTCCTATTTCATTTTATTGAACCATTTCATTTCCTCAAGGAAGAAATGGAGCCCTCTTATAAGTGAGTAACAGGTAATCCAGAAATTGAGATTTTTTGAGAATGTACAAGCAAAAGTTACAGTACTGAATGCAGCGTAATCTGAAGACGACGCTGCACCAAGTTTGCAAGTATTTTTCACAAAGTGTTTCTATGCATAAAGCCGTTGATGAATCTGTCCCCAATAGTGAGGGACCAATGCCGTAATAGGGGCCAGTTCCAGTAAGGGGGACAAGTAGCAGTAATGAGGGACTAGTTCCAGTTCTGGGAGTGAGTTCCACTAACAAGAACTTCCCCTAAAGACTCTCAAGGTGACCTATATGTAGAACAACGGACGAGGATCACAGAATTGTGTTTCGTTTTTTGCTGCGGACTAGACTTGAGCTCGATTAATCGGGCCGAATAATTGTTCGAGCGATTTCGAACAATTAATCGCTCGATTACTCGAAAATCCTAAATCGTTGTTGTTCGAACATTATTCGAAATCTACTTTCGCGGAAAATCATTATTCGAACATTGTTCGAAATCGAAGATAGGAAGACGTTGTTCGAACATTGTTCGAAATCGAAGATGGCGAAAAAGCATTGTTGGAATGTTGTTCGTAGTCGAATATTGCGAAAAAGCATTGCTCGGATATTATTCGAAATCGAGCAATGTTCGAACAATATTAAGAGTAGGCCGCCTGAGTATGGATCGTCTCCGTTCCCCGAAAAACCCACGTCAAACTCGCTCCACTTCTGTGCCTACGGTAATTGGCGGGAATGAATTGAGATTTCCTTTCGAGGGTTCTGGCGGCCGAGTCCTGACATTGTTCGAGCACTGTTCGATTTCGAACAATATTCGAACAATGCTTTTCGCGATCATCAATCTGCGATTTCATTTGGAGGGTTCGAATTTGAAAATCGCGAAGTTTTTTTTTTGGACGTATTTCGAAATAAATGAAAAACGGGGCGCGTGTAGCGCAGGGGCGCGTGTAGCGCAGTCGGGGGAGGCGCGACTGTCGCGTGCACCCGATACCAGGTTCCTGGTTCGGATTTCCCGCCCAGGCCAACCAAGCCTTCCATCCCTCCGGGATCGGTGAATTGGTACCAGACTTGTCTGGGAAGGATAAAGCGCTGACTTGTTCATCGGCTGGCCACCGCAAGTCATTGTATGGCCAAATACGCATTCATATCGCCTCCACGACATCCCGTAGAAGTAGAATGCGCTGGCGCATCTCAGAAGGGATTGAGTAACGCCGTCCTTTATCCTTTATCCTTTATTTCGAAATTGAACAATGCTTGAGATCGAGAGATTCGTCATAGTGAATTAAAGAGGGAGTTCGATAGAAGTGGCAGTTAACTGGAGGTAATGCAATAATTTGTTGGTTGCTGTTGAACATACCTAGGATGTAAGAGTCCGATTTTTCTATGTTGTTACAATCCCTGAGAATTCTCGAAAATCTCATGAGCATTAAGCAGCGTCACGAAACTGCTGTCTAGTCGATTCTGGTTGCGATATTATGATTTAGGGTACTGTCTCATCCTCATGTTCAGTGTTGTGTATAGTTTTGTTCGGATGACCTATTTGAACAGGTATTCCAATGATTTTCTTTCGAACTTGGATAGTGAATTCGAAATTAAAAAATCGCGTTTTTCACATGTACTCGAATCCTAACCTTCATAAAACGACTTCTCGATTACGGTCGAATTCGAATACTCGAAAACTGTAGGCATTTGAAACCATTCCAATAGTCGAAAATTTTGCGAGAGCACAACTATAGTTGTGCGCATGCGAGAGCACAACTATAGTTGTGCGCATAGTTGATCCTATACTGGAGAGCCCTTTCAATTGTGTGCTTCGATGGGAATACGGTGTGCTACGTCGGTTTCGGTAGTTACTGCGTATTGTAATCGTATGTTAGTGTCTGGGTGTGGCGCGCCTCTGAACATACGGAAGCTCGTCGAGATCGTTGATGAACGTCGCGTCCGCCGCGGTCGCAGTGAATTAGAAAATGTTCTGCTTTACCATGTGCAGATCAGAGCAATTCCTCATTAAACGTGCATTAAAACTGCGGACGAATTGTCGCCGTCGGAAAACGCGCTCTATGAACGTCAAAATCGTCATTCTTTTCAAAACCAACCCAGGCGCGAATTTCAAACCGCGTACAGTGACTATACGTAGAATCACGCTTTTTTGTTAACTTTATGAAAATGGGCTCGAAGGAGGAGGGGTCACAATGTAAGACACCCTCATAACGCATTTTGTGTTGCGTGAAAATGGAACTGTTACTCAAAACTACTGTGTCGTACCCGTTGTTGTTCCATTGAATTGTGTTGTTCTATTTTTGATGTAAATCGACATTCATGGGCTTTCTCACGAAGAGCGAAAACCACAAACTAAAAGGTGGCCTCCTCCACCAATTTACTGACTAATACCGTCCTTTATTCGTATCCTTTTCTTGTTCGAGCTAGAAAAAGCTGAACAAGAGCAAAAGCTGACTCTTGAACATAATAGGATAGGAGCTACCTTACAAACCTTACGGATTTATATGTGTGCTGAAGAAAATACCCGAAATACCCTATACCCGAAGCCGGCAAGCCTGGCGTGGCCCGCACGCCCTGCGTACGGGACCGGCGAAGCCGGCGACGGACACTGGCTGAGGAAGCATTCCTAGCTAGGTTCGTGCTAAGTTCCCAGCGTGGCCCGCTTACCCGAAGCCTGGCGTGGCCCGCACGTCCATCGCACGGCGACGGATGCTGGCTGAGGAAGCATCCCTAGCTAGGTTTGGGCTACGTTCCCAGCGTGTCCGCCCTACCCGAAGCAGGTAAAGCCGGCAAGCCTGACGTGGCACGCACGTCCTGAGTACGGCGCGGCGAAGCCGGCGACGGGCGCTCGTAATGGGATAATGCGAGAATTTAGTGACATCGACTCGCAAATGAAGAACTCGTGGCAGATAGCAAATTACGCGTAGAAGTGAGGAAAATCCGTTCCTTTGGTAGCACCTCAAGCCTGGAGAGTGTCCACTACTTGCAAAATAAATGACCAAGTATCTTGTTATTTCGGTCTTCTAATTGGATTGTAAACGATGATTCAGTTGTCTTCCTAAGTTCAACCCTTTTCATCCACAACTGTGGTTTTGTTCTGTCTTCTTTCAGTTCTCTATGGAACGTGCCTTCGAAACCGAGTTATTCGATTGTTCGACTTTCGAAGGCAGCGAAAAATCATGTTATTCGATTGTTCGACTTTCGAAAATTTCAAAAAGCGAATTATTTGTTTGTTCGACTTTCAAAATTTTCAAAAAATCGAGCCATTCGATTGTTCGATTTTTGAAAATTTCAAAAAATGGAGTTGTTCGATTGTTCGACTTTCGAAAAAATTGTCGAAAAGCTCAACTCTACTACGGACCACTGTGTGGTCCGAAAATGGCAAAAATGGGCACCGCTTAAGGGTGGGCTGATAAGGCGAATGTGACACCTGAAGTGGCCTTGTCGTGCTCTGAACTTAACTTACAAAAGGTTTGAAGTTCAAATTAAAGTTTGATTATAGTAATATCAGACGTTCAACGGCCTGCGGGTCGCCAAACGTCTGGTTGGGGCTTTGCCCCAAACCCGGAGAATAGGAGACGCTAAACGTCTTCTTCTTCTCTTTCGACCTCTCATTCATTACAGTAAAAAACTGGTTTTGCTATATAGAATGGTATAGCGGAATACGGAAAAACAGTCCATCACCTTCACTGGACCCGCTTAACTGGTCCCTTATCATTGGTTCCCCTTTATTGTCACCCCTTTTCCGGTGCACCCTTCACTGGTTCCCCTTCCCCTTCGTCGGTCCCTACTACTGCTCCCACCTTCACTGGACCTCCCTTTACTGGTCCCCCTTTTATTCATCAACCCTTTCCTGTCCTATCCGGTCCCCCCTTCACTGGACCCCTCCCCCAACTCACCGGTCCCCATTACTGGTCCCTTCCTCACCGGTTCCCTTCACCTGGTCCCCTCTTCACTGGTCAACCTTCTACCAGTCCCCCCTTCACTGGACCCCTCCCCTCCTTTACCGGTTTCCCTTCACTGGACCCCTCCCCCTCCTTCACCGGTCCTCCCTTCACTGGACCCTTCCCCCCTCCTTCACCGGTTACCCCTTCACTGGATCCCCCCCCCACCGGTCCCCATTGCTGGTCCTACCTTCAGAGGTCCCTCCTTTATTGGTCAACCCTTTACCGGTCCCTTTTACTCGAACCCCATCCTTCACCGGTCCCGTCTTCACTGGTAACACGTCGTCTGAATCCGGAACCCTCGCGCGACATCGTTGACACCTTTCCTCAACCCGAACGTCCTTGGTGGGACATCGGTGACACGCCTTCAGAACCCAGACACCTTTTGACCTACTTCGCTGACACCTCTTCTAAACTCGGACGCATGTTGGAGGAGGTGGAGACATCTCTTCCCAACCCACACCTCCTTTGCGCGACATCGGTGACATGTCGTCTGAACATAGACGCCTGTCGACAACTTCAATAGTTGACAAATGGTGACAACTACATCCCCCGCCACAGCCTTTTCTCCATACTTCCTCCCAACACACTCCTTGATTGACTTCTGTGCAAACAAACACACACTCACACACAGACAAACGACCGTTCTCGCTTATATATAGTAAGATGATAATTTTCTACGTTTCCTAGACGAAGCTGCCGCATTCCTATGTCGAATGTTGGCGTTTTTGCAAATGAAGATTACGTTTTGGCTTCAGTAGGATACTCTGTTCGCGTCCTAACCCCGCTTTCAGCTTGTTGTCAGATGTCGAAGGAGCTAGTTTTGTCGTGTGGGGTGATGTTGAGCGTCCATTAAATCACGCTTGTCTTGTTCAGGAAGCTCTCGTCAGATGCTGTTCCCATATGACCGCTTTCGAATGTTCTCAATTACTTTGGAAGTGTCTCTCGCTATCACCTCATTTGCGAACACGATATTGGTTTGACTCATCATCAAGGTGCGCTCATCGCTCCTCGGATTTCTTTACAGACTGGGCCTTTTTTCTTCTCGCAACTTTCACTAATTCGGCTGACTGCTACCAAGTACAGCATATTTTATCTACCTCGTGTGATTGGACGCCTTGCTGTGTATTTCTTCCTCATCACTGCCGGAGGCATTGCAGATGAGAGCATCTGCATTCACTCCCTCGACTCCGGAGGTCGAAAAAAATTCGCCCGAAATTCATCTCTAGGGTTATCTGGGATGCAGGTCACCAATCTGGAACCCATTTTCGTTAAAACAATGGATGGCCAAAGGTTACGATGGGTATGTGTAGATGACAGAGTGTATGCAGAATAACCGGCATTGCTGCCTTCCACGACTCCAGAGGTCGAGGAGAGGGCGAAAGAAAAAATTTCGCCCAAACATCGCCCACGGGGGTTATTTGGGGTGCTGATCACGGATATGATACCAATTTCTAAATTTCCGGTCGATTACGGCATGCTACGGAGTGAGTAAAGCTGTCCACGTTAGAGGGATCGCTTCTTTCTCCAATGTGGTCAGATTTATTTTCCAACCTTCGATTTCAACCTCTGATGGAAAGTAGTGCAAGTCAAGTGATAATTTAGAAAAAGAGTGACAGATTCGTGGTCAGCAGCTTAAATAATTCCCATAGGTGAAGTCTGGGCGAAATCGGTGGTCATGACTACGCCACCCTTATTCACCACTACCCGATAATGCGGTATCCTACCGCAGCCAAAATGTATTCTTCAGTTGCAAAAATGGGAGCAGACCACAGCGCAAATCCCGTAACCTTCTCCGATATCGAACTCTCGACCCCCTCCCATACCTCGCTATCCACCCGGCCATCCAGTCACTTTCGACACTGTTGCGAATGAATCACTTGAATGTACACTGCAGCTTCGTCTAGGAAACGTAGGAAATTGTTATTTCACTACAATCAAACTTTAATTTGAGCTCCAGACCTTTGTAGGTCAATTCAGGGCCATTCCAGGTGTCACCTTCGCGTTATCAACCTCTAAAGTGATTCCATTTTTTGCCATTTTCGGACCACCCGGTGGCCCATAGCAAAAACGAAGCACAGTTCTGTGATCCTCGATCGATACACTACAAGACCATATAGGTCTCGTTGAGAATCTTTGGGGGGAAGTTCATGGGTTTCCCTTGTAAGAGAGACCCGTATTTATTTAGAGTATTTATTTATTTCCAGTAGTGGGGAAATAATTCCAGTAAGGGGGATCAGTAGTGAGGGATCAGTACCAGTAATGAGAGGTGAGTTCCACTAAGGGGGGGGGGGGACCATTAGTGGGAAACACTGCTGTACCGGTCTCGGGTGGAAGAAAAATCGGTCAACATAGTTTTAGTAGCGGTGGAAATCCTCCGTTCTGACAAAAAGACTTTTCGTCGGGTGACCGAAATCGATCAGACACTCGGTACCTACCGAAGATGTAGATTTTTTGCCTGAGGTTGGCCGTTTGAGGACGAGGAGTGAAGGTGTCTGCAGTCAACTTGGCGCTAGAGTGAAGTGGGGGATCGTGCTGTGCGGCATCAGGAGAGTTGTCGAAGAACCTAGGGGACGAAGGGGCTGATTAGGACGAATCACTGAAACGTTTGGAGTTGATGCCAACGTTGAGCGTAGTGGTTGGGTGGGGGCGGGGAGGGGGGGGGGGGGGGAGATGGGTGGTCTGGATGGCTTCGCTCTGCAAAACTGCTCACCTGATCTTAGCAAAGTTGGAACGTAATAAGGTTCTCAAATATCGCCTTTTGTACTGCTAGGGACGGAAGCTGCATATGTAGAGCAGCTAGCTTGATGTGTTCGTCCTTAGCTTAGTGATACTGAGGCATCGCGCGAAGCGCGGCAGGCACGCAGGCGTGACGGAGAACCTGTTTTAAATGATTTTCTGGATGTCGATGTCTAAAATTTCTTTCGTTTCCCAACGCCCAAACCTTAGAGCAGCGCAGATGAAATTCCACTTCTAGGTCGAATCTCATATCCAGCAGGTTTAGTGTAGATCCGGCTCTAGTTCTTTCTCCTCGAATATTACCCTTACCCTAGTGTTACCCTTGCTCTAGCGGAGTTCCGCAGGGTGGAGTTCTGTCCCCTATTCTTTTCGTTATCTACTGTGTCGATCTTCCGAAAAAGCTTAAAACTCATACTTCGGTCAGGATACAGCTCTATGCGGACGATATCAAGGTTTATGGCATTTACGGTAAAGATACTCGACAGGAAATCCACAAAGCTTTGAGCGATTCTATATGGCGATTAATGGAGTGGACCGAGATGTGGGAAGTTCCTGTTAATCTTTCAAAAACGTATGTAGTACACTTCGGACGTGACCAGGGAATGCAGAATGGATACAAGGACATTGTTTTTAAGCACTGTGAAGAAGTGAAAGATCTGGGAGTGCACATAACTCCTTAGATTTCCGGCCACACGTCGAAAGCATCACTCGTAAAGCACTTCGGAGTGTGTTCTTTATTTTTAGGAGCATACATTCAAATGATAGGGGTATTTTCCTAAGACTTTACAACGCCTATGTACTCCCACAGTTAGAGTACTGTTGTCAAGTGTGGAACCCTTGTGGAAATAAAAGGCTTCAGTCGCAAATCGAAAAAGTTCAACGGACATTTACAAGGATTCTCATGTATAGGACATTCAATTTAAGATATCCTAATTCCCCGCTAAGCTACTCGAGCAGGCTACAAATTTTTGGCCTAAAAAGTTTACTATTTCGAAGAGTTTTTAGCGACTTGGTCCTCTGCTTTCGTATATTGCACATGGAGGTAAATCTGAAAATCAACAAGTATTGGATTTTCAAACCTAGTCATGGTCGTACGACAACATTTGCAATCGCATGTCCTCAGCTAAAAAGATGGTGCCATTCTAAAGCTTACAATTCTTTCTTTTATCGAACATCACGTTGGTTTCAATCGTTGCCTAACGACGTGATTAGTTCCCAAACGTCCAGGTTTTTCGAACTAGACTTAAAAGGTTAGATCTTCTTTCTATACTAAATATACAGGAATTTTAGAAACCAATGTCTCCTACACGGATTACACAACGACTTTATAGCAGCGCAGTGAGAAGCAACCATTGAAGCTATCTTTACAACTTGTACCTTAACATTTGCTGGGTTGACCTTTATTTTTGCAGATCTTTGCAGTCCTCGCTCATGTATTCGTGAATTCAAGGACAACACAAAACGATCACCTAAGCCATAGACTTCGTAGCTTCATAATGTAAACGGTAAACGCTTTTCCCAGGGTTACCCTTATCCATTCAGTGAAGCCCCAGTCTTTTTTCACAGTAAACAACAACTTGTTCTAAAATAACAATTATGAAACGGTGGTTCTTACCAAATCTTACTTTTCGTTTTCCTACTGTCATTTCATATTTCTAATTTTTCTTATAACGACTTGTTTTTTCTGCAAGCATATCTGCTTCATACTAAATACACATTCTTTCACTTATTTATCTGGTAAGATTACACGTATGTATGTATGTATGTATGTATGTATGTATGTATGTATGTATGTATGTATGTATGTATGTATGTATGTATGTATGTATGTATGTATGTATGTATGTATGTATGTATGTATGTATGTATGTATGTATGCATGTATGTATACTAAAACTACGGGTTGACCTGAGAAACTCGTTTGTCGTAATCATATTTCAGAATTCTTTCAACTGCACTTCGTTTCTGAGTTTTTTTTTCAATCCTTTCTTGTGAGGCGCACATCTGCGTGCATCAAAATAAATAAATAGATAAATAAATATCCACCTCCCTTGGCTGCCTCATCTAAATTTTAGGCACTTGGCAATGAATGAGCGACTTCGTTTTCGAATGAGGTCTCGAAGTGGTTTTCAATCGGCGTTGTTTGCAGTTGTCGCGTGCTCCGCACATGTGCTTTATGCATCGCTCGAAATACACCAGAAGTGGAGTTTTTTCTTTAAAGACATCTCCAGTGCTACGACTTGCAATATAATAAATATAATAAATATAATATAGTAATAAATGTGCGGCCAGTGCTCCTGAGAACATGGGTGTGCGCTAAACTCCGGGCGTTATTTTTAACGATTTTTTTTCGTTAAATTTCGCTAAAAAGTAGAGATAGCTGCACACTATTGTTTTATGTTCGAATCAATTTGGACACTTTTCTCATCGAATTGGACAGTCTTTTAAGCTCGCTCAAGACTTGTGAAATAAAAGAGAACTCTTCCGAATTGAAACATCCTTCATACAGGTTGAACTACAGACTCGATTGTTAGAAAATTTTTTCTTCAAGGAAAATTTAGAATAACTTTTCTTGAAATTTTATTAATATACTTTAGCTGTCCAAATGAGTGTAATAATTTTATAAAATATTTATTTTTGAAGAAAAGATAACAATTTAAATTTTGTTTTAAAGCGCAGCAAAGCAACAACCATATACACATGTGCACTAAAACACCAAATTGCTCCATGCACTCGAAAAGCTCGTCACGATTTTTTTTTGATTGATAGTGTAAATACTGTTTACGTGGAACAACGAGGTGTGTGCGCTCTTAATAACTGCAGATGTTGCATTGTCTACAGTTTTTTTTTGTTCGAGGAAAAATTCAGTATGATTTCTTTAAACCTTTAATTCACTTAGCCAATAAGTGAGCACTTTGTTTGAAACTTTATAAAATTCTAATTTTTCGTGGAAAAATAAGCTTAAAGCTATTTTCCATTGACGGTCATTGTTGAAGTACTCTCTTTAATGTCATAACCACCTTTATTTGAGTAACGTCTTATGTAGTTTTTTGTCTAGTTGAAGCATGAAATGGAAAAGGAGAATACTGCTTGCGTAAGTTTATATTATGTATATGTTGATCATATTTATATACTGAGTTATACATACCTGTAGACAATGCAACAGGTGCTATTGTTGAGAACGCCTATACCCCGTTGTTCCATGTAAACAGCATTTACACTATCAATCAAATAAAAATCGTGACGAGCTTTTCCAGTGCATGGAGCAATTTGGTCTTTCAGTTTACTATATGTTGTAGCTTTGCTGCGCTTTGAAACAAAATTTAAATTGTTACTTTTTCTCCAAAAGTGAATGTTTTATAAGATTATTACCCTCATTCGGGCAGTTAAAGACTAATAGTAAAATTTCAAAGAAAGTTATTCTAAATTTTCCTTCAACAAAAAATTTTTCTAACAATCTTATTGAGTCTGTAGTTCAACCTGTACAGTACCGTAGGCGTCCCTTGAATAGACGCCGCAAAAACGCGATTTTGCGATTTTTGCGTCTTTTTGATATAACTCGCCTAAAATTCATTCATTTCAAAAACTAAAAATACATTTGAGCTCAGAAGTTCAAGCTCTATCGTTTGGTATACACTGTTCATGCGGAGCCATGAAAATATTCAAAATTGAAAACTTGCGCTCCAATGCGAAGTGCGGTCGCGGACGAGTTGCCGGTCGCAAACCGTCGAAAACCGTTGCGTGCTCACAATTCCTCTAATTTGAGGTTTTTTGAGAAACGGTTAGTACCGTTCGTTTCGTCCCTTAGAGGTCTATACAAAGATTTATGCAACTTCGTCAGACCACCGCGTTTTCGTAGTGAGTGATCAAAAATGACTGGAGCACAATGTATATAGGGTCGAACCTATCAATCGAGGAGGGGGACAGCTTGTAGAGTGAGCGTTTGGGTAGTTTTACAGAAATTCTCAGCCGCCCTACCCAGGAATAGCTGTACTCTGTCCCGGCGAGACTTTGAGGTGCGCTGTGCATAATGTATATAGGATCGAACCTATCAATCGATTCGGCGCGACAAGTTGCACCGCGGGTGTGTTCTGAGCGCAATAACTCTGTCAAGTTTGAATCTTTCCGGCTGCAACTTATGAATTTTGTAAGCAGTAGAAGGTTCAAGAAGTGCGCTAAAACGCAGCAACGTAGCCTATGATTGGACAAAGTTACAGCGGTGCGAAAATGGTAAACCTTGTGTCACACGATTTTTTCCGAATTTAGTCGACCACTGCGGGAAGACAAGGAGAGCTAACGCCATGCAAATGCGTGGGCGAGCACGAGACTGAAAGTACTTTACAACGACGTGCTCGCAGCTCTCCAGATGCCTAAGCTGCTTTAGCCCAATCTGCCATTTTAGAGCTGCGGAGGGCAGCCGTAAGTTCCTTTCGCTCTTACTCGCCCACATTTTAGTTTTTGATACTCGCAGCAACACCTCTAGCTTCAACTCGAGAAGCTCTATCGAACGGTGTGAATCTCGACGAATTCTGGGAATATCGATTTTTTGACAATTTCCCTCGAGGACGGGGGGCGCTCTTTGCCGAGTCGGCCTGGACGATGACGTCATCGAAAGTCGACGGTTTCGAAATGTGCCAAATTTTCTTATCTAAACTTCGTACAAATCGTCTAGGGGTTATTTGGAGCGTCGATTACGAATCCGACGTCCGTTTTTGAAAATTTCACCGATTTTGGCATGTTACAGCCATTTGAGGTTGATAGGGTCAGGATCACTTACCACCCTCAGTTATCGATAAGGGTAGTTTCCTGCCATAATCGGCCAAATACACTTCGGCATCGTATTCAGCACCCTGAATAACCCCTGTCCTTGGACGAAGTTTGGGCAAAATCGGTGTCCCTAACCCGACCACTCACAATTTACTTACTTAGATACTTAGACGGCTCGTCCTCACTGGTCGTGCGGGCTCCAACGCAATCGCATTCGTTTCTTTCTCTCGCGTTCGTCATAAACGATGTTCGTACTGCTCGATTTGAACGACGACTACGACCGTCAGCCGATTCTGAATTAGAATTTGGCAACAAACGCTGCCCTTCGATATTTTCGACGAACACATCTGACCATCTCGTTGGAGGTCTTCCTCGAATACGCTTGCACCCTCTTGGGATCCACTCCGCTGTTCTTCTTGACCAGCGGTCGTCCGTACTTCGCATGATACGACCGGCCCATCGGTGCTTCATCTTCGATGCGTATTCCGCCGGGTCTCTGTGAAGGCCAGATCGGTGTTGTGATAACCGGCTAAACTTGAGAAGACATCTTTCGAGCGCTCTGTGAGTAACACGCAAGGACTTTGACGTGGACGCAGTGTCAGCCCCCGTTTCGGCGGCGTAGCAGAGCGCTGGGAGAACTGTCGAATCGAACAGGTGGCGCGTAGACCGGGATCCGAGAGTTGGTCGGTGGCCTCTTTAAGAGGCACATAGGCCAACCACGCAGCCTTCCTCCTTCTTAATAGTTCTTCCTTCATATCGTTGTCCATGTTGATGGAACGGGCCAGAACCACTAACCGCCCACAATTATCCAGGAGAAAATCCAAAATCTACCAAAGTCGGCGGAATTTTCAAAAACGGATGTCGGATTCGTAATCAGCGCACCAAATAACTCCCTAGATGATTTTGGACGAGGACATTTGGTCAACTTCGAAAATATCGATTTTCGATGACGTCGTCGTCCGGTCAGACTTGGCGAAGAGCGCCCCCGTCCTCGAGGAAATTTGTCAAAAAATCGGTATTCCCAGAACTGGCCGGTATTGACACCGTTCGATAGTGCTTTTCGAACTGTACAGAACTGTACCAACTCGTGTGTCAAAAAATCAAATTTGGGCGAGTAAAAGTAGAAGACACTTCACCGCTGCCCTCCGCAGCTCTAAAATGGCAGCTGGGACTAAAGCACGTTAGGCAGATGGGAAGTTATGAGCACTTCATCGTAAAGTACCTTAACTGGTTTGCTAGCCTACGCATTCGTAGGCCACTAGCATCGCGTGTTCCTACAGTGGTCGACTGAAATTGGAAAAATCGTGTCACACAAGGTTTACCTGCATATTCGCACCGCTGTAACTTTGTCCAATAATAAGCTAGTTGCTGTGTTTCAGCGCACCTATTGAACTTTCTACTGCTTACAAAATCCACAAGTTGGAGCTGGAAAGGTTAAAATGTGACAGAGTTATTGCGCTCAGAACACGCCCGCGCGTCCAGTTTAGCACAACAACGGTCGATGTTCTCCGCGCTCTTTCTCGCCCAGACTACAGTTCTTGCTGCTCCGTGATCGCTCTTCGCATTAGAGCGCATTTTTTCAGTTTCGAATATTTTCATGGCTCTACATGAACAGTGTATACCAAACGATGGAGCTCGGACTCCTGAGCTCAAATATATCTTTCGTTTTTGAAATGAATGAGTTTTAGGCGAGTTATATAAAAAAAATGACGCAAAAACCGCAAAATCGCTGTTTTTGCGGCGTCTATTCAAAAGACTCGTCCGGCACAGTATAAAGGTTGTTTCAATTCGGAAAAAACTCCCCTTGATTTCAAATGTCTTGGGCGAGCTTAAAAGAGTGTCCAATTTGACGTGAAAAGTGTCCAATTTGATTTGAAAAGTGTCCAATTCAACGCGAAAATGGTATATATTCATGATCACGTCAAACTGGAGACTTTTCAAGGAAACTAGTCACTTGAGATAAAACTGAACACCTTCCAAATAAGAAGTAGTTTCCCAGTTTGAACAAAGTCCTCTTTACAAAGGTAAAAATAAGATTTCCATTTGAAAGATTAGCTATAGTGAAAATTAATAATTCGCTTGTCCCCAAACGTGAATCCCCAAACGTGAACAACTATGGTTGAGTTGTCAAAAATGGTTTGTTTTTCTGGCTGATAAAATGATTTTGAACTTATTTCAAAGTGCAGACATTAGTAATTTTTTATGTGACTCGAGAATGGATCGCACCGAGCATTCGTCTGGGTGCGACTTTCATTTTATTGAAAGCAAAAATTCTGTTTGTGTTAGTTTACGCGCTAGTCGACGGTAAATCCATCTTTAAAAATACAATAATTATTCAGAGAAAAGTGCTTTTCAGTCTAGTAACATTCGTAGGTTCTACACGTGCATTAATAGCAAAATTCGTGAGAAGAACTCGGTCAGTTCTCTTGTCGAGTGAGGTATCATGGCAACCTCCTATAGAGAAAGCTGATGTTTCAGCAAACCAATTTGACAAAATCTTCCAAAAGGAAAAAATGGCAGAATTGAGGAACAGTTCGATCCACATCCTTTTGAGTCGATGAAGGATATTCCATGATTTGATGAGAATCACCTCTATGAGCTGACTAATAAGTGGCCTAACTCTTTGTCGGTGACCCCGGATTTGATACCTTTATGTTTCATTAAGTGGCTGTTATCATATGCGGTCCTCTTTCCTACATCTTTAATCAATCACTGAGGTAAGCGAGATTGCTCAACGTTGGTAGCACCGCTTCATCACCCAAATTCTTAAAAAAAGAGCCAGCCAGCAATACTGGTAACCTTTGATTTTAATTTGTGGGTGTAGAAAAGGGTCCTGGGTGAACATCGACGTAGCCAGCTACCACCAACACGCATGACAAGCATGGCCGAAACACCGGAGCGCAGAACTGTCGGTGGGTTCGCTTATAATCTGCACTCAAAAGAAAAGTCACGGGTGGTATCCTTTTTGTATAATATTTTATATCAGTTACCCACTTTCAATGTACCATCTCGGCTGCATGTAACATATAACGGATGGCTGTCAAAGAGGACCGATTTCTCTAACGGTGATTGCTCACTGTTGTCTTCCTCCTCACAGTCATCAACAGGTGTGCAGTCGACATCCACCTCCTCATCGAAACGCACTTATGAAACCATTTAGATGATACGTGTAGAAAGGTCTCATTTTCAATATTTATTTATTTATTTATAACCGCACCTTAAGTGCGTTCATAAAACGGTGAAATAACAACCTAGCATTATGGTACCTCTAACCGATACCGCCTCTTCTTCCTGACAGTCGGTGTCTCCATAAATGGCATTCAGGAGGAGTTCTTTAACGGCACTCGCTCTCTCTCCTTGTCGGAGCAGTGAAATCCGGTGTGAAGGTGGAAAGTAGTCGGCAACAACACGTCCAGGTGAGAACGACATCTGTAGCACACTTATGTACCGATATGGCCCGGGTCCACAATATTCAACCGTAAGATGAGCGTATTTGTGTGCAGTTACGGTATCGTTGGTGATTCAATGACATATGGTGGTGGTACGGATATTCACAGTTGAAAAACTAGCACATATGAAGGCGCATGTAGCGAACCTTGGTTTGTTGTAGGCATTGGTGGTCTAAAATTGACTCGTGTGATCATAAGAAAGTGTAATAACAACAAACTAATACATGCAAAAGCAATGGTAGCACTCGGACTTGAACTGAAAAGCACCCGGTGTGCTCCTATGAGGTGGTAGCGCTCCCAGCTTTGCCACCGAGGCAGACCTCGTTGGCTGCCGTAGAAGTTGATAGTAGTTGCGCGCACGCTTTCAAGCCATCTTCTCAAGTCTTTAAAGAAGCGTTCAGCAAAAACTAACTGTGGTTCTAGACCCCCCTCAGAGGGCCCTACCTCCTGCCAAAATAGCACCGCAAAAGCTCACCATGAGTTGGGAACCTTTACTCGTTAGTTCCCAATGGTACAATTAGGCTAAACTATCTCATAGCGCGTCTTGAAATGCAAAGCATTGCCCTGCTCATTTCTATTCGAGGAATTCTGACCAAAATTCCTTCTAGCATAATGTACGATCTGCAACAAAAAACATGTCGATCAGTGGAGAAAGGGATAGACGTTCGTACGAATCATATCGTTTTAAGGATGTGCCAGACATTCAACTTCAGTACGATTTTTTAGCTCTTTGAAACTATGTGTGGCATAAGCATGGCTTCCAGTGACTGGTTAATGAAAAGCCAGTGCTTTAAGAATTCCAAATAATTCCATAACGGCATTTAGGTTGACGGGTAGTTGTTGAACAGCTACTGTAGAGGTAGCTGTCGACGGGCTGTGGGTCCTATACAGGTATACAAACTTATCGTTAATTCGGCTGATGCTTCTGCACAACCATCTTATGAGTCTGAAAAAGACAAGCAAAGCTTAAAGGAGTACTCGTGCGGGAATTACAACTGGTTGCGATAGTTTCTTAAGCTAATGGAAGGATCAAATGAAAGAGGAGGAGCAAAACAACCAAACTGAGAATGACTGGATACTGCCGAAAGGCTGATAATCCACCCTAGGATGTCAGTGAGTGAGGTGCATGACTCACATCTTTCTCTATGATAAGATGTTCACCTAGTTTTCTCCTGTCTTCGTAAATCCTTCACCTTTTTCAATCAATATGAGACTACTGTAATTGAAATGCTCACTGGATTAGTAATGCCTCTGACTTTTTTGGCCTTACACAAGCTTTCAGGAAGACGCCTGCGGCGTCAGAGAGAGGTCTATTTGACAACGTTGGTTCTACAACAAGACGAACCTATACTATCATTCTCCCTAAATACAACTATCAGCAAGCAGCAAACTCCCCAAGTACAACTTCCCCTCACCGAAGCAATATAGGGAAAATTTTGCTCGATCTGGACGAGAATTAATGCTAAAGCTGATTAAAGGGTAAACAAAAAACGACTCTTTTTAACGACTGCCCCATCTAGACCCAGAAAATCCGTAGATTCTATATTTAGTGACTCGATTGCAACTGAAAAACATGATCAAAGGATACAGGACGACGTTAATCAGTAGAGAGCGCCACGCACTCCACTCCTGCGGGATATTGTGCTTACGGTGTAGATAAGTACTTGGCTAATGACTAGCGGTCAGTGGTCATTATCTTTCCCAAGCAATTCTGGTACCAACTCACCAAGCTTGAAAGGAGGGAAAGCTTTGTTGTCCTGCACGAGAAATCCTAACTAAGAACGTTGGTTCGGAGCGCATGCCACAGTTGGTGCCTCCTCCGACTGCAGCAAGCGTCTCGATAAAAAAACACCAGTAAGTTCATTGAAATTGCCTTATTCGACATGAAGCGAGGACAGTGTTACAGCCTCGATCTACTATTCGAGAAAGATTGGTTTAAAACCTTGTTGTTTCTTTGTTGTTGTTTGTTGTTCTTTGTTGTTTGCTCGTTATCCGTTTTCCCGTTATCCGGCTATTTTTTGGAAAATTATCCATTATCCGTTATCCGTTATCCGGGTTTCAAAATTTTATTATCAGTTCATCTTTGATTGTAGCCTTCATAGAGGAGAAACTACCACTATATAATTAAGTGAGCGGTCGATGACGTTTGAGTAATCTAAAGGGCTCCGCACACTTTTGCGGCATTGCCGCAGCCCTATCCTTCAACACGGGGCAAGGACGCAGAGGCCGCCGGCAACGGCAGCCGGCGCCGTTCCGCACCCGCACACCTTTGCGGCATTGCCGCATCGTCGGTGCGGCAATGCCGCAGGCGAGACTGTCTGCGCTCTAGCCCCGATCGCGGTGGGAAACTCAAATGAAGATACACGCGTCCTTTAAGTTAGCTGATCGATAGAGCCAATCAGCTGATTATTTTTCGACGCCTCGTTCAAGAATATTGCTCTTTTCTCGTATTCCATTAATTGGGAGCGTAAATGCAGCAGTATTTTAGTTTTATCCCTCATTTCTAGCACATAGAAGCAGATCTTTTCAAGAGCCTCAGCTACAATGAAGAGAAAATTGAATTGAAAAAACCGAAAACGGTTGTCGATAGGCGATTTGAGGACGTAAGCGTTTTGTCCCTCTGGTTTCCTGCTTCACTGTAAATTCTTGGGTGCTAGGTTAATACAAGTTCATGGTAAAATCTAGTAGGAGGTCCGTTACTTGGAGTATATAGGCGCATGTTTACCGTTATGAAGGAACCATGACAAACCGTCGCCTGCTATAAAGAAATGGAGTACCAAACGCTGTCGGCAAAGTCAGTACTCGGTTCAAGGAGCGCATCGTTTTCTAATCCATGATTCGTCGAATGTTCTAGCGTTTCGGAGTCGGAGATACCTCCTTCAATGGTAACCGAGATATTGTCAGCTGATTTGATTCGGGCGCGCGTTGCTCACCGGAGCGCGGTTTCCTTAGGAGCGAGTAGGTCCCGACTGGAGTGCGACGGCGCCGTGGGAGGAGCGCCGCAACTTGAAGGCTCCGCCCCACTTTTGCCGGCTGCCGGCTGCGGCAACGCCGCAGAAGTGTGCGGAGCGCTTAACCGAAGTGAGATACGCCGCATCGTGCACAGCGGAGGCGGTCGACTGATCTGACCTGCGTGAGATACGCCACATCACCTATGGTGCGGGCAAAATGTTCTATTGAACGTGTGATGTTTCTGCAGCAGGGAAAGCGCAGCCCTTTACTGCTTAACACAACAGCACCTACGAGCGTTTCTGAGCGTCCAGATCAGAAGCTGGCTTCATACCATTTGCATGAGACGAGCTTTAAAGGGCTAATGGTAGAAGAGGGACTTCGAGGGTGGAGAATCGACGGCGATCAGGAGGAGCGACCTGGAGGATGCATCAGGATGGGAGGGGTCGATAGGATGAACAATAGGGGGACTCGTTTAGGCAATAATGAGGGACCAGTAGAGAGTTACCAATAAGAGGGGGGATGTAAGGAGGATCAGCAAGGGGATCCATTACCAGTAAGGGAGACAGATTTAGAAGATATGACACCGATGTCGCGCAATGGGCGTTCGCTCGCCGTCGTCGTGTCGTGAACGTGGGAGGACTACTTAATTGGGGTAGAGTAGTAAGGTGGATCCCGAGGGGGGGGGGGGGGGAGGGGGATCTACTGGAAGAAGGGACCTGGAGGAGGGACCAGGACGGAGAACCAACCAGAAGGGAGCTGCAAGGGAATTCATACGGGAACAAGGAGTTTGCCATATGCATAGCCTCTTCATGTTCGACACAGCGGCTGCGCGCGCTTCTGAGCTTCTGGATAGGAAGGCGGGTCTGGAGAGCTTCTGGAAGACTAGTCCCTACGTCGCGCAACAAGCATCCTGATTCCGAATACGTGTCACCGACGTTTGCCATGAGCATGGGAGGACACTAAGGGGGTGGTGGTGAAGGGCGATAAGGGGACCTCTAATCGTAAGGGTGTACCAAGAGAGCGACCAGAATGGAAAGAAACAACTCGAAGGAGGGCCAGGACTGGGAAACCAGCAAGAAAAGACCGGTAGGGGTCAATAGTGAAAACAAAGAAGTGGTTCAGGAGTTGGGACCAGGAAGGTGTGGGACTAAAGAGGGGGAGGGAAGATCAGTAAAGGCCGTCCAGCAAATAGATTCAGTAAGAAGAAACGAGTGAGGGGAAACCTGTCTTCGGAAGGCATGTCAACGATATCTGGAAATGCTAGCTGTTGAGCATGAGAACGGTTGCGGAGAAGCAACCTGAGGGGCAGAAGTACTGCGCAGCACAAACCAATGACGTTAATGGCCGGTCCGGAGAGAATGTCTTTAATGAAGGTACCGAAGTGGTGAACGGCTTGATACCGATAAAGTACGCACCAGATCTTAGATGCTAGCGAATTTTATGTTTTACAAAAACTACTTTCCATAGGTCAAGGATGCTGCAAAGTCGCGCGAAGCGCGCAAGTGCAAGGCACGCCGTTAGGCGTGTCGGAGCAATTGTGTCTAGATAGATCTGGAAGGCGTCCGTTTCAATCAGGGGCCGGATTCATCACCAACTTACGTAACTTTAACGGAGATTTCTGAGCGAAAAGCTCAGATAGCGCGGCTTATCGCTCACCACATCGCTTGATGAACTGCGTTATCTGAGCTTTTCGCTTACAATTCTCCGTTAAAGTTACCTATGTCTTTGGTGAATCCGGCCCCTGGAAGGCGTTTATTTTGGTTTCGAATAGGTTCCAATTTGACTTAAAAATTGAACCTTCGATTTCCACTTCATCTATTTCAAAATTGCCCGAGATTCCTAATGGATGCATTATGGTATGGTATGTGAGAAATCCCGAGCAACTTTAGGAGACAAATGGTTGAGCCGGAAAGGCTCGTGGAGGCCTCCCTTCAAGCTGAATAGCGCCCTGTTTCATTCTAACATTGATTGATTTGAGAATCATTTTTCATTTTCTGTTTTGTGGTGATTTTTCCGCAAAAATTTCTCTTCACGTAACTGGTTTGTATAGCTATAGTCAGTCTGAGCACAGCAAATTTGCAGATGGATCTCCGGTCGAACGAAAATTCCAAAAGCAAAATCGGGTGAAAATTTCGACAAGTCGTCAAGCCAGCTCTTAACTGAAAATGCTGTTAAGTCTTTGAATCGTTAACCGCTAAGTGTACAGCTGGCTGGGAGCTCCTTTTAATGTACTGGCAACTGCAATTAGTGCGCGGCCAGCGCTCCGGATTCGGGAACTCCACTGCGTGCCGAGCAGCACTTGTGGGAGTGGAGCAAGCGTTCGGGCTCGGCGACTTCCGCGAAGGTGAAGAGGATCCGAGGGCTGAAGTGGCAATCAAATAAGTGCTGTGGTTGAGTGGCCAATCAGACAGAGTCGATCCGGAAATCGCCGGAACTGCTGCGGTCACCGCCAGCAGCAGATTGCCCCAAGGGCGCGGCGCGCGCGGACGAGTCGCACTCGCTGCGGCACCGGACGGCGGCTCGACGAGCGCAGTTTAGCCAATTAGCGTCGCCTAATTACCGCGACAAACAACAAATCACGAGCAATTGCCCACCAGGTCAAGCAAGCGCCTCACGTGCGAGTGCTGGCGCCCGGGCGCCGGAGAGAACAGCGGGTCGCTGGAATATTCATTGCAGAGAGTCACCCGACACGAATGCAGAAACGGAGATCGCGGAGAACCGGAGGCGCGGACTGGCCGGTAGGCAGAGCGCCGGAAGGCTATTGGTCGTCTGCCAGCAGCGAGCTGATGGAGAAGTCACGTCTTCTGCACGGCGGCTGATGCAGTTTGACGTCCTGTACGGGAAACGGAAATGCTGGTGACGGATTGGGCGAATCGTCCGACGACTCGCCTTCGGGCACAGAGAGACCCATGTGCCGCCGAACCTGGAAATAGTCAGCTAGAAAGGTCATTGTTTCAAACAAACTGACTGCTCTTTGTTGAAGCTGTTAGTGAACGATGTGCATCGAAGATGCAAAAAAAGGACCTGAAGAACGATCTTGAGGATTCTCTCTTTCATGTACCAAAATACCTCTAATTTTCCCAATAACACTAAGGGTACTAAATTCTGTTCTCCCTCTGCTTTCCGTAGCTGTTTTCGTTAATCATCTCTTATCGCTTTTCGCAGAGCTGTGTTTCTTACCTTTCTAAGTTTACTATTTTTCGCTATTTGTTGATTCATTCCTTTGTTCTGCTCGTTATCTTGTTGATTTTACTGACACTCTTTCTCGGTGCGATGGTGAGCGTGCTCACGCTGATCGCTATACATGTGCTTGTACCACATGTCTCAATGAAATGAAATGAAATGAAACCATACATAAGTGTCCCAACAGAGGAGCACACCAGCTCGCAGTAGCACTTTAAAGTGAGACGTTTACCATGAGATGCAGCCTCGAACACTGATTCTAAATATGCGTTCGTGGCTGCTCCCGGTGACTCATGGCTTTTGCAGTTCACGAAGGAAGGCTTCACACCCTCAATCGAAGTTCTCCATGTGCAATCGCTACAAAAGAAACATCGCACGAAAAAGACCACATTATTTTGTGTGTTGATCACGTTTATGGTGTTCTGTCATTACGGCTCAGTGCGACAGCTACATATAGGCAATAGAATACATGCTAGGTGCTGATGAAACCTGGACAGGATTTCGCAACAGGTTTGCTTCTTCTGTAAGACGCATATCTTGTCAGTGACCAACGCTTTAAATAACCTCCTTAGCCCTACCCCACCCCCCCCCCCCACCCTCGTTGGGTGAGTTCCGTGATTCTGTTGCGCCACCGTTAGTTACACACCCGTTCCCATCGAAGGGATAGTATTCCTCCTCCTCTGTCACAGCCCAAGTAACCCCCGCTGAGTGAATTGGGATCAAAGATTTCACGACCCTGGGATTGTGATCGTGCAGTATTGCCAGCGGATGTGGTTTCGTTCCGGCGAAGTTTTTGCTGAGACTTCACTTGGAGAGCTCGGACTCATCGTGTGGGATGTTCTCTAGGAAGCTCAACTACACAACATCACCGGGAAGTCGAGCCCCAAACCGTCGGCTTCCCAATCCACTGCTCGTCCGTCGGTGGCGTTTGCGGCCTAGCTGAGCTCACCGTCTGTGATTGAGCGACTTCCAAGCGTTGAGCGAAGAGCATGTGGTCCGCACCTCCGTTTCCCGACGTCCGTCACGGTTATGTGACACACGTTCCGAGTCATCTTTCGAAACAACGTGCCGATTCAAAGTCCCATTTCGACGTGGTGTCCCCCAGTTGTGTGAGCTTAAGTGAAAAGAGAATGTGCAGCTTTGAAGTTTCAAACCAAAAACAATGAGTCACTCTAAAGCAAATGGCCAACCAAATGCATCATATCAATTTTCGCCAGCATATAAACATTGCTCACGAACGCTGTTATATAACAGGAATCGGACTGAAGGCTGAAATACGATAACAGCGGCTTCAGCTCGTTCCGAAACACCTACTAAACTGAGTGAAGCTGTGTGGGCAACCATCAAGAACGACATTGCTTCTTCGAATATCTGTCGCGAAGTTCGTGCGACACGAGATTTTTCATAATTTAGCGTGGTGGATGGCGTACAGAAGCCGTTGCCGTTTATTCCCATTACGCTCTGATGGGAGCCTGAGCAGAGATGTGCGGAAATTTATTCGAGAAAAGCGGAAAACGAAATATGGAATGGAAGAGCTCAAAAATGGGCAGAAGCCGGAATGCGATACACGGAAACGGAAATAACACAAAACTCGTTACTTCGTTTAATTTTTCATAATTATACATCCATAATGGTAGTAATAACGAAGTTATCGTTAGCGAATTTAGGAAACAGGTAAGGCAGCATTGGACTCTTTCCGGCAGAATATAACAAAAAATTCTTGTATTCGTATCATTACCAAGATGAATTTTCAATCATTACTAGCGTGTCAATTTGAAGTTTATGCAAAATCTTTCTGTATGTGGAAAGAAAGTCTTTTAAACTTAATGAATCCAGCTGACGACTAGGATGTCAGAGATTTCGCCAATCAAAAAATAAAGATAAGCATGCTCTGGATAAGGAAATTGATTCTCCATTCAATCATGAAACCTCTGTGGTCTCATACTATTATCTAGTACATCGTTTCAAATGAACAAAAAAGAATCCAATTTGGTTTTCACACCGTTTTGACATCAGGATGCACCTATAGTTAATCTCTTTCCTCAGCCTTCCGTTTATGTTCAGGAGGTGAACGAAGGCAGTGCAAAACAATCGTTGAGGATGAGTCACCATTTCCGTTCCGTCTTCCGGCCCAAAAGAGGCCGGAACACGGAGCGGAAGGACTAAAAACGTCCGAAAACCGGAAATCGGAACACGCAAACGGGAATTCCGCACATCCCTGATCCCGAGAGAAGGGCGGTATACGTGGGGACCAGGTTGCTCGCGAACCACCACATATCTCATAACTTCTATTCTGTCAGAAGTGTTCCGTTCTCAGAAAATGTGCCAGATATGTAGTTTGTCTGGCCGTGTGAAATGACTCTCAAAAAGGTGCTTTTTAGGAGTATTGCTTTTACTCTCACCTCCGGAGTCACAAAAAACAGGTCACCTTTCTGCTGTCATGAAAAATTGTGTTGAAGTTTTGCGGATGAGTTTGTAGATTGTATGTATTCTAGGAACCCCCCCCCCTCTGTTTTCCACGAAGAAATAACACTTACATTTATTCTGAACAACTTCTCAAAAGCCGGGAAGATGCACTAGGTCAAACTAACGATTTCAAAGTTGGAGCTATAGACGCGAGAACAAATTTAGGAACTCAAGGGAAAGGCAAGCCCCACAAGCATGCACCGAAGCTTCTGCACTCGTCATTTCTCGGAGAAAGCTATGGGCCTTCAAATACAGGCAAGCCGTAAGGGGGGGGGGGGTGTCGAACATTGGAAATTCCACAAGTTCATTGTGGGAAATGTAACAATTTATATGCATCTGAAGATACAAAGTAGAGCGAGAAAGAGATCTTCAGATACATATAAATTTGAGCCGTTTACAGTTGCGGTCTGAGAGGATCTTCCATTACAACAGCAGACGTTCTTTGTAGCAGAAGGACCCGGGGACCATAAATACTTTGCGAAGAAGAATTTGCGCACACACAATGGCACCCCAGTCACAGCTGATGCGGCTACTTCTGCGATAGCTGAAACGCTTTGTATCCGTTACAACGTCTCATGAAACCTCACGCCCACGCGTTTTGGAGCTGGGGCTGGACAAACCCACAGTAAGTAGTCAAGCAGTTGCTGGGTGTGGTGTGTGGTGTGCGGACATCACATTCGACAACTTGCCACTGCGCTCCAGAACTGTTTGCTTTGCGCCTCATCCGACGTTATCATCTTAGATAATCATCTGGGGAAGAAACCCGGAAGCAGTGCGCGTCCGACTCTCGATGAGTCTTAGCAGCTTCGGGGCTGCAGCTATTTGAGGTGCTGTTACGGCCTGACCAGGTTTGGTACAGAAATGTGTTGCGGCCTACGCATCGGCGCGTGTTATCGCCTTCTTCAGGGCCTGAAAATGGAGAGGTGCTATCTGAGAAGCTAACCGGGTACTTATGAAGCAAAGGGCCCGTGATGCCGTGGGGTTGCCGGCAAACATGTTAACGCGGCAACCCCACGGCACCACGGGCCCTCTGGTTCATAAGTACCGCTAACCGAATACCTTTTCATTCCGAACAGAAGCTAAGCGGCCACTAGAACGAAAAAGGTCTGAGTCATTGGGACCACCCGCTAGGGCGTTGACCCAGAGCTCAAACCCGCAGGTGTTGGCGTGCGTGTCAGCTCCTGTTCCAGCTACGCACTCGCCTTCCCATGGATCTGGGGAGTTCGACCCAGTGTAAAGCGCTCCAAGAGATCGGCGCACCGAAACGAGAGACGCGCCACGGTCAAGTTCGGGTTCCCTCCTAGTTGCATTGCGGATTTGGTGTGCTTGATCCGACACGACTTCAAAGGTAACAGCTCGGTTGACAACGTTGCTAGCATCACTTCCAGGACCAACATTGGCTTGTGCACAGGGCCGCTGTTGTTCTGAGTAATCAGCTGTTAGGAGGCACGGTATCCCAATGGCACCCTCACGCAGAAGCCAGTGTCGATCCGCAAGTGAGTTCTGCGCCTTGACCGCGGAAGCGCCTCACGGCAGGCCGCCACCGCGTTGAATCGTAAGCTGTTGGGAGTCGAGCACCTGATGCCTCGGATTCCCCGCATCCTGGTCAAATTCCTTTGGACTCTTCTCTATGCTGGTCTGCATCATTCCCATTGCACTGCCTTCTCTAGTTCCACGACGCACGACCCTGGCTGCATTTCTGCATGTTTCTGGTTACAGTACTTCTGGAAGCCGCACTGGGCCACCTCTCGTGTGGGCTTTGGCGTTTTCCCAGGTCTTTTGCTAAGAGAAGTAAACTGAAGGTAAACTGAGATCTACATCAGTGACGGCAGGAAGTCGCACGCGCTCCATTTTCTCCTCATTTTGGTAGCATTCAGCGATGAGTTCGCTTTTTTCAGTGAAACTACTTGCTTTTTCCCTGACGGCGCGAAAATTAGGAGAGTTAGGAGCGTGCTTTCAGCGTGCAATTTGCCGCTCGTTCGCTCGTTTTAAGGAATCGCTTTATCTGTGAAAAAGCGGCGAGCCTGTTTCATTGCCTCAGTGAATTTCCACTCGTTGGCACATCGCGGATGAAATCCTCTGCAGAGTCATCGCAGATTCGAAGCAGTAGCCGTTTCTCAAAGCGATGAGCAGGAACGGAACACAAATCCTTGCTCATGGACCGTGCGTCTGCATTCCCCTTCATATTCAAGATTGCATGGAATGCCTGCAGATGCCCATCACCTTTGTCGTCGGTCTACGCCCAAGTTGTTACAAAGTATGCAGCCTCACCTACAATGGCGTCTACCCATCCATCTACACCAGCATCTCTTGGCAGTTTTCGGACCCGTTCAGAAAGTGCGTGAGAAGTTGGATGTCTAACCTAAGAAAGCAAGCGTACCTTTCTTTGGGCCCTCCGTCGCCTGAAATCCCCTCTCTCAAAGTCTCGGAGACATGCCGGATGTACAGCCCAGTAGTGACCCTAAATGATAGTGCTGAGAGCAGTAACTACGTTTCGGGTCGATACAGAAACAGCTGTCCGCACCTTGCCGTTAGCCGCTCGACCTGCCTTGACGAAGCAATCGTTGAGACTGAGATTATGCCTGATGCTGTTTCTCCAGCCGGACCCGCGAGTGCGGAAGTACGGGTAGTGGATCATTATCCACTCGTACACCTGAAAATTTAGAGCGTACGAAGCGCGTCTGCTGAAAACGGGGAGAAGGAGCTCACCTCGCTGAGGACCATCTTCTTGTCGGGGGACGAGAGTATAGCCATCGCAATAAGACCGATGTAGGAATGCTGAGGCTTCGGCTGATCGAGCATCGGAAACAGTGTGGAGGGATCGAAGAGGTTTCGTGGTGACACCAGGTCAGTCCGGAGTGGTAGACTGCACCTAGCGATGTCGTGGCGGTCCAGACCGAAAAGCGCCCTCTGATAGCCTCGCAGAGCCTCGACACACAGCCTGTCCATCCCTGAAAATGGCTACCCACCGCATACTTGAAGTACTCCGGAGCAAACGGGCGTATAACGGCGTATAACAAGGAATGTTGCCAGGAGAAATTATTCCAAATTGCTCCTGCTAATCGCTGTATTTGGTGCAGCCGTGACGCTAATAATCCTCAAAAGCTCCGTTTTTGTCACTGCGGAAACGAATGTCGCAATCCGAGACAATTTCCCGAGAAGGGCTGCTTCAAACCCACGGGGTAGGTCGACAGCTTTTCTGATGCGGCTCAGGGAAACGTGCATGGCGCAAACGTCGTGGCAGCCGCCGCCATTGCAGTAATAGGTGATCGTCTGTCAGAAGGAGGAAACAATTTGGCAGTGGGCGATGGGCGCGAAGGACCGCGGATACCTTGACAAACAGGAAAAACCGTCCACTCTGTTACGACGAAAACATCCACCCAGCTTCCTGCAGAATTCGCGAACGAGCGGAGCGGAAAGAGCAGAACTTCCTGAGCAGAGCGCGCGACAGAAGGAGCGAGCCGGGCCCTTGGGCGGCTGCGCGTTTGTGTTATAAGCGGTTTGCGTGTGAAGCCGATACTTAAGTGCTGTGCTGGTTCACAGAAGATTTCTGTGAAACGCTTCTCGCGGGGCTTAATCGAGGAAAACTCAACAATGAGGTGATTCTGAAGCACTCTGAAGAACTTCGGCAACGCTCAAAGCACCTTTTCGCGACGGATGTTCGGAACTGCGTGGTTGCAGTACGAGCGGCAGCCGCGTAAACGCTTTCTGGTTCATGCACGTGTCGCAGTAGTGAACGGCTCAATTTGTCTCCAAAACACCTTAGATATTTTGTTGGGTATGCATGGATTCTATTTGCCAGTGCGTTCATGTACGTGTCTAAAAAACGCCTTAAAGTTTCGGTGACATGTAGCACACCAGGATTTGTTTGCCTTCAACATTCTGCTGAAAAAAAACACACACGGTGCAACCTTGTAACGACAAAAAAAACACTTTGGAATTCTAGTGGGCAAGCGCATAATGCACACCATGCGACGGTTTAGAGAAGCAACTTTTTGAAATTGGCATTCCCAAAGCCTGAAGTTAAGTTTAAATAGAATAAGAACGGATCATTCTGAGACTATAGGATAAAGGATCAGGGATAAAGGATTAAGGATAAAGGACGACGTTAATCAGTTCCTATTTGGGGTGCGCCTCGGGGTATCGCCGAGAAAATTGGAATGCGCATTCTGCCTGCGCAAATTTTCAAACATGCGTTTACCAATGTGATTTTTATGAGCACGTTGTGCATAAATAAGTAAGTAAATAAATAAATAAATTGCGGATTGTGATCGCCTGCCGGCCGAACAAGTCAGTGTTTTATCACTCCCATTCAAGTCTGGAACCAGTTCACCGACCCCGGAGGGATGGAAGGCTTGGTTGGAGGAGGGAGGCTAGAACCAGGAACCACAATTCGGAGTCTCCCCAGAGCCGGCGCATACTCCGACTGCGCTTACCGCGCCTAGGAGCGCAGCTGTGCTTTAAACGGTGCCACGCGAAGTGAACGTTCCCAGGAGGTTGCGAGGACCTCCACGAAGGGTATCCCTCCCGCCTCGCCAGGTGAGGCGAAGCAGAGGTTGAGCGGCGGCGCCGGCGGACCGGTCATTCCGAGGCGGTTGGCGCCAGAGTCGCCGGCCGAGCCGGCCTGCCCTGGCGAGGGCGGGGCCGGCCATTGTGCTCGCCGCAATCGCATTAGACGAGGAGTACGGTAATGAAACGCCGCAATCGCATTGCGACGTCGCGCGAGGCGCTGATTGTTTGAGGCGGCAAATTGTCCACTTAGCCGCCGCCGTTGTTGTTCGAAGTCGCTGACAAAGAGATGAGCAGTCGCACCAGTCAGCGAACGAACGGAGGCATGTCGAGGAGGACGTCGCCACCGCCTCGTGCGCCCACAACGACAGCGTTTGGCGTCAGCGAACCCTTTGGGGTGCGCCAACTGCTCAGATCTCCAAAATGGTAGCAGTCGGCATTAAGCAGTTCCTATTTTGGATGCGGGATGGGTTGCAGGCGCGTGGTAGCGCAGGCAAAGGAGGCGCCGACTGTGGTGTGCGCTCCACGCTCCTGGTTCGGGTTTCCCGCCTGGGCCATTCAAGCCCTCCATCCCTCAGGGATCGGTAAAATGGCGCCAGATTCGCGCGGGAACGAGAATACACCGACTTATTCATCATTGCCTAGGCGAAATACGCATTCAACACCTTCACGATATCTCGTACAAGTAGGGTGGGTGGCGCATTCCAAAAGACCAACGTCATCTTTTCTCCTTTATGCGGGACGATTTTTCTTTTGGACCCCGAGGAAGCGTTTTGAATGTGTATTTGGTCTACATAGTCACTTACAGCGGGCAGTCGGTGAAGTCTCAGTGTTTGTTGTAAAACCACGTCTCCCAGGTACAGGGTCAATGTTGAGGTTCGAGAGTCGGACGGGTGGTCGCTCTGCGGTCACGCATCAGGAAACGAACCGTACTGTGTCGGTCTTTAGAAGACCATTCACTCGTATTTCTTTGAGCATTTTGGTGATTTTTGTTCCTCTTTGCAGGCGTGGCTTCGACAACGTGGAAAATCGCGCGCAGCTTTGTCTGTTGAAGAAGGCACGTTATGAGCATGGAATTGAGTCGTATAGAGTTTCAAATGCTGCTTTTCTGCAGCTAAAAAATAAGGAGCAATCTTCGAATCATGCAGAACGGACTCAATTCTTAACCGGATCTAGCAAAAAGTGAAGGCACAACACATTTTTCTACCAGAAGGGGAGACGCCTAGTTCTGAAACACTACTCCAACAAACCGATGCTAATTGCTAATGGTGATTTAAGTGCTTCGTAAGAAAGCCGTGCTACATCACAGCCAGACAAAAAACGAAGGAAATCAACGATTTCGACGGCAGCGAACCCCTTCAACATGTGGCTTATGGTACAAAGAGGTTTTGAGCTCTCTGGATTTTACCCTTAAAGGTTGTGTCAGGTGTGCGAGTCCCATGCAGTGTAATGTTTTTGCATGTCTTATAATCATTCGGTGCTTGGTGGGCATAACCTATCCAACGCTTCGAAGTGAATTATTTCTCTAAAGACTGCCGAATACAATACCGCTCGTAATTCGTGTACAGTCAGCGCTTTGCGACAGATTTTTCCGTCGCAAATCGTCGCACTCGCATAACCTCGTTCATAGCGATCCTCTTAAAGTAAAGCTTGCACCAAACGATGTCGCGCTTCAGCGCAAATCCAGAATGTGAAAAAGTTATTTTCGTTAAGAAGTGACCTAGTTGTAGACAGCTTTCCTTGGAGCGGTCGTTGATTGTATTTGTATTTGTATCATCAAATTCGTCTTCTGCATGCTGTAGCCGTCAGAATGATAGAAAGCTCCACAAATATAACTGAAATTAGATTTGTTCTGCAGCAGATTCGAGAAACTTTATCTTCACATTTTGGTCTTCATTTCGCCAGCCAGCGACCTTCTTGTGTCTTTATGAGCAGTATTGAGCAACATTCGTATACCATCGTCACACATATTGGGTTTCCTTATTGACACAAATATACAGAATTTCAGTCGAATATTTGATCACAGTACATTTTATGTACAGAATGAGCAGTCAATAAGGTTTAATGCTAATATTATGACAGTGTGGAGGTACATCGATGCAAATAGTGTAAAGAGTTCAAAGAGAAATAAACATGGGATACATTCTACTGGAGAAATAGGTTATCGATAAGAAGGTTAGGAGCCTTGAGAAGTAAGAAGGGGGAGGGAATTGGTGAAAAGTTAATGTAGCGCTGGAACGAGCTAGTCGTTTTCCACCTTCCTGCTTGCACGACGCTGACTTGTGATACATCTGCGCTAAGGGATGAAGAAGCTGCTCTCCCTCTAAAGGAATGTGAAGTGATATGAAGGTGTTTGAGCTTCGGGAAAGACAAGAGTTGTCGTTGTTTGTCGTTGTGTTGTCCAACGTTGTTTTAGAAAACGATAGTTTTGTGGACGCGGACTGAAAGAGGAATTTATTATCCTTGGTGCCGTTCTTATATTTTTCCCAAAGCTGCCGTTCCGTTTGGTTTAGTTTGAAAGGTACCCTGAACCCGCGACTAGATTGATCTGTCTTAGATCTCCTGATGGTAAGGAAGAAAGTATTATCTGTTCCTTCGATGACATCCCGTACTAAATGACCTTTGGCCTCGCTTATGCAGGGGAAGGCATTGAATTGCAAAAGAGCAAAGGTTGCAGCTTGTGTGATCTTGGCATCGCTGCTTGCTATTATGGTGTGCTACCCGTCGCTGCTATGGTGCGCATAGATTTAAGATCAATCTTGTGCTTGTCTTTTGGAGGGCTACAAGTTCTCCTCTCTGATTCTAGTCTTGCTGCTTCTGTTTCTGTGCTTAATCCCGGGAGCGTAGAAAAGAAGAAACTATAGGCAGGGATTTTTGACGTCCGTTGGCAGCACAGTATGCGAGGTGGAAGTTCCTAAGTTGAGGAAGAGGAACTTTGTCCAATGAAGATTCATTCTTTCACTTTGTGAATCGATCAGCCTCAGACTTGTAGCTCTTTATGGTTGCCGGTGATTTGTCAGAGGGTATAGCGTTAGCCCAGGTTTATACTTGCGCCGCCACTCAGCGCGGACCACGATCACCGTAGATATCGATTTTTTGCGCCGCCCGTTCGATATGTACCTCAACCATCCTGCCGCGCCGGGTGCAAGTTTAAACTAGGGCTTAGCCCCGTTTACGTTCCGACGCCGAGCGACACGACGTCACGCATTTCGGCCAAACTGATCGATCGCGTCGCCTGATCAATGTGGCCACAATACGTGGCGTCGTGTCGCATCGAAGTATAAACGAGGCCTTACGGATAACAGCAGCGATATCTGGTAGCCCTACACTCGTTGACTCAGCGACTAGGAGGTCTGCCTCAGTAAACTTTTGAGATGAATAGGTCTTTTTATTATATAAATGTTTCTAAAAATTTATTTTACTCCAGTGTTATTGGTCGGGTGGGTTGGGCGCACCGCTTAGTATATTCACAGAAAACTTGGTGACTTTATGGCTGCCCTACGAGGGGCGTGACTGTGAGCGTGATCTCAAGTCATCAGATGACAGGCGGTCCCGCTGCCTTCCCTATCCACTCTGGAGATGGATAGAGAGTAGGGGAGATAAATAGTTCAAAACATAACTTATACCTCCGTTGCACTCTGGTATAAATACCATTCTGAACCGTTGTTTCTAACAACGAGGTAGTGGGTTGCAAAGCCTGCGGACTAAAAACTGAGTTGTCAGTTTATATATTGTGCCACACGAGGTTTTTAGGTGGATCTTTATTCGCAAGGCCTGACGCGTTTCGACTTCACGTCGTCTTCGGAGGCCTGAACGTGGTGCGTAGGTTAGAATTGCACTCTACCCCACCAAGCGCCTTAACTGCCCTAGCATTTTCAACCTACACCCACGACCACAACCAGAGTCCAAATGGTAGAAACGAACCCACCATTGGATCCACCGCAGGGGCTGATTCGCCCACGTAATATCGTAACAATGCCGAGGTTTCAAGAAGAGAGAAGTTTGAGATTACTAAAAACTGAGTGTCCTGCTTTCCAAAGGATTTACTCTGAAATCAATCAGCAAGAAAGCCAATGGAGAATTGGAAAGCCTTGACTCGAATGCTCCCGAGATTGAAGAGTTTTCAAATAGTTTTGTGCCTGTTGGGAAAAATACACCATCTTTAATGAAACCGGTCCATTGATCGTTTATGGGTTTAATAATGGGGAAAATGTTGTGTTTCCCATAATGGGCATCCTAAGATTCCGAAAGAATAAAAATGTGATGACCATTTGAGTGTTTCAAGCAAGAGGGACACTGGAGAAACTAACCGAAGAACTCTATTGTTCCATGCGTTGTTGTTTGAACGCATCAATTCTGGCTGTTCGCGGGCATAAGGTGTCCGAGAAGGAGATGCTGCATTCCTGTCGTTTGCGAACATTTCGATATCTGGATATCTCCATCTGTTCGCAATTGTTCTGAAGATCTTATTACTCATTCTTCAGTCATCGTAATCAATTTCTTTACTCGCTGCGTCCGCCTCGATGTTGTATTCTCTTGGAATCTATTCCACATCTAGTGTTAGTTTCCTGACTCCCTCTATCTCCAAGATCTACTCTGCTGATTCATGCAGTTTAAGAGACTTACTGCCCTTCCTGCAAATGGTCACAGCGGCTTAGTTATTCGTGTATATTCTGACCGCCTTATTAGGAATTGTGGCTATGCTTTCTAGTCCGAATTTTATGGCATTTTATGGCACTGTTGTCTAGCAGTGCTGGATTCGCAAGACTATTCGTCAGGTAGTTCTCTGAACGTTTTACTCGTTTGGTCTCCAAGTATTAGCGCTCCTACTGCGTAAGCTGAAGCGTCAACCTTAATGACGAGAACGTTAGTTGCTTGAGGTGCGCATTGAGCAAGAGGCCCATAAACTTTTCCAGAAAGCCTGTTTTCCAGTATGTGAACTCACGTTGTTCCTCTCCAGAAGAAACCCTTTTGTGTTTCAGGCTGCGTTCGCTTTCTTGGGCTTTTGCAATCTCTCGGGATATTGCTCTAGTTTATCGTTCATCTAACAAAACATGAAACGATGACAATGTTTCTGACCATTATAGCTTTTCATGTAAGGTAGGCCTAGGATGTGATGAAGTAGAGGTCAATCGAGATTTCTGGCAGCGCGACAGGAGTTACACCCTCCCTGCTGGGGCGTGGTGTCAGGAGGTACATCGCTGTTCTGCGGACCGGAAACTTTTGTTTTGCGTGTCAAAGGTTTCGTAAGGCAACGGTTAGGCTCTTGGTGAAGCCTGCGGGTTAGGGGTGGATGAGCAAGGGGATATGAGGAAGAACGCACGCCCCCAGCAGGGAGCGAGTGTACCTCCTGACCGTCCCCCGAGATTTCTCTCTGCAAGTTCTGTCTTCAGACAGTCTTATACTCATTAATTCGAGGTTAATTGGGAAACCTAACCAAGATGCTGAGGTCTGGGGCAGCCGCCTTTGGACCAGGCGAAGTGCCACCCAGTGGATTGTTAGTCTTTTTATACAATTCATGCAGTCTTGATACAGTCGGATTTGGAATGTGCGTAGACAATGCGTCGTCTAGATAAATCGCAACTCGATTCCTTTCCTTCTCCATTTCTTTACGAATACTCTGAGTAATTTCCTAGTTATATGTGGAGCTGACAAAAGACCGAACGGAAGGCAGGAAAATTCGTAACAAGTTCCACCCCACGAAAACCAACATGAATCTCGAGAGACCGTCAAATTTGAGTTTTGGAACTTCTACGAACTTATTAAGATGGGTTAGGTCCAGAACTAAACGTAACTTTTTACCTTTTGCTACGGAAAGAGTGTGTACCTGAAGGTCTTTTACATCGGCATCTGGAATCATGGTTCTTGTGAGAGGAAAATTTGGAATCTCGTTCGTTACGAAATCACTGTGCTCGAGAGCAGATTTCCTGTTGCCAGAGAATTTGGAATAGGTGTTGGCAAAACCGAGAACGGGATCGAGTGTCCCGATGTAACTGTGGTCGGGACCAACAAAGAGACCACAGACATGCATTGTTCGTAAATGGAACCGGCCAATACTTGCATCGGGGACAATCGTATGCCCAGTGACCTTCTCTTCCGCAGGAGCAACATTGACTTTTCCTCCTGTAATCCTTGTAGCGTGCTCTTCTGTACGGCCTGCATGACTCGAATTTGCTCGATTTTCGAGTGGATGATTCTTCTCTTCGTGAGTAAGGAAATGCTCTCCTTTCTGGCTGTGGGGAATAACCTGATCGAGACATTGAAAATCAAGCGTATGGGAGAAAGCAGTGTGCCAAGCCGCTTCCCTTGCTGAAAAGGGCTGAATTTGAGTCAATAGTTTCTTCTTCATAGGTATTTCCTCCTCTCTTTTTGAAAATGTCTAAAAATTTGCTTAGACGTAGATCCACACCCTTGAGAGTATCAGTTTCTCTTCCAGGACCAAGAACTGAAAAACTTGGGGATGACTGTCTGCAATGACCAAAGTTTCGTTCCATATTTTGAGCTTCTCTATGACTTTCTCTCGAAAGTTTATGGACAAGAGCAGCATTTACAGAGTGTTGACGAAGGTATCCTTCCCTTTTGAAAGAAGGAACTTCTGATCAGGACTGATTTGGTACCAGATCTGCTTCTACGCACTGAATGATGAAATCTAGACCGCGAAAATCCAATCTAACTAAATGATCATGGCCATTTCTTCTCTGGTTGCTTCTGACGTCTCGTAAATTGTTCCATCTCCTTGATTGTTGTTGCCTTCGTCCATTGTCGAAAAGTTTAGGAATAATGGACGGAACGCTCAGTAGACTCACAGAAACCTGGATGACTTCATGGAGGCCCCTCAAGAAGGGCGTGACTGTGAGCGTGACCTCAAGTCATCGGATGACAGGTGTCTGGAGGTCCGGCTGCCTTCCCTATCACTCCTGGAGATGGATAGAGGGTAGGGAGACCAATAGTTCAAAATATAACCTTGATCAGCTACTCTTCTATTAGGTCATCCTAAAGTTTCCGCGTTTTCGACATCTAGTTTCAGATGGTCATAGCCTCTGTATTGAACAGCGTCCGCTTGTGCACGCTAACCCGCTGCTCGAAGACATTGGTGTCGAAGCGAAGGTTTATTAGCACAGTAGCTATAGCACCACGGTAGCACAATAGAGACGAGAAGTGAAAGAACGTGAATCACGCGGCTATTATGCAGCAGAGGTCAAATTGGACTGACCCGTAAATAGCGCGGGAGAGAGGCTAATTCCCTCTTCGCGCCAGACGGCAGCTAGGCATGCAGGGAAGCAGAGAGGTAATGAGAAACAGGCAAAAACAGCTCCAACCAACTAAAGAGATGAACACGGCAAAATTTAACTTAAATACAACACAATTGAGCGTCTAACAAACAAGTGCAGTACCGGACGCGTCTTTTGAATAGAAAAAAACGCAAAAACCACGATTTTGCGGCTTTTACGTCTTTTTGATAAAATTCGCTTAAAATCACCCATTTGAAAAATCAATGGCTTATTTGAGCGAGCTCTATCGTTTGGTGTACATATTTCATATGGATCTATAAAAATGTCCTAAATTGAAAACTTGTGCTCCATTGCGAAGGGCGGTCGCGGACGAGTTGTCAGTCGCAAACCGTCGCAAACCGTTGCATGCTAACAATTTATCCAATTTTAGGTTTTTTGAGAAACTCTTCAATTACAAGCATGTATGTACAAATTTATGGCGGAACAGTGTTCTTCACACCGCCCATACGAAGGGGCGGGGCAAGGGGCGCGCCCACCGCTTATTGAGGACCAGTTGTCCGAGTGCACAGGAACTAGGACTGAGGCGGGATTACCGGCGCTGATGGCGGATGCTAGATTATCACATCTGTATTTGCCAGAGAAGATGGTATTGAGTGGAAAGTTATCGAGTGGTATATTAGGGGTAACGGTAGGATCCTAAGCTGACGGAGCGTGCTACTACCAAATAATAGCTTCTGAGCGCATTATAGTCAGGATTCCGAAGAGTAAACCAACCCTCTACCAGTCCTTTGACCTGACGCAGTGTTCTGGAGGGCTATTTGGTCGTTTTCCTGCGACTCGATATTTAGTTTGCTTCGACTGAGAGTTTTCCGAACAAGACCCACCCCCACGACACTGAGACGGAAACTTAAGCGATACCTTAACCGACTCCTGAAGAGTCGTCGAACACTCCATCAGTCCTTTGGTCTGACGCAGTGTTCTGGAGGACTATTTGGTCGGTTTCCTGCGACTCGATATTTAGTTTGCTTCGACTGAGAGTTTTCCGAACAAGACCCACCCCCACGACACTGAGACGGAAACTTAAGCGATACCTTAAACGACTCCTGAAGAGTCGTCGAACACTCCATTAGTCCTTTGGTCTGACGCAGTGTTCTGGAGGACTATTTGGTCGGTTTCCTGCGACTCGATATTTAGTTTGCTTCGACTGAGAGTTTTCCGAACAAGACCCACCCCCACGACACTGAGACGGAAACTTAAGCGATACCTTAACCGACTCCTGAAGAGTAAACGAACACTCCATCAGTCCTTTGGTCTGACGCAGTGTTCTGGAGGACTATTTGGTCGGTTTCCTGCGACTCGATATTTAGTTTGCTTCGACCGAGAGTTTTCCGAACAAGACCCACCCCCACGACACTGAGACGGAAACTTAAGCGATACCTTAACCGACTCCTGAAGAGTAAACGAACACTCCATCAGTCCTTTGGTCTGACGCAGTGTTCTGGAGGACTATTTGGTCGGTTTCCTGCAACTCGATATTTAGTTTGCTTCGACTGAGAGTTTTCCGAACAAGACCCACCCCCACGACACTGAGACGGAAACTTAAGCGATACCTTAACCGACTCCTGAAGAGTAATCGAACACTCCATCAGTCCTTTGGTCTGACGCAGTGTTCTGGAGGACTATTTGGTCGGTTTCTTGCGACTCGATATTTAGTTTGCTTCGACTGAGAGTTTTCCGAACAAGACCCACCCCCACGACACTGAGACGGAAACTTAAGCGATACCTTAACCGACTCCTGAAGAGTAATCGAACACAGGACGTAAGTACCGTTCTCAGCACAATCTAAGCGCCTAATAAGTTAGTTTCGCAGCTACATAGTCTGCTAAATAAAAACTAGAACCTTAGATTTTCTCGAGGCGGAATATTAAAGGTTTAAGGAAATTCGCTAAAGCCAATTTTAAAGGCGTATTCCTATGTCTCTGTAGTTGATCAACCTACGTGTAAGCACATAATTTTTTTCCTAGAACAGCCTAGAAGGTGCGGTCGTGTGTGCGAAATAAGGCGTCTATTTACCCGAAAGATGCTTTCAGTTACGAGCGTGTACCCCTCCAAGAGGCTCTGAATGACGGTTGTGATGGGATTGAGTTCGGCGACAGTGTTTTGCTTATAGAGAAGACGTGAGCCTTTGACCGTGGAGCGGCACATGCTGTGACGGTCTCTAGCTGAGCTTTGACTTTTTCAGTGATACGGAGGACAACAGCTCACTCGTCAGTATAGGAACATACTCAAGGGAGCTAGATCGGGGCCAGTTCGTATCCGTTAAGAATGAAAAGGTGACACTGTCATCTACTGTATTAATCCTGCCAAAGCGTTCGACAGGAGTAAGCAACTGTTTCAGTCAGTCCACAAGAATCTTCTCAGCAAAATTGCCAGCGGAGCAGTGAACGACAAGAAGTTTGAAGCATTTTGTACTCGGCAGTACAGTTGATGCAGCATCCTACTGTATTTCGATTACTGGGCGGTTAATGTTTTGAGCAGTGCAGCAAGTTAAAGAGCTCTGTAGATTGTTAAGGCATAATATTCCACCAACCTAAGCCAATTTTCTGAATTGTTACCTGTCGAGCCACATTCGTAAAACATTCAATGTTCATGCTGAAGGTGCCGGAAAAAGTAGAGAGCAAAAGATCTCGATGGATTTTTTGAACAACTACAAACTATCTTTATTCTTCATTAGTTCTTCACTAATAGTGAATGTTATACTAAGGAACAATCCATCTTCTTCAAATTCGGTGCCGGGGTTCGGGGGGGGGGGGCTTGAAGCTTGCAATATGTTCTATGGAGTAGGCTTTCCTATTTCTAAACATCTATGAGCTACATTTTATTAATCCGGAAGATCTGCGTTCAGTTTGCAATTTCAACATCTGTGCAAATATAGCTCTGTTCGTAGCAAGCTTAATCACATTTTTTATTTACTTTTTTATTGTATTCGTCCAGCGCTCATCAACACCCTGGCGCGGCTCTTCGCACGATACCTGTCGGAGTGCAAGGTTCCATCTCAGTGGAAGATCAGCAGGAATGTCTTGCTGTACAAGAAGAGAGACGTGCACGACATTGGCAACTATCGTCCGGTCTGCCTGGTGTCCGTAGTCTACAAGCTGTTCACTCGAGTCATCCTGAATAGGATCAGCAGAACGCTGGATACGATCGACCACATACACACCATTACGAAGCTCATCGGAGTGTCGCGAGAGTACAAGATGCCGCTTTGCCTTACGTTCATCGACCTTAAGAAGGCATTCGACTCCGTCGAGACTGAAGCGGTCCTCGAAGCCCTGCACACTCAGGGCGTTCCTACTCAGTACATCAGAGTCCTTCGAGAGCTGTGCAGTGGATTCACGACCAAGGTCTCTCCATTCTACAACGACGTCGTCATCGACGTGAAAAGAGGGGCTCGGCAAAGGAATACCATATTTCCGAGGCTCTTCAGCGCCACTCTCGAAAACGTCATGCACGAACTAGAATGGGAAGATACGGGAGTGAAGGTGGACGGCCGGCAGTTGCGTCATCTACGCTTCGCTGACGATATCTGCTCATAACAAGGAGCATCAATCAGGCGGAGCGAATGTTGGTCGACTTCGATCGTTTATGTAGGAACGTTGGACTGCAGCTGAATCTTACGAAGACGATGTTCATGAGGAACGGACAAGTTTCTGATGCCCCATTTTCGCTCAACGGAACGAACATCTCCGAATGCTCCAGCTATGTGTATCTGGGTCGCGAAGTCAACATGGCCAACGACCTAGCACCAGAGCTGAGCAGGAGGAAACGAGCGGCTTGGGGAGCTTTCAAGAGCGTCGAAGAAGTCGCGAAGAAGACGAAGAACGTCCGACTCCGTGCCCACCTATTTGACTCCACTGTTCTTCCTGCTCTAACATACGCCTCAGAGACCTGGGCTATACGAAAGCAGGATGAACACGCGATCAGCGTCGCGCAGCGTGGAATCGAGAGGACGATGCTCGGAGTGACACGACTCACGCAAGTGAGAGAAGGCCTCCGGAGTTCCGAGCTTCGCCGACGTTCGAAGATCAGAGACGCTGTCGCGTGGGCCAAGTTGTCGAAAATTAGGTGGGCCGGCCACGTAATGCGTTTCGCAGACACCCGCTGCACGAGAGCCGTCACCGACTGGATTCCGCGGGATGTCAAGAGAACACCAGGACGTCCACCAACGCGTTGGTCGGACTTCTTCCTGAAAGCCCTGAACGACCGCTATGACGCTCTTCGTGTCCCTCGAGCGAGGAGGATCCATTGGAGCACTCTGGCACGCGACAGCGACGAATGGAGACGCTGCTGGCGCCAGCTCGAGCAATTCGATGATCAACGGGACGACAGGTGATACAGGTGATCGTCCAACGTGAGTCGGACGTCGAGGCACGTGTGCCGGGATGCAGAAGACGTGTCACTGAAGTCGTGCCACGTGTGTCGGGGTGCAGAAGACCTGTCATAGACGTTGTGGCAACGTCGTGAAACGTGCGTCGGGACTCCACAAATGTGTCACAGACGTTATGAAACATGTGTTCGGATTTAGAAGACGGAACACAGACGTCGGATAACGTGCGTTCAGATCCAGATGACGTGCCACAGATCAGACTTTGCACAGCATGCGTTGGATTTTCAAAAGGCCTTTTAGCTTCTTGGAACGAGCGTGCGCGTGCTTGACTCTCACTTCGTTTCTCTGCCGGTACATCAGTGAGATGGTATTGGGGGGGGGGATGGGAGAGTGGAAGGTAGAATGACTACAGAATCGGAGGAGTATTACAGTTGTCCCACAGCAAAAGATGTCGACCGGTCGACCAATACCGATTGATTTTATTTGTGTTTCTGCAAATTAAGCAGCTCGGATAGAGACTCTCACAATCTGCTCCTCGTCACGTAAAGAATGGATACTTCGGAGAATAAATCGCTACATATGATAGAGAGCGGATAAGTCGTTTTGCAGCCGCTAGGTCGCTGAATTGTTAGAGGAAGTCGTTTACTCTTTAACATCGTCGAATTATCATTTAACTTCACCATAGGCCCTGTCGCGTCCTATGGGGCGGGAAGTGTTGTTCGGAAAACAATTTCTGTTGAAGCAGCCGAACCGTTTACTTTTGAAAATGATTGCTAATATATTTTGGCTTCATCGCAGGCCCTGTCGCAGTTCTGGGTGGGGATCTTTGTCCGAAAGACTTTCTGTTGAAGCAGACAAAAGGTCAAGTCGCAGGGTATCGACCAACTAGCCCCCCACATTACTACCTAAAACCTAAGGATTGAAAGGTCTGTTAAGGTATCGCTTAACTTCATCACATGTCATATAGCGGATAAACCAACGCAATCCGAAGTCTACTCCACTGTTAAATGCCTGGCAAACGGATTATTTTATGTATTTGTTGTGAGCTGAGGCGCGTTGTTCGAAATTCCCTTTTCTGTTGAAGGAAACGAAATGTCGAGTCTCGCAGGATACCGAAGGAGTCAGCACAAAATTGAGCACATATTACCCTATCCCTGATTAATTGTGCTCTACTTAAACAAGTTATTTGGACTTCTTCCAACCGTGGGCCTCTTCGAAGATCAGTACTTTGATTCCTAGCATTTGGCGCCTCTTACGTCTGCCAAGAGGCGCCTACAGCCAATGGTAGGTGCGAAGGACCGTAAAAGGTGCGAGGAGCGGCACAGGTCACGACACAGGTCTGATGAACGCACAGGACCAGCGAGCAATTACTCCAATCCAGGGACCAATGTCTAAATGAGGGATCAATATGGCACTGTGAGCAACTCTAGAGTGGAGGGGAGGGGCACCCTGCGAAATGATCAGAACGCCAAGAGTCAAAAAACTTCTAAAATAAGAACGTTAAGCACGTTCACACCTAAATTAGAAATGCAGAGGAATATAGTTCGCTGCTTTCAGGGTAGGGCTTAGAGTTTAGTAAGACATCCGGTATGGATCTCCTCTCTAGGTTTGAACTTGGCACTGCTGCTTTAAAAAATATCACAGCTCAAATTAAAAGGTGAAACTAGAATAAATGGGTACCAAGGTAGTGGATCTCTTCATAAGACAAATACTTCTGCATCGTTTTGCTTATCAAAAAAGATCTGTGCAGTCAAATATGCACAGAATCCTCAGTGAAATAGCAAACGAATGCAGTGGATATGGAGAAGCGATTATGAAAGCGTTCACAACCAGGACATGTTACTTTTAGAAAGCGTTTTCTAACTTACCGTTTTTCATACGCATTAGTAGTCGAATTAATATAACAGCAGGATAGTAGTCGTAGTAGTAGCTGCAGAGCTCATTAATCTTGCGGCAGCATTAGTTGCAGGGAGAAGAGAAATGTTCCACTTTGCGACGTCTAATTAATACAGGCAGTGTGCGCCGTCAACTGATACAAATGGGCGGGGCAAAAGGGGGCGGAGGCGGGGACTCTGCGGACGGAGACCTCTCCGGTGTGAAAACCGGGCTCCCCCCCCCCAAATTTATCGAGCGCTGGTTGACCAAAACGAATGACTGGAGAAGGCTCTTTGCGATTGGAGCAGATTATTTCTCAGGATTTGCATGTTTTAGAAGTATCTCAAGCATGGCGTACGTTGCCAGTACTCTGTCATGCCAGGAATCCTCCAAAAGTACGCCGTGCACAACGCATTAAGCATCGGACCTATTAATCGAGTGTACGCGACAGCTTGCAGAGTGAGCGTTTAAGGAGTTTTATCAAAAATTCTAAGCCGCTCTACCCAGGAATTGCTGTACTCTGCCTCGGCAAGACTTTGGAGTGCGCTGTGCACAACGTATATAGAATCGAACCTATCAATCGAGTGTGCGGGACCGCTCGCAAATTGCACCCGCGAGCGTGCTCTGAGCGCAACAACCCTGTCATGTCTGAATCCTTCCTGCTGCTATATGGATTTTGTAAGCGCGCTGAAACGTAGCTTATGACTGTGCAAATTTACAGCAGTGCGAAAACGCACGTTAGTCTTGTGTGGCGCAATTTTTCCGAGTTCAGTCTCTCTACTACCGCGGGAAGACAAGGCGAGCTAACGGCATTGCAACCACGAGACTGAAAGCACTTTACGATGACATTCTCTCAAATCTCTAGATGCCTAAACTGCTTAAGTCCCATCTGCGGTGGACAGCGGTGAAATTTCTTTCGCTCTTACTCGAATTTTCGACACTCAAAATGATGCCGTTCTGTTCACCATGAAAAGCTCTATCGAACGGTGTTAATCTCGACCAGTTCTGGAGCCGGGTTGATCAACGACAAACCCACGGGTATAGGGGTAGAGATACCCATGATGAAGCTGGCGTCTCTGGGTCTTACCTTATCTCTATCTGACTCTTATCCTATCTCTAGCCCTTATACCCCGCATACCCACGGGTTTAATTGTTGATGAATCCGGGCTCTAAAGTATCAATGTTCTGACGATTTCGAACCGATGACGAGGGCGCTACAGACCGGGAAGAAGGAGGATGACGTCGTTGAAAATCGATGTTTTCGAACCGGATCAAGTTCGATACCATTCGATAGAGCTTTTCGTGATGAATTGCGAGGTGTTACTACAAGCAGCAAGATCTGTAATGTGGGCGAGTATTAGCGCGGAGAACATCGACCGCTGTTGTACTAAATTGGACGCGCGGAAATGTTCTGAGCGCGATAACTCTGTCAAGTGTGAGCTTTTTCGGCTGCAGCTTGTGCATTTTGTAGCAGTAAAAAGATCAAAAAGGGGCTAAAATACAGCCACATAGCTTATGATTGGACAAAGTTACAGCGGTGCGAAAATGCAGGTTAGCCTTGTGTGACACGATTTGTTTCCAATTTCAATCGACCACTCTAGGAAGGCGCGATAAGCTAACGGTCTACGAATGCGTAGACAGGCAAATCAGTTAGAGCAATTTACGATGAAATGCTTGCTGCTCTCCAGCTCCCTAACCTACCTTAGTCCCAGCTGCCATTTTAGAACGGCAGACGGCAGTGTTGAAGTTTCTTCCGCCCTTGCTCACTCACATTTGAGTTTCCGACACCCGCACTAACACCATTCTGTTAAGCACGAAAAGCTCTATCGAAAGGTGTCACTCTCGATCAGTTTCCGAAATTTCCTAAATTGAATTCGAATTTGACAATTTCCCATCGAGCACGTGGACACCCTAGACCGAGCGTGCGATGACGACATCGAAAATCGATGTTTCCAGAATTTGCCAAATCTCCTAGTCCAAAATTATCTAGGGGTTATTTGGGGCGCTGATTACGAATCCGACGTTTGTCTTTGAAAATTCCGCTGCCGTAGGTCACCTGCCCTTTTAGGGTGGTCGGTTCAGGATCAGCGATCATCCTCAGTTATCGGCATAGGTGGTCTCCTGCCATAATCGGCTAAATGGGTTTCGGCATCGTGTTCGGAATCCTGAATACCCCTGCCCTTAGACGAAGTTTAGGCAAAATGGGATGCTTGCGGATCTGTCTTCTTAACTGTGGAATCCAGTAGTTGGTCCGTACTTGAGCTATCGTGTGGACTCCTTTAGATCCGGATTGACTCGATTTACAACCTTAGCTATCCATCGCAAGACGTATGAGAACACAGCTCTAACCTGCGCAACAGATTTGTAAAGCTTCCACTCCAGGAGATCCTGAACAGATTGTTGCGCCAGAGCATTTGCAGTGGCCCTGGCGGAATTCTGATGAAACTCCAGTGAGCCATCCTGATCCGTTGTCATCGTGCTTGGCAGCTTTGAATGTGGACACCTTTCTGGAGCTTCGTCTTTTGACAGGAAGGATGGTCCATTCCACCACGGATGCTCCTCCAACTCCTCCTTTGAGAGTCCTCGAGTGGCGCAGTCTATTGCATTGATGCGTTCTTACATGTCCGAATGTGACGTAGACTCCTTCTTGCTCCATGTCGTCGCATATGGTTCGAATTTCGTTGCACCGACTGCAAATCAGTACGCTGGTGCTTTGGTCGAGGCTTGGGGAGGCTAGCCACGCGAGAGAAATCTCGGAGTCGGAGTACAGAGTGACAGACCGAACCGAAAGTTGCTGCTTTATGAACCTCAGCGTCGTATTGACGAGACGGGCTGCCATCGTACGCGCATTCATCTCGAGCTTTGGAATCGTTGGATCGTCCTCTATAGATGGAAGCTTCGATTTTACAACGAGTAGGATGGACCGTGACTGGTGGACTAGGTAAGCGCAGGCTGCCATCGCTTGTTTGCTTGCGTCCACAAGTGCCACCAAGTGAGCTGGTGTTGTCCTTGTCCCGTCGCTGACTTTCCTGGGAATGCGCCGCACCAATCCTGTTGTCTGGGCTACGATTCGGTTCCATTAGCTCTGGCGCTCCATCAAAGTTCTTGATCCCATTTGTAGTCGTGTTTCCATAGGCTCTGTAGAAAGAGCTTTGCTGACAGTGTGAGCGGTGTCATCCATCCTAGTGTGTCGTACACCGAGGTGACTTGCTCCGAAACACTCCGCTTTGTGATCGAAGTCTCGCTCGGATAACTGCATTCGATGTTGATCGTATCTTCCTCAGAGTCCCATTTGAGTCCTAACACTTTTGGTTGTGTTGACTTGCTTACCATGTCGCCTTGTAGACCTTGATTGACGTCTTTTGAATTCGTCCGAAATATGCGTAGATTCATATTGAACTCAGGGAATACTTGTCTGGCTTTGTCCCATAGCAGCCTTGCTTTTCCTGTGTGCTAGCTGTCATAAGCAGATTGTCCACGTAGACGTTGTCCTTTATGCGGTCTGCTATTTCATTGTCTTCGGTGTTCGCTAAGTGTTCTGCGATCGTTGCACATAGCAGGAACGGCGTGCAGTTCAGTCCAAACGTCATGCGAGTGAGTCGGTAGGTCACGATGTTCTTTGCGTCGAACGGCTTAGATATCTCGCATCCAGAGGCAGCGTGTGGCATCTCGATCGCGTTTCTGCAGGTGGACTTGTAGAAATGCCTTTTCGACTTCGCTGATATTGACGATGTTCCCGACACGAAAACGGATGAGCATGCCTATCAGAGACGGAGTATAACTGGCCCTTGGTGGAGCTTGTCGTTGAGGCACGGCGCGTTCCGGAAATGTGCGGAGCCATCAAAGACCGCTCTGAGCTTCGTCGTGTCTTCGTGTGGCGTGATCACTGCCTGATGTGCCAGGTAGTGAACGATGGGACCGTCTGGTTCCGCGCGTTCGTCGACCTCCTCTATTATTCCTTTCCAAAGTTGCTCCTGGAACGTACTGTGGTACTGCCGCAGTATGTCCGGCTGGTTCCTGAACTTCGTTCGAACGCTTTTCAGCCGGTTGTATGCAATCGCACGTTTGTCGGAGAGGTCTCTTGCGTCGTCTTTCCACGGTAGACGTACATGGTAGCCGTCCTGATGTCGTTCGACCGTTGCTCGAAGTTGCTCTCAGACTTTGTTGTTAAGATTCCGAAACTCCTGCGCTTGGGGTCCTGTGCACTAATCGACTCCCAAGGAATCCAAGGCCCATCGCTGATCCCACTGTGCTCCTCGTCATCGTTAGTACGCGATTGCAGCGTGTGAAGCTGCACGTTCGAGTTTTTGGGAGCAAAGCCGTTTCTTCCCGTTATCAAGTAACCTATCCTTGAATGCAAGAGTTTCAGTCCTGATGGAAGGCTATGCTGAGCTCCAAGACCTGTATCAAGCAGTCTGAAGAGATCGCCACATCCGAGCAGGATTCGCGTTTTCAGCGTTCGTATCTGCGGTGAGATGTACAGCTGAAGGTGATTGCTTGCAAGGCACTGGCAGTCTTGCTCGTGGAGGGCTGTCCGTTTGACATCTCATTTGATGAAGTCGATTTTCGCCAGCTCGAAAGTGTGTCTCTGCCTTTGACGGTCCTCGATCTCGATCGTAGTCGTCTCAAAGAGCTGTTCCGTCGGCACGCTATTGCCAAACGTGTGGATTGTTAATTGCAGCTGTCTTAATCTCTCGAGTCCCAGGTGCTGCGTAGTCGTTAGTAATGAACGACTGGTCCACACCAGTGTCAAGAATCATGTGGACGTCTTCGAATTCTTGCGTCCTGTTGTTCCAGACTAGTGCTTGTCCTACGAGCAGCTCTACGGGTCGTTCCGACGACTTAGGCCTATGTTATACTCCCGCAGGAGCATCCGCGGATGGGTGGAAATCGCGCCGGGACCCCGCCCTGGGCCACTCGTCGCGGCCCGCCACACCCGCCGTCCGCGGATCGCCGCCGACAGACGACGAGGGGGCTGTTCCCGCCCGTGGGACGGTGCACTGCACCGCGGAAGGTGTCGTCCCATGGAGTTCGGCGCGGGAAACGCGCTCCAGTGCTACGCTAGCCGTCCCGGGACGACGACGACCGTCCGCGGTGCACCTTCCGTCCGCGGACGTCCCGCGGATGCTCCCGCGGGAGTATAACATAGGCCTTAATAGGCTCTGGCGTGCATAGGATGACGTTGTTTCCGATTCTGCAAGACGTCGAGCTTGGCTCCGGTACCATTGCTGCGAAGTTCTGATTGACAGTTCTCCTGCTGGAAGCGTGGGTTTCTGGTGCAGCTTTTTGAGGAACGTTCCTATCTTGTCTCGGCTGCTGTGACTGCGGCTTGGATGGTTTCCGACAGATCCTTTTTCGACCTTTTTCGTTGCACTGTCGGCACACTCCGCGAGGACAGTCGTTAACTCTGTGGTCTCCTGATCCGCAGTCAAGGCAAAGGTTGCGCTGCCTGATCGGGTTTGATCGTTTCTCGACGGTGGGAAACTCCTCACAAAATCGTGGAGAATGGTCGTCCTTTTTGCAGTAGAAACAAGGAAATCTCGTTGCAATTTCAGCTCGAACGGTGGTATTTTCGATGCGCGCCAATTTAAGTTTCCTTGCAGTTGGCTGGTAGCCAGCTGGCTCCTTTTGACTTTTTCCAGAGTTCCACGGAGATGCTCGATTTGCTTTTCCATGTCGAAGAACTCACGAAGTTCGAGGAGCAGTCGTTCGGTTGTTCATTCCTCTGCAAACGTAGACGACTTCTTGAGCATAGATCGCTGGATCTTATCACCAAGCTTCATTAGGATCGTCCGCCTCATATGCTCCGCCTCCGTGTTCTCTCCTTTCTGATCCATTTAAGATACGAGGGAGAAAATTCTGTCGAATCCTTGATTCTGATCCGAGAGCTTGTTGCTCTTTGGCTGAACGTCCTGAATTTGTTGCAGCAATTGACAAACGACTGCTTTCTGATTGTCGTATTTCCTCCTGGGGAGCTCCATCGCGACGTCGTAGCTGTCTGCAGTGATTTGCAGGTCTTTCGCGACGTCCTTTGCTGGGCTGGAGAGTGCCTCTAGCAAGTAGGTCAGCTTTTTTGCTGATACGTCGCTGGTGGATGACTGCGTCGAATATCCCCCAGAAGTGGTCCCAATCCCACAGCTGTTGAGTTGAGGATTGGCTTCGGTGCCAAGTTTGGGCTGCTGACCTCCACCTGTTCTATATTGATTACTCCTTTAGCGGAAATCTGGTCAGCTGAAAGGAGAGCTCGATCAATCGGTCCCGTGCTTTTTCGAGCAGACTCTGAGCTGCTGCGATGTTCTGCTCGACTTTGTCCTGTTGATCCTGCGCTATCGGCTCTGGCATATCATAGACTGGGTTCGTGAAGCCGTCGAGTGCTGTCGACAGGTGGAAAGATCTCGTTTCAATCTCCTGACGTGCTTGTTGCATCCGGTGCAGTAGAGCTTGATATTGCTCTTCCGAAGAGCTCGATCCTGAAACGAATGTTGAGGAGAGGTCCTTGTATTTCTAGAGCGTTTCCTCGACCGCGGTTCCTGTTCCCGTGAGCCATGCCTATTTTCCACTTAGTCTCGCTGCCATCCTGTTTGTATATCGTCCTGGTGACGTGAGAAAGTCTAGGAATCCTGATACGAATGCATGAAATCCTAGTTAGTCCTGGTGTGCGGAAGTGCGAAGGACGACACGGAGGATGCGAAACTGATGAACAAGTAATAGACTCACAGTTGATCCTGATTCCCGGCCGATGCACCAATGCAGATGCTCGCCAATTGTTTGCCACTCGGGTCTTGCGTGTAGATCAGAACCTCAAACTTGAGTAATTAAAGTTTATTTACGCATGTATTGATACTACAAATAAATGCTGAGGAGAGTATATGGGCAATGAGCCCTTAAAGGGACAAGAAAGTGATGTGATGGCGCACATTCCGCCAGAGGTCCTCTCGGAGTGTGGAGAGGCGGTGCCCAGCTGCCGATGTGCAGATGCACAAAGAAGTTATTGTGGAAGGGAACCGCGCACTCCGATGAATAAGCAGAGGACAGAAGAAGCTCTATCGATTGATCTATGGAACAGCTACAACCCGACTCATAGGGTGTTGAGCACTGCAGTAGTCGGAAAGGATGTCGAGGACTTTAGGAGTCGATATAACTTTGGTGTATTAATAAGGGAGGCCCATGAACTTCACCCAATAATTCTCAACGTGACCTATATGGTGTTTGTAGAGCATCGGACGAGGGTTGCAGAACTCCTTTTTTGCTACGGGCCACTGGGTGGTCCGAAAATGGCAAAAAATGGTATCGCTTCAGGGCGGGCTGATAAGGCAAAAGTGACACCTGGAATGACCCTGTCGTGCTCTGAACTTAGCTTGCAAAAGGTTTGGAGCCCAACTTGATTAATTTTAATTTCCTACGTTTCCTAGACGAAGCTGCAGTGCACATTCAAGTGATTCATTCGCTGTCGCCTGCGGCAGCGACTGGATGGCCGAGTAGATAGCGAGACGGACTTGCGGGAGAGGGTCGAGGGATCGATTCCGGGGTCGGCTTTCTGCATCCATAGGTGGACTGTTAGTGTTTTTGCAAATGACGAACATTGGCTCTGGTATGGTACCTTCTACGCATCCTAACCCCGCTTTCAACCTGTAGTCAGATGTGGAAGAAGCTGGTTTTGTTGCGTGAAGCGATATCGCGCATCCATTAAACGATGCTTGTCTGGCTGAGGAAAGTTCCGTCAGATGCTGCCCCTATATGACCTCTTAGGTATGTTCTAAATTACGTTTGGAAGTGTTTATCACTGTTACCTCATTCATGAACAAGATCTACAAGCATTGATTTGACCCATCATCAAGACAAGCTCATTGCTCTTCCCTTCTTGAATTTCCTCATGGACTGCTTTTCATCTTCTCGCAACTTTCACTATTTCAGCTAACTGTTCCCAAGTACTGCATATTTTATCCAACTCGTGTGATTGGTCGTGCTTCTTCCTTAACATTCTCTTACACCCTTACGGAAGGCGGGTCGCTGGCATTGCAGATAGGAGCACTTCCACTCCCTCTACTTCAGAGGTCAAGAAAAAATTTTGTCTAAAATTCATCTTTAGGGATATTTGGAATGCAAAGCACCAAAGCGATATATTACAGAAGGTTACGATGGATATGTGTAAGTTAAAGGAGTACGCAGAATAACCAGCTGCTGCCCTTCACGACTCCAAAGGTCGAGGAGAGGTCGAGGAAAAATTTCCGCTCAAACGTCGCTCAGGGGGTTACTAGGGGTGCTGATCACAAATATGACATCTTCTTCTTCAGCGTTTGTCCCGCCTCGTAGGGGGATCTGCAATTCTGGTGTCATGACACCACAATTCCCGATCATGCGTTAGGTGAGGGTGAACACCAGCTACTTTTAAGCCAGTATGCAACGTATCAGATCAGCGCTGCTTCTAACGTCTCTAGGCCGCTTTCTGACACTTCCAACTCAAGACCTATCTTGCGGACGCTGTCTTCTTCCCCACGCAGGATGTGGTCGTACCATCGCAAGCGAGCTTTGCGCATCTTGTCCGCTATCGGCGCGATACCGAAATTCGGCCGAATGGCATAGTTTCGGATGCGGTCTTTGCGCGTGACTCCAGCCGTGCAGCGCAGCATCTTCGTCTCCATGACGCTGAGGCGCGTTTCAACTTCCTTAGTCGCTGACCAACAGCGTCGTACATGGCTATTGGCCGCACGACTGCTCTGTAGATCTTCGACCTAAGGTGCTGGTATCTTCCTATCGCAGAGCATGCCAGTCAACGAGCGTCACTTGGACCAAGCTGCACTCACGCGTGAGTTCACTTCAGTCATCAGATTGCCATCGGATGCTGCTGCTGATCCCAGGTACTTAAAAAGCCGAAGTGCGTGGAGCTCGATGTCGCAAACCTTGATGGAGTTGAACTCGTTCACGTCCGTCGTTACTTATCGGTCTTATTAAAGTTCAGTTTGAGTCCAAACCGCTCTAATCGATCACACCAAGCTTGCACCCGCCGCTCGAGTTCACCTTTACCTTCGCTAGCGAGCATTACGTCATCGGCATAAAGCAAAGTCCAGAGGACTGGCTTCTGAAGATCCCGTGTAATGACGTCCATCACGACAGCAAATAGAAGTGGGGAAATCGCAGAACCCTGGTGTAGCCCGACAGAGATGGGAAACTCTATCGAGGTTCCAGCTGCAGCTTGAACTCGACCCTTTGGACAAGAGTAGAGAATTCGTACCCACTCTATGCTCTTCAGGAACTCCGTGATGTCGCAAGGCGTATCTTATCACTTCACGCGGTACGCGGTCAAAGGCCTTCTCCAAGCCGAGGAAGGCGATATGCACTGAATTCTGTTTCTCGCGGTGCTTCTCTATCAGGAGGCGGCAGCGTGTACAGCATCAATGGTGCCACAGCCAGCTACGAAGCCGCATTGATTGCTGGAAAGCTGGACGTTGTCCCGAATTCGTCCATCACAATTCGCTCAAAGATCTTCATGCTGTGCCAAAGTAAGCGAATTCGACGGTAGTTGGAGCAGTCTGCAGGACTGCCCTTCTTCTTCAAAGCGGAATCTCGTACTTTGACGCCAACACGCAGGCACTTTCTTCTCCGCCACAACCTGATTAAAGAACTTCGCCAACCACTTAGCAGGGTACAAGTAGTTGTACTTCCATAAATCAGCTGCCACGTCATCTGGCCCAGTCGCTTTGCCTGGCCTCATTTTTTTCAGAGCCGCTTCAGTCTCCTCCACGGTGATATTCTGATATCTTTCTTTCTTCTTTCCTTGGATTGGAGCCGATGAAGGGATGGCTGGATGTGGAAACTCTACCGTAGAGATTTCCTCAAAGTAATCGGCCATTGTGGATAACCCTACACGGGCGTGTGTAGCGCAGTCGGAGGAGGCGCGACTGTCGCGTGCACCCGATACCAGGTTCCTGGTTCGGATTTCCCGCCCAGGCCAACCAAGCCTTCCATCCCTCCGGGGTCGGTGAATTGGTACCAGACTTGTCTGGGAAGGATAGAGCGCTGACTTGTTCATCGACTGGCCACCGCAAGTCATTGTATGGCCAAATACGCATTCATGTCGCCTCCACGACATTCCGTAGAAGTAGAATGCGCTGGCGCATCCCACAAGGGATTGAGTAACGCCGCCCTTTATCCTTATCCTTAATCGGCCATTGCTTCAATGCTTTCTTGCGCTCCATGAGAAGATGGCCGTTCTCATAATTGATGCCAAAAAACTTTCAATATCCTTGGTTTGGCGATGGCGGGTCTTAGCAAGTCGGTACAGATACCGCTTACCATCGCGCGACTCGAACTTCTCGTTGACATCTCCATAATGAGTGGCTTTTGCAACAGCCACGGCCTTCTTTGCAACTTTCCTCTCTTCTTGGTACTTCCGCCAGTTATCGGCTGTCTTGTCGCTGAGAAACACGTGATACTTCTTCTCAAGAACTACTTGACGTGATACTTGACTTCTTCTCAAGAACCTCTGCTTTTACTTCGTCTGTTCACAGCCTCGTCTGCTCTTCAACCTTTCGCCGTCCATGCACCGTGATGCCGAGCTCTAACCTTGCAGCTTCGCGTATCGCGTCAGTTGCTCTCTTCCAAGATTCATCGACGGTCGTGACTGTCCGTAACCGTACGCGAGAAATCGCAGCTCCTTCCTTCTCTTTCATTCGCCACCACTTGATTCTCGCAGCACTTCATCGCTCTACCTGCTTCATCCTCGGAGGGGCGATCTTTAGGGTGCAGATCAGCGGTAGGTGCTGTAGGGCGACCGTCTCATATGGCACGACCTTCGCATCTGTGACAAGTCTTCGGTCGCGATCTTTCACAAGGACGAAATCTATCTGAGACTTGGAGCTCTCGCTATAGTATGAAATAAGGTGGGAGTCGCGTTCACGAAACACGGAGTTCACTATGGTGAGGTTATGCGATTCCGCATACTCAAGAATACGCTCACCATCGGCGTTACGAGACCCGTATCCGAAACCACAATGACAGCTATACCCATCCTTCGCAGCACCTATGTGCCCATTAAGGTCACCAGCGACTATGATAACATCTTTCGGCGGTACCAGTCTGCGGAGCATACGCAGAGAAGAAGTGATAGAGTCGCTCCTTAGCGGCGACAACGTTCTTCATCAATCGATCGTCAACGCGTTCGACGCTTACAATCGAGTCACGAAATCGTTCAGAAACGACGGCTCAGGACCAGTCTCAGGGGTGGTCCTGAGACTTCAACAATGCTGGCCTTGAAGCTTCGTCTTATGTCCCTTGACTTGCGGCAGGACCACCTCGTCTCCTGCACCGCACAGAAATCAACTCTTCTATGCTCCAGTGCTTCAACAAACTCGCACGAGCGGCAGGTCAACGTACCCACATCCAGCATTGCCACTGCTTACGGACCTGCTTACGTTACGGGACTTTTGGACTTGCTCAGTTGCCCCCGATGCCGTCCTCGCATCAGGGACCCTCGCATAGTTCTCACACTCGCCGGACTCTGCGAGTGCGCGTTGGCTCCCGCGGACGCCGTAGCACTATCTCGATACTCATGTAACGTCATCATCCATAGATGTCTTTGTTTGCCAGCCTGTCACAGGGGCCTGTCGCCTGCATTCGAGTATCCATGCATGACTTAGATCGTAGAGCGAGCAGATATGACATCTATTTTTTATATATTTTTTTATTTTTCGGTCGACTAGGAAGGTTAGGTAGGGTGATCAAAGCTGTGCACGTTAGGGGCTCGTTTCCTTCTCCAATGTTGTCAGACATATTTTCCAACCTTCGACTTCAACTTTGATGAAAAGTAGTACAACCATAGTTTAGAAAAATAGTGACAGATTCGTGGTCAGCAGCGTAAATAGTTCCCGGCAGGGCCATTCCAGGTGTCACTTATGCCTTATCAATCCGCTCTGAAGTGACACCATTTCTGCCATTTCCGGACCACCCAGTGGCCCGTAGCATAAACGAAGCACGGTTCTGTGATTCTCCTCCGATGCCCTACAAGACCATGTAGGTCTCGTTGAGAATCTTTGGGGAAGTTCATGGGCTTCCCTTGTAAGTAGAAACCTGGGTGGGGCAGGGCTTCGATGACTGCTTCAGTTTCGACGCAGTCGAATGCACTCTTCAGGTCGATGAACGGAAGCCACAGCGGCAGCATTTACTTTCGCAACACTTCGATGAGCTTCGTAATGGTGTGTATTTGGTCCATCGTGCTTAATCCTCTCCGAAGTTTCGCTTGTTCGCATGGCTGTCCTTCGTCCAACGTTCCGCTAGCCCTATTCAGGATGACGGAAAAGGCAAATCGGGCTCAACAGGTAGCGTGAGAAGAGCCGCGCCAGGGTGTTGATGAGCGCTGGCGGGAGGTTCTTCGAGTGTTCGGGTCTGATCCTGTCGTTACCAAGTGCCGTACGCCTCTTCACCGACGAGATAACGTGTCGGATCCTGAAAGGGAGAACAGAGGGAACGACGCACCCATTCTGCGGAAGATGGCATGGGGGCAGGTTGACGTGGCTACCGAAAAAGAGTAGAAGAAGCAGAAGTTAGATGCATGGCCTATCCGTTACACTTCAGGAAGACGTGAAGATTTCATTAGGGCGTCAGAAAGCGGTCAACTTGTTAGGAAAGCTGGCGAAGTTCTGGCGGGCGTTGACAACACTGGCCTTCGCAGCTTACTCTGTTAACCTCTCACAATCTTTTAAAGCAAGAAAGCAAATGAAAAGCAAATGAAATGTACTGAACGGATAAGGGGAAACGCCAAAAGCTTGTATGCCATTGTCTTTAGTCGAGTTTTTGTTCATTTCTCTTCCAATAGCTCTTCAAAGGTGAAGAGGAGCACATAGCGAGTAGTTGACGAGTTCTGTCAAAAGGAGGAATGGGAGAAAGAAGAATGAACGAGAGAGCGAAAGATTGATACGCCTATCTATTTGAAAAAGATGTAAGGACACTGAAAGTTCACTAACAAACAAACAACCGCCACTCGCTCGCTCCGAATAACAATAAATCAACGAAGCTAAAAGGACACCAAGGAGCAGCTGACGTCTACTCGCCGAAAACAACCGTAAATCAAAAAAGTTTAAGCGATGACTGTGAAGCCGTTCCCGAACACAAAGGAGGACTGAACCGGGAAACCAGAGGGCCAAAGGACGATTTATGACACAGCAGCTTATAACAGCTGACCGCGGACTTCGGAGAAGATCATAGGAAAGCCAGAGAAAGAGTCCGGGCAACCGTTAAGCCCAGCGCTCCTGAAACCGAATAAAAGGAGCGCTCAAAACACCAAAGGACATTGGATCGCCGTCGCTGAGGCGAGGCCACCGGCCTCACCTTCCTCTCCTTCGCATTCTCTCTCCTCTTCTCTTCCTTTCTCTCTCTTATACTCTCTACGATGCTTCTTTTTCTTCTCTCTCTTATGTTGTTCCATTCTACTCTGAAATCTTACTACGTGCTATTCTGAGGATACTTTCTCCTAATAAGACTAAAGTTTCAATGGATGGGCTGATGCTTTTCGGCTTCTTTGGAAATGCTTAGTATAGTGTCACAATAAACCAGTCATAAACTGAACTCTTTCTCTCCCATTCTGCCGGGAAATCGGTCGAACAAGCCCTCGCCAGTCGATAACTTGTAGTCATGAAACTAGCACCTTCGGAGTCCCATCATCGCTAAAGTCCAGAATCGGGGTTAAATTGCGCACCTGAACCACACTAGATCCGGAGCCCCGAGGCTGTGACTTTATATGGAGGTCCCGGTCGAACTCCCATAAATAGCCTTCTAACGTTCAAGACCATAGATAAACTAAAACAAAATGCTCATATAGGCATATTCTGCTAATCTGTCATCCTGCCGCAATTACTAACCTTCGCTTAATTTTTCCAGGACGATTTTTTTAAAGCTAGTAGTCTTTTATATGCGCAATATATGTTGTCACGCAACTCGCAGTAAACGAGGGAGAATATGGATAGGAAAATATACTATTAGCGTGACGGAGACAATTTTTTTAAAGTAATAGTCCCAACGGGTAATAGCTCTTTGGCGAGTTATATACGAGTGGAAATCCTGGCCAGGTGGACGCTCGCTCCCTCACCATAGGAAAAATAATACGAGCGTATCTAAACAGCGCCGTAGGCAATCGTCCTGAGGTAATTCGCTCTAATCTGTCATACCTCCTTCTTCACCTTCCTCCATCTGCGAATACGCCAATATTGGAAAAATCTCTTCACATGAATATTCGAACAAAATCGACTACGCAGTAGACCGTAAATAATATTAACAATAATAACAATTTAGAAAGCACTATGATTACCTCGCCTGTGTACGATCCCGAGGCCGAGCCCCCGGCAGCGCCTTCCGTGAAGGCAAGCCGCAAGCGTGCCGCCTGCTTGTCAGTAATGCCGGATGATTACGACGTGAGACACCAGCGGTACTTTTTCATCCGGCTATCAACAGCCATCGAGACGCTCGCCGTGGCACCAATCGACCGCCTGCCACTGGAACTACTCGACCAATGGATCAGGGCCCTGCTGCGAGAATGCACGGCTGTTTACAACGGAACGTGCGGGGAAGTGATTCACGGTTATAGGAAAGCTGAACTATTCAGATTAACTACAGCCGCACCTACCAGACTCTTTGCAGTAAGTGCACCAAGCGTCCGCAAACAGTTCTTCTTCATCTAAGGCCTATGGTATACTCCCGCGTCGCTCCAGCGACGGGCGCGGGGCAACTATCAACGGCGCGCCTTCGCTGCAGTGGCGGACGGCGCAGAGGGGCGCGGTTGTCAGTTGACGCGCCATCGCTCCCGCGATGCGTCGCAAAGGGGTGTTATACCTCCGCGTCGCGGGAGTGAAACATACTCCCGTGCGACGGCCGTCGCAGCCCGTCGCTCGTCGCAGTGCAGTGCACTGCAGGGGAGCGCGTGTCGTGCCCTATTCTATGCACTTCCGCTCGATTATTTCGACACTTCCTTGGTTCGTGACCATACCGCAGCAATTTCAACACACGTCTGGTGATGTTGGTTGGTCATGCGATGTCTCCGTTGTTCTCCTCGTAGGGTTTTCGTCGTGGCTAGACTCATTTTGGTTTTTTTTTCGACAGCTTGAACGGCTAGTTTTTTGAGGAGATATTTTTCTAGGCCGTTTTTCTCACTTTTGTGCCGATCCTCGCATTTTTTCGCCTCTGAACTTCCTCGCCGGCACCGAAATCTACATTTCTGTGTCGGACGAGTCACAGGTGGTTTATTGACATGTCCGTCACAGAAATGTGCTACGGCTAGTTTTTAAGGAGATTGCTAAAAAAATGCTGGCGCGGGTTTTTTTTGCGATTGTAGCTAATTATTTTCGAGAACACATTCCCTTAAGCTTAGCGCACTTTGCTAGCGCCCAGTAGTGTCAGGCATGCAACTCGAGTGAGCCGTTCACAATGCACATAGAATCGACGAAATCAACTAAGTGAGCAAAGACTGTCCATCTGGCACACTACAGGGCACTGGCAAAGTACGCCATGCGACTTCGAGAACTTCCATGTCATGAGAAATAAGCTGCTCCAATCGCGTATAAGCTGCTCGAATCATTTTTTGAGCCGCCCACGACGAAATTCCCATGATCTGGTGAAGTTATACAAGTGATTGTGGAGATCTCAAAGAGGTGACAAGAACGATGTCAACTTTTTCTCAAAATATGTAGCTATCTAAATTGGAGGAGTTATGAGCATGCGACGTTTTGCGACGGATTAGTCCATCGCAACCCTTTTTGAACCGTGCGACCCTAGCAGTATTGCATCTCATGCGGGGTTAGAGTTTTGCGACTCTGCCACTGGTTTTGCTTTCTGTGGTTTATTACGGATTGTCTCAAAAAAACTCATGTGTTCTCTGTGAGGTCAAATAACCTTGTTCTATTACATGAAAAATCTCTGTAAACTCGTTTTGAGAAAGGAAAGACTCGTAGATTGGGTGTCCGACTGCTATTAAGGCATTTGATCCCCTTTGCTATACCTCTCGCCCCCCTACATTTGTGTGATCATTACTGCAGCACGATGCTCTCAGTTAGTCTAACTGGGATCTTGAACGAATTTACGACAGGACTCACGGTGGCTGTGATGGACAAAGCACGATTTCGTCACTGCACTGGATCAGCTGATTCGCTAAAATTTTGCAAAAGTCTCCGTCTGCAGACCTGCGTGAACTATGTCAGCCTCAGCGATGGCGACGGCTCGCGACGCGCATCGCGAGCCGTCTCGTCGCTGTGCACTCCCGCGTCACTGCAGCGGACGGGAGTATACCATAGACCTAAGAGACCGTCATGGAGCAACGCTAATGCATCCGGAGCTGCCTCTCCTTGGAGTCGCTCAGGGACAGAAGGTAGCCGCGTTTTCATTGGAACAACTAATCTTGGACTTCGAGCGTATCCACGAACCCGCGTACGACACCGCACCGGAAACCAACGTCGAGCAGGCCCGCGAACGTGCACGAGTCGACATCGAGGAACTCAAGGAAGTCTTCCGCCGCAAGGAACAGCGACGCCGTGATCCACCCTGATCTACTACATCGTCCTTCGTGAATAAATTTTGTTGACCCATCCGTGTACAGAAGCAGAATGAGAAATGCAATGTTAATTGAAAATGACTTCCCGCCTAAGGAAATAGCAATAACTTGAGGTCGAGTAAACGTATTTTTGGGGAAAGAAAATTTATCGGCAGTATAGGAGAGAAAGAACTCTGACTTCCTCCGTTAACTTATATACATACCAGGGGTGTGCGTTAAATTTTTTTCGCAAAATTTTTAACGACCGCCTTTTAACGAGAAATTTTTGCGTTAAAAACGGTAAATTCGTTAAATAAAATGTCTCTTAGCTGCTTTCAATTTGGCTGCGTTTTAGCATGTAAAAAGCCAGACCTTTTTTCCTTATTGAATTTGCTTCGACTCCATCTGCATGATAATTATATAACTACATATGCCTTCATCTTCGCAGCAAATTACAAAAGTCCATCTATCATCAACAAAATTGCAAAGAGAGAGAAATCATGAAAATTTTGAAACCAAACAGTAATAAGACTTCTAAAATAGAAAATTTCTTACTATGCCTAGTTCCTTTAGCTGGTAGAAAGTCGTCCAGCTTCTGGGAAGGTCCAAGGTGCATCGTATCGCAGGACAACGTTTTTGAGCTTTTCTTTTTCTTCTTGACGAAATTTTTTTTACAAAACCTCACCCACTAAACAGACTTTTACGGCCCAACTGATGAACGCTAGTAAAGTAAGTTCGCATATTAGGCGAAAAAATCCACATACATGAAGGAAATTTCTTGCTAGAGCCGGATCTGCACCCTTAAAGATATACCTCTTTCGTAAACCTTTGAAGGCTGTTATGCGATAAACAGCTTGTAAAGTACCAGTTTTTATACTAACCTACATAGACAGTACTGCGCATAGGTTTTGGTCACTTGCCGAAAAGAACGCTTTTGAGCGGGCGCTACAATCTGTAGAGCGAGCGACAGCTTGTAGAGAGTGAGCGTTTTGGGAGTTTTAACGGAAATGCTTATCCGTCCTACTCAGGAATTGTTCTAAGGCTCTCCAGCTTGCCTTTGGAGTGCGCCGTGAACAATGCATATAGAATCGAACCTTTCAATCGAGAGAGGAGACAACTTATAGAGTGAGCGTTCGTAATTTTATCAGAAATACCTAGCCCTACTCGCATAGCTTGTGTTTCGTAGCGTTTTTATCGCATGCTTTTCAACCCCACTTACGAAGCGAATATCACAAAAACTGTAAAAAAAAACTGAATGGTCGGTAATTATGAACAACTGATATGTAGCAATCAAACGCAAGAAACGGACCATGAAGTCGGAAGGCACGGAACGACTGTGGCGAAGAAAATTGGGGTCGCACGCAAATAATTTGGTTAAGGAACAAAGAAAATGCCAACAAAAGGAAAATGCATCGAAACTAGATAACAATATTGACTATCTACCCTGATTCAAGTACATAGAAGATTTCCTTGGTATACTGCGAAAGCTCATCCAAAAAAATCGTTAAAAATGAATTTACATCGAGAGGAAGCAAAATTTTAAAAACGGTCACAAAAAGTCGTTAATGCAATTTAACGGATTTTTTCGTCGTTAAATTTCGTTAAAAAGTTTTAACGAAAAATGCCGGTAAATCCGGTAAATCGGTAAATCGTTAATCGTTAAACGCACACCCCTGATACATACCACTGATTCAGTTCTCCGTTGGTAAAATCTTACGAGGAAATCCTTTCGCTCTCTACCTTGTCGGATCTCTCATCGCTCATTCAAATCAAAGTATTCCAGGTGAAAACCAATTTCAGGCAAAGCGATAAACAACCGATCAATCACTCTATCACGCTCGGAGGAATCAATTGACGCACGACTAGACAGACGACTCCGTCGGGACCAATTACGCGAACTACAGTTTGGCCGACTGAGGAACACTTCTAGTCCCTCGCAACTCCCTTCACACACGCAGTCCCCCTCCCCCGATCTTTCGGATTTAGACAGCTATCAAACAGGGATAAGTAGTGACGATAGTGAGCAAACTATGACTACGAAGAAAGAAACAGAACAGCTGGGAACCCCCTTTGAGAGGGTGGCGCCCTAACTCCACAGCAGCAACAAATCTATCACGCTTTTAAGCTGCTAGGAACTAGAATCGACAAATTCTCTGGATCCGAAGAGAAGACGTTCGAGAGTTCCTAGAGGAGTATAGTGAGCTCACCCAACGTTTCCAAATTCCGCGGGCTGTTGCGAAAATCTACTTCCTATATACCTAACGGGAATGGCAAAACTGAAGTTCCAATCCATCGAAAATCGCGATCAAATGAACTGGGAGCAGTTGGTGACCGCGGTCGCCTCTAAGCTGAAAAACCAGGCAACGCTGAGCAATATTCGTGATGAGCTACACAATATCTCTCAAGGGAAGGACTCGGTCGGTGAATTTGCTAGGAAGGTCCTAACTAAAACAAGGTTTGCGTTCCAAGGCCGAGGCGATAGGGTTATAAACCAAATGGCCATAGACTCTTTCATTAAAGGTCTCAATCCGGAACTACGAAAGGTAATTCGTCGGCTGCCAGAAATCGAAGACTTCGAAACCGTGGTCACACGCGCAGAGAAGGAACACTGCATCCTGCAGCAAGAACGTAAGGAGGATAATGAGTCAATTCAGGTCCTTAACGCAGTTCTCATGGACGAAAAGGAAGACCGCCTGGAGCGACAACTGAAGGACATGCAACTCAACGGGAACAAACAACGCCCAAGGTACGATACCAGGCGAGGAAGCACTCGACCGCCACCATCCAGTCGTGGACCAGCTCCGGTACGTTTCCGAGTGCCAACACCTTTTCGCAATCGTCCATGGAGAGCCGCGCAGAGCCCGATGGGATACCCACCCCGGAGCCAACCTTTTCGTGGATCATTCAGATCGCGCAGTAGCCAGCCATTGGAGCAACAACCACCCTACTGGCAGCAGCCGCGCCCGCAGCGTTACCAGCAGCCACAGCCATACCCACCGACGCAGGCCACATACAGCTCACGGCCAGGAGCGCGAGTAAACGCCGTCTCACCCGGGATGCACCTATTATGCGTGCTTGTAACACTCGCATCCTTCATGATTTCCATGGCTTCATCGCAGTACCAAATATGTGGAATCAATATGCACGCGAACAGATTCCCGTTACCACCGCGCATAGGATGCTCGTCCACCTCTAGAACACCATTGATCATAACCCAAGTCGAACTCTGCACGGAACGGATCCCAGCGCTCTGCACAAACGCTACGAAGTGCTACAGGGACTCGTTAGCAATCTCCGTTACCAGTTTCTTTTTCATCACAACCAGTAGGTCCGTACTGGGTGGACGACGCGCGCCGATTCCACGCAAGCTCTGTGAAGAAGCTGCCAGGACCGGCTATATACACGGTCACGCACTAACCGTAGCAGCCCCCGGGATCAGATCAACCAACGAGATCGAGGATGAGACCACAACCACTGCGTTGTGGGGTACTAACATCTATCTGCGAAGCGTCTTCACCCTAAAGGAAGGCGAGATTGCATCCTTTGATGGACGATCTGTTATCAGCTCCTTAGCAAACACGGAAAACTGCTCTCTCGCTGATGGTCACTGCATAACAGATTAACACATGATAGTCTGGAACCCCCTATCACCAGTGCTGCACTGTAGGTACATCCTCGCGGGTACTTTCGATGCGCTTGTAACTCCACGATACGTCGCCATACCCGCACTCGATGTCGCGTTTGAATTTTCATCCAATGAGGAGCATCGACAACAGCTTACAGCTTTCTGCAATATCGAATCTTCTTATCTAACGACGTCATACCACCTCTTGACGTTTCCTTCACTCCCTGCTAATCAGACTTTAGCTGAATCGATAGCGAACATCAGGACTTACGAAAGGCGTCGAAAACGAGCTACCCATTACGCCACAGACCCAAGCGGGAAGCGCATGCCATTGGACATCATCCCGAAAGAAGACGCGCCTCTCATAAAACGGATATTTGGCAAAGTGAAGCTAGCGGACGTGCCCGACTTTTCGGCCCAACCGATAACTGATATGCCACTCTTATACGAAATCAAGCGGTGGAACGTCACGAACTCGGACTTCCTAAAACGAACGAGATATTACAAACCAGAAGACCCTCGTATTAGAGTTCTACGCACGATACGACTTTGCGAATATCGGCACAAGCAAGTAAAGCACTTCGTTCGAATGTTGGAATCGAGCAAATTAAACGCTGCCGAGATAAACGTTCTTTAGGATTTACGCCAGGGCTACCATTCAATCTTCGACAAATATTTGAACGAAGAGTTTGGACCAAACAATATTCAGCTAGTGGCACAACCAGAATGGCAACGTGATGCACCATACTTCCCGCAAGGATTGCTGGGGACACTGACATTCACTACAACGATCGCTCCCAGTGCGGCTCCAAGCGAATATATTCCGACTGCCACCAGTCTATTCCTACTATCCGCACTACGACTACCTCAACAACGACGCCTGTTCCCACCACCTGTACTACCACCACTTCACCCACAACGACTACTACTGCTCCAACCACTATTCGCCATCCTGCCAGAGGCACCACGAGCAAACCTCCGCAAGCCAATCCTAAACCCAATCTTTTCGCCAGTACAACGCATTCACCGCCTACAACCAAAGGAACAGCCATGCCAATCACTACCACTCGTCGCCCCACCACTATTCTACCACCACTACTACTATCACCACGACAACTCCTACGCCTAGAAGAAGAGCCACCATCACAACGCCTACAACCAGGCCAACGTTGCCGACCACATCTATGCCACGACGCCCTGTAACAACAACCACTCCACGAACTCCGACTACGCGATTCATCACTTCGACAACGGCAACTACTCCCGACCGCACTAAAACGACGATCACCACCACTCGCAGACCAACTACTCCTATCGAATATAAAGGAACGACAACGTCGCCAATCACCTCCACTACAGCACCAGGTGTTCCAGTAATGTTGGAGAGGAATCGGAGTAAGCCCATCTCCGTCGAACCTCTACCAATGTCTGCAGTCCTAGCGCAGGCCATCTCTACCAGGCCTACTAGCACTCTTACCGCAGTTACAACACATCCGGCACCTATGATGTCTAAAACAACGACAGGAGCGGAGAAGGCCACGACACTACCATCCCTCTCAACGATGCCACCCACGACGCCTGCACCTGTAAACACCACACCAAAACCTACCGTGAGCAGGCAAGCACAACAGAGCCCTTCGTCATCTGCCGCGCCATTTTCGAGTACGGAGACATACTCTTCACTGACATCTACCGTTGGAATTGGCAGTCCTGTGTCTTGTACACAAGACACAGCGCCGACGCCCACTAGGCTTCTCTCTCACCCGAAGATGCCCTAACCACTCACGCTACGAGCACAATAAGGGACTCATCCACGGCAACGCCGCCCGCCCGTGTTTGATCAACCCGCATTCAGAAGTCCGCCGGAAGTACCAACTTTACTCGACGATCGGTCCAGACTGGAACGAGGTCAGGAAGGTACCGCCGAACACCGCAACGCCGCACAACTACCTATTTATGCGGCACCAACCCAAGAGACTCCTATCAGCGAGTCGATCTATAGTACCCTCGCTGAAGTGCTCTTCAACGTGGGAAAAGCAGTAGCCGTGCCATTACACCTGCTCAGCCCTTCGGCAACGCCGGCCACACCGCACAACCAAATACCTTCTGACCAAGACGACCTTTTGACGCCATATCGTGGATCCTTCTCTGATGATGACTTCGATGTGCAGTCTACCCCACTCCAAGAATTCGCAAATAGCGACGACCTATTAGCTCTACAGCATATTCCGTCCAAGAACACATGGTTCAGCCACTGTCCAGCCAACAGCCACTACTTCCGATTCAGCCCTAGAGGACCTCATACTTCGCCGGATATTCAGTAATGTGTGCCTGCACCAAGATCTTCAAGCACAACAGCTCGAAGTATTGAGCATAACCAATCCAACATGGGCCGCCCGGATACTACTCTCACGAATGGACATCATGGCAACTCGTACAGCTGATGGATTGGCCATAACGCGATGCCAACCGCCAATCACACCTTCGAAAACCACGAGGTGAACGGAACCTGCTATGCGCTGACACCTGTTCTAATTGGAACAGATCTATGGTTTTCCCTACCTGGCACGAACGACCTAATAGAATCTTCACCGACAACACCTTGCCCGTACCCTTCAAAGGCACAATTTGCACCACCTCAACGACTTCTTCCACCCAACGTCAGGCTCAACAGTGCTGCACAAGCATTTCTCTTCAAACCACCCTCTTCTTTCTTCCGCACAATCGATCCTTCCGACGTAGCGCCGAGCTCTCATATAGCCGTGCTACACGGAAGTCAGATGGACACCCCCTACCGATTGGCGAAAAGAAAAATATTCGAAGATGCTTGGATGGCAGTGAAGAATACCACCTCAAAGGTGCGCCATTCGTTGAGGGACTTCTATGACAACACGATTAATAAACTCACAGAAGGAATAGAAACCTTCAAACGTTCAATTCTGCGCATGGTACTATGGATCCTCATCCCCATGCTGATCGTCACTATACTAATTGGATGCTGTGTTCTCTACATCAAATTTTATCTCCTACGTCGAGCTGCGACCACAGCATCATCAGCACTTTTCGAAGTAGCAAGGAACTTCGCCCCACGGAAGAAGAATCGAGGAAACCAGGCCAATGCAATAAGAGCAGATTCTCCGAATTAGTTGGAAATGGAACCACCCCCTGTTTGTTCCACGCATCTATGCGATCACGGACATGGTCAACGCCGTCCATTCGACACTGCCGTATATCGAACTCACCATAAACAAAGAAAGGTGACAGCTCTACTCGATAGTGGTGCTTCAATTTCTTACATGAAGCTGTCTACTCTACATGATGTCGCACCTTCGACATCATTCCTACCGAAACACACCACGGCAACTGCTGCGAACGGAACAACAATTCACCTCATGGCAGCAGTGAAAATACCGATAACAATCGGCCGATACACCATTTCCCATCAACTGTGGATCGCTTCGGACTCGGACTGCCCGGCACAAGTGCTACTCGGATCAGACTTCATACGACAACTCAACAAAACGGGCTTACCGATTTCCTTGGATCTCCACAAGCACGTAATCGCTATCGGAGAAGAACACCACAACCTCGTCCAAGTAAATCATGTCACCATACGTGTGGAAGCACCACTGCACGTCATGACCGAAGGCACGGTCACGCTTCCCCGAAGAACAACCTCCATCGTTCGCACCAAAATACTCGGATCTCTGCCAAGCGAGACCATGGATGTCTTAATAAAGGACAACCAGTGCTGGTCAGACGACCTCTATGTCGTTGGACGTGCTCTCGTTTCGCTTAATACGGATGGCACATCCTTCATCAATATCATGAACCCGTCAAACACTGACATTCAGGTGAAGGACAAGACCAAGATAGCATGGACTACACCCATAGTCTATCCCGACGTCCAAATTTTAGCAGTACACCATGGACCAGCGGCACCGAACGACGGAATGCTCGTCAACGAGACTCCCCCTGAAGCAGATTGGGAAACCAAGCTATCACATTTCCCCACAACACCACCTCCCAACTACGATGTTAGTGATGAGATCGACCTATCCTGTTCCGCACTCAGCGATGAGCATAAGGAACAACTTCGGATTATACTTCGACATCACGCCGAAGCGTTCGTTGGACCAGTTGGACATTTGGGTCACTATAACGGAGACATCAGACATCGCATCGATCTTATCGACAATGCGCCAATACCATCCAGGAAAGTCTATTGTGTGCCTTTGGAAAAGCGCAAGGAAATCGAGAAGCAGATCACACAGATACTGAGTGATGGCATAAAACGAGAATCACCATCCGCATACTGCGCACCAATCGTTCTAGTGAAGAAACGAGAAGCTAACACATGGCGCTTCACCATAGATTTCCGCGGACTAAACGCCATCACAAAGCCACAACAATCCATTCTTCCCAACATCCAGGACATCATTGACCTGTGTGCAAACCAATGCCTTTACACTTCGCTCGATTTCCAACAAGGATTTCACCAGATCCCCTCGAAGAATCACATTGCGAACGCACAGCATTTGCATGTTTCCTCGGAGCATTCGAGTCCATCCGCATGCCGATGGGATTGAAAGGTGCTCCAGCGACATTCCAAAGAATTATGGACGACTTCAAGAAATATTTGAGAGCACGAGTCTTCATTTACATCGACGACCTTATCTCACCTCTGAAACTGCAGACGACCATCTTCGCGACATTGGCGAGGTACTCGGCAAGATTCGAGACATCGGAATGAAGCTAAAGGGATCCAAATGCAAATTTGCGAAAAGGAAATCAAGTTTCTTGGTTTTATCCTAAGCAAAGACGGGATTCGTCCCAATCCTTAGAAAACAAGAGCAATCGACGCATTTCCGACCCCTCGAACGACCACCGACATCAAAGCCTTCATCGGTATGTGCTCATTCTTTCGACGATTCATCCACAATTTCGCAGCAAAAGCAGCGCCCTTAACAGCACTAACCAAGAAGGACACACCGTTCGAATGGACAAAGGATTGCGAAGAAGCAATGAATACCCTGAAGAAAGCTCTTACTTCGGCTCCCATACTAAGCGCACCACGCCTAGGACGACCATTCATCATAGAAACGGATAGCTCAGGAAAAGGAATGGCCGCCGTGTTGAAACAAGACCAAGACGGACAGGAAAAAGTCATCGCATACGCAAGCAGGACTCTCCGCAAACATGAAAGCCGCTATCCTGCCATCGAATTGGAAGCCCTAGAATTGGTATTCGCCGTTGAAAAGTTTCGACCATATATCGACGGTGCTAAGACCACCATCGTCACGGATCATACCCCGCTGAAAACGTTGTTGCATCGAAAAGACCTCACAGGTAGACTTGCGAAATACCAAATCGTTCTTCAAGAGTTCGATGTCGACATCGTTTATCGGCCAGGTAGAAGGAACGTCGTCTGTGACACACTATCTCGTTACTTACCAACTGTCAACGCTGTATTCGCAAATATCGATACCTTTAAAATGGGAAAGCTACGAGACGAGCAGGACAAATGTGCTTGGATACTCCAGCTGAAGGATTCCCTACGGAAGCAGCTAGATGACGATCGACTATATTTTAGTGGACGACATCTTGTATAAAATCCCCACTCGACTACACCAGGATCCGCAGATAGTCATACCAGACTCGCAGCTGAAGGAAATACTCATCTCCATGGCCCACGAGTCTCCAACGGGAACCTCTCACCAGGGAGTAAACAAAACGCACGCCCTGATCGAAAAGTCTTCTATATGGAACAGCATGAAACGCGATATACACAGCTTTATCTCCGATACAAGCAGTGTGAAAAGAGAAAAGATCCTAGCGCATATAGGAATACAGAACCTCTCATGCCACTGGAAACACCAACTCGCCCATGGCAGAGGGTTCATTCCGACGTCATCGGACCATTACCACTCACGCTGCGAGGAAGCAAGTTCATCATCGTATTCGTGGATGCTTTCTCCAAATTCATCATCGCTGAACCTCTGTCGGACCAGAAAGCACTCACGACAGCCGAAATATTCACTAAGCGTTTCATATCTCGATTCGGACTACCAGAAACACTGGTTGCCGACCAAGGAACCAACTACACAAGCGATGTATTCCGAAATCTACTACAACAATTTGGAATCACGCACCGCATGAGCACGCCATACCATCATCAAAGCAACGATCAGGTGGAAAGAGCTAATCGCACGCTGCAGGGACTCGTCTCAATCGCTACTGTGCAACATCAAGATACTTGGGACGAGGTACTCCACTTGATCACCCACTCGTACAACTGCACGGAAAACGCCTCTACAAAATTCTCGCCCTATTTCCTGATCCATGGACGAGAGCCTAATAACATATTCCACCTCTCAATGCGACTACCGCGTAAACAATTCGTTAACGAAGAGGACTACGTCAGCCAGCTCACAGGAACGCTTCAAAGTGTTTGGAAGGAAGTCAGCGAAAGCATCACACACGCGCAACAGCAGCAGAAACACCACTACGACCTGCGGAAGCGGACCACCAGAAAATCATACGAGATCGGAGACAAGATCCTCTTCCTGAGGGAAAGCGTCAACAAATTCTCGACGAGATTCGACGGAACCTATTCACTCACTCGCATGGAATACCCCAACGTAGTAATTGTTGTATCCCTGAAGATACAACTTCACTAGATCTCTGGGGCCTCTTCTTACTGCTCTCTACGCTAACAGAGAGCCTGACGTCCGCGTGCGTAGAGGCAGCAGAAATAGTACAGACTTATTAGCTTAATAGTACAGGCACACGACGGCGACGGCTGGAGGCGGTGGAGGTGGGCTGGCTGGCGGCTGGAACTCCTTTGCGACGGTAGTCGGAGACCCTCGGCGACGACCTGGGACGACGACCCCTGAGGGTCTCGGCAGCGGCCTTATATGCGCCCCGTTTTCCCGCCGGTCGTTACTTTGACCTGCCTTGGCGGATTACCACCGCGCCTACGTGGGTGGTCATCGGCTTTCTACTAGCCGGCTACGAGCGCGCTACACACCATCACCACTGTGATCGTCCAGCCATAACACCTCCCCTAGTAGGAAAATAATTACTGCAAATATTTTTCTACTACTTAACGGAAACCTAATTTACAACCGAAACCTAAGTAAATCTACAACAGTCAACAATCATACTAAGAAAAATCGTCTACTCCATATCGTCGGACTGGTCTTCTGGTCCTAGTAGAACGTCGTAGTTGTAATGGTTGTTCTCTGTCTGCATCGCGTCGTTGATTGGTTGAACCCGCGATCGTTGAGCAAGCAGGTTCCATCCTCCATGCGTCGTCCAATTCAAGAACATCGAGCAACGTTTTGAGCGCAGAGGTTTCCTCCTGACAAGTTCGCTCTTCGGCGCAACGTCGCATCTGATTCGCGTGCTTGCGAATCGCTCTTCCGTCAACTTCGACCTCATAGTTGACGGAACCAAGGCGTTTCACTACTCTGCCTTTCGTCCATACAAATCGTGGTGCCTTCCATCTCTGTACGTATACGTAATCGCCTACAGCGAACTCTTTGGGCAGCACACCATGCCTCTTGTCGAACTGCCCTTTCATCTTAGCTCGTCTTTCCTTCGCGAGCGGTTCTTCTGATTCCTCTTCCATCGGAATCAACAAGCTTAAACGCGTCCTTAGCTTCCTCCCCAGAAACACTTCCGCCGGCGTTCTCTCATTCAGGAACGCGTTTGGCGTAGCTCTGTTCGCCTGAAGCACCACGTTGAGCGTCTCTTCTGTTGGCCTCTCCTCCCCTTTAAGCTTTTTGATACCTCGCTTAAGCGTATCAACAAAGCGCTCCGCCTGTCCATTAGACTGAGGGTGATAGGGGGCAGTCTTGATGTGCTCAATTCCTCCTTCCTCGCACATCCTTTTAAACTGTTCCGACACGAACTGTGTGCCATTATCACTAACTATTGTTTGCGGCAATCCATACCTCGCAAACAGATTTTTCATGGCCTTCACGGTTTGTCCTGCAGAGATATTTGCCATCTCGAACATTTCTGGCCATTTGCTGAACGCGTCTACCACCACCATGTAGTAGGAACCATGAATTGGTCCAGCAAAATCTATATGAAGTCTCTGCCAAACACGGGTAGGCGCTGGCCATGTCTCTAGTGGTACCTTCACAGGATTCTTTGCACTTTCCTGACACTTACTACACTTGCGTACCACGTCTTCACAGTCCTTGTCAACCTTGGGCCAGTACACATAACTTCGGGCCAACTTCTTCATTCGCACGATCCCAGGATGACCAACGTGCAATTCCTTCAAAACGTCTCCTTGCAACTTCGAAGGAATCACCACTTTTTCTCCTGTCATGAGACACTTCCCAACCATGGACAATGTTTCTCTTCTGTTGTGAAAAGGTGCCAACATAGGGTCCACCTTTGGCCATCTTCCACTTTTCACTCACGCCATAATCTTTCTCAACAACGGATCTTGCTCCGTACACGACTCAACATCTTCATGAGTCACTGGCAGCTTTCTGATGCATTCTTGCAGCATCTCCTTCAACAGCTGCGATCACCACGTCTTCGTCAGCAGCTCGATGTGTCTGCATCAGCCTTGATAAGCCATCTGCCTGTCCAAACTTCATCGTGTTGACATATTCAATGTCAAAGTCATAACCAAGCAGTATCGTAGCCCACCTCATGAGACAATTAGCGGTGTACACTGGAACTCCTTTCTTGTCACCAAAGATGGCTAACAACGGTTTATGATCTGTCAGCAACAAGAACTTCCTGCCATACACATACTTGTGGAACTTCTTCACTCAAATACTAGTCCCAGCGCTTCCTTCTCAATCTGGGAATAGTTCTTCTCTGCGGTTGACAGCGACCTTAAAGCATGTGCTATTGGCTTTCTGAACCGTCCGGAGATCTATGCGAAATAACGCATCCGATTCCATAGTCGCACGCATCAGCTGCAACTACTATCTTCTGCTTGGGATCATAGTGAGCCAAATTCATCTCACTATGCAATGCTGCCTTTAACTTTTCGAATGCCTTGGCTTGCAGGGACTTCCATTCCCACTTCACATCTTTCTTCATCAAGGCATCTAACGGTCCTCGAAGCTCTTTGATCGTTGGCATAAACGATGAGTAGTACGTTACCATGCCGAGAAATGCTCTCAGTTGAGCAACATTCTTTGGCTCACCCATACTCTTGATTGCTTGGATCTTCTCCGGATTCGGTCTTCTACTATCCTTGTCTACGATAAAACCAAGGTACCGAATCTCTGGCTTCGAGAATGCACATTTCTCCAGTCGAACCTTAAAACCGTACTCAGCGATTCTCTCAAACAACGCTAGCAGGTTTTCTTTGTGTTCCTGTACCGTTCTTCCACAGACCAAGACGTCATCCAGGTATGACGTCACACCTCTCAAAGCAAAGACCATCTTGTTCATTATCTGCTGGAAAATTCCAGGTGCAGTATTTATCCCAAACGGTAACCGATTGTACTGAAACAATCCTCTGTGCGTGTTTATCACGACCTTCTTCTTCGCCTCTTCCGACAACTCCACCTGCAAGCAGGCATCTGACAGGTCGATCTGTGAAAACACGGTCCCGCTATTCAAGGACGCGAATATATCCTCTGGCACCGGCAAGGGATAATCAAACGACTGCAGTGCTTTATTCAGACCAGTTGAGAAGTCGGCGCATACTCTCAACTTCCCATTCTGCTTTTTCACACAAACTATAGGTGCAGCCCACTCACTGTGGCTCATTGGTGTAATCACACCCATTTCCACAAGCCTGTCAGGTTCCTTGTCAACAGCTTCAACAGCAGCGTGTGCGACTGGTCTGCAACTTCGGAACACTGGACGCGCACCATCAACAAGCTGAAGCTCGGCTTTCTCCTTTGTGCAGTGTCCTAGACCTTCCTCAAACACTTCTGGATAGGTCTTCTTCAACTCCTCTCCAAGGTTCGCACTGTCCTCCAACTTCACTTCTGCCACCATCATCCTCATGTGATGTGACATTTCTTCATTCTTCTCAATCCACTCGAAGCCCATTAGCGAGTTGTAACGTGTCACATAGGCGTATCCTTCTGATACCGCACCCTTAATCTCGAACTCGCACCTCAGCTTTCCCCGAATCGTCATTGGAGTTCCATTAGCATTCTTCACCACTAGGTTTGTCTTCTCGAGCGTTGGAGTGCCCATCTTCCTCTAAACACCCTCATTTATTAACCTTTTATCCGAACCAGTGTCGAGCAAGAACTCTACAGAGTGACCGTTGAGGACTGCTTCCACATACACGCGTGTGGAATTCACTCTAGCTGCCGCACTCGAAATCTTGACTGTGCGCACGTGTCGTCCTGAATTCTGCTTTGCTGCTTTACTGTTGTCGCTACCACGACGGCTTCTCCGTCCCGTTCTCTTCAGCGCGGCATCTTTCCGCAGCTGCGCGACATCGCAGAATTTCTCCTTGTGCCCTGTCTTCTTGCAGTTCTTGCAGAACCACAACTTCGCTTTACATGCCCTGGCGTAGTGGTTCCCTTCGCAATTCCAACACTGAATTGCTTTCTTCCCTTCCTTGGCTACCATATCAACAGCTTTCGCGTTGCCAGCGATTGTTTCACTGTCCCTTTTCTGGATTTTTGTACTGAAGTCTCCAATGGAAGCCGAGATAAGGCAGAGACTCATTGCAGTCTTAGTCTCATTGGAGTACAAGGCTGATTCAAGAAGATTTTAGATTTTAGATTTAGATTAGATTTTTTCTAGATTCAAGAAGTTCTCACACATCATATGCGACTCCTGCAGGGACATTTTCCTTTCAGCCTTGTACTCCAATGAGACTAAGACTGCAATGAGTCTCTGCCTTATCTCGGCTTCCATTGGAGACTTCAGTACAAAAATCCATAAAAGGCACTTAATTCCGTCCGAATCCAACTCATTGATTTTCGCTTTCTCACACAATTCGTTCACACGACCAGTATACGTGAGGTAATCCTCGCACTCTTTCTTTTCCAGCTTCAAACACTGGTATCTGGTCGTAAACTCTGAAGTCTTCACATCAAACAGCTGCTTAAGCGTGCTCACGGTTTCATCAAAACCGATCTCCGAGACTTCTTTAGGCTAGACATGCCTCTGGTACTTCTCGAAGGATGCAGCATCAAGCTTCTCACAGAGAAGCCTCACTCTCGCGCTCTCTGGTAGCTGCTTTCCATCCTCTACAAACACTGCTCTGTACCTTAAGTACCACTTCGAGAAGCACGAATCCACATCAGGATCGAACACGAACCTGTCGATCCGATTACTCAATGCAGCCATTGCATTTGGCACTGACATGGTTTCACCAGTCGTGCTCAACATATCTGCTCCTCTCACGTGCCTGAGCACCATGTCCAACATATCTTTTTGCTGCTTCTCAACAACTCTCCATTGCTCCTCCATGAGCTCCTTGAACATGGACATGACAAGGTGAGGATCCATCTCCGATCAACTCAGAACCTGCTCTTTAGGCTTCCTTCTTAGAGCCTCAGACTTCCTCGAAGTCTTGCTCAGGCGTCCTTTCCTCACTTCCGCTCCTGTAGCGGGAAGTGGCACACCTGATCGCCACTGCTGTATCCCTGAGGATGCAACTTCACTAGACCTCTGGGGCCTCTTCTTACTGCTCTCTGTGCTAACAGAGAGCCTCATGTTCGCGTGCGTAGAGGCAGCAGAAATAGTACAGATTTATTAGCCTAATAGTACAGGCACACGACGGCGACGGCTGGAGGCGGTGGAGGTAGGTTGGCTGGCGGCTGGAACTCCTTTGCGACGGTACTCGGAGACCCTCGGCGACGACCTGCGACGACGACCCCTGAGGGTCTCGGCAGCAGCCTTATATGCGCCCCGTTTTCCCGCCGGTCGTTACTTTGACCTGCCCTGGCGGATTACCACCGCGCCTACGTGGGTGGTCTTCGGCTTTCTACTAGCCGACACTGTGATCGTCCAGCCATAACAGTAATCAAGGACGGACGCCGGGAACGAACCATCCACATCAACGGGACCAAGACCTACAACGCGATTTCGAACGACAACCAGCAGGAACCAGAAGACAAGTGATCAATACTAACTTTTATTCTCATTCTTGCTAAGCCTATTCTTAACGTTTTTTGATATATATCCTTCTATAGCCTATTTTCTTCTCAAAAGTAACAAAAGAAATCGAACTAACAAAAGAATTTGCTGTTGTAACTTTATCTTACCCTTTTGCTTTTTAGTGTTGTTTACTGCAATCTTCTGTTTTCCCATGGTCGTTCTCCTCGAGCATGACTTATCTATGCCTCTTCAATTTCTCCTCCTCTAAACATGTAGTCTATCAACATCTTATCTCTCGAACAAACGATATCAAACCTCTACGACGTAGCAGTTATTGAGGAGCGATTGCACGAACACCTGCCGGCCCCAGCCTAACCCCGCGTGCCACGACAAACCATGACATCAAGAGCGGCAAGGTCAAGACCATGCCGTGAAGCCGACAAGAGAAAGAAAGCGGAAATCCACCTCACCAAGGCCGATACTGACGAACAACAACTCCCTCACGAACGGGCCAATGAACCTCGACGCGAGCCCAATCAACAGCAGCTGCCGAATCGTCCCTGGCATATCCCTCGAACCCGGAATCGTTGCGCTACACTCCACGGAAACGGCACCAGTTGATGCAGACCGACCGACTAATGGACAACACAATAAGACAAATGCTGCCCTCCATCCCATAGCTTCATCGGAGGCACCGGACAATCAGCGAGTGACGTACTCCGGATAGCTGATAAGCAAGCCAAGATAAGTTCCGGGACGGAACTTCTTGGAAGGGATGCATGTAAGGACACTGAAAGTTCACTAGAAAACAACCGCCACTCGCTCGCCCCGAATAACAATAAATCAACGAAGCTAAAAGGACACCAAGGAGCAGCTGACGTCTACTCGCCGAAAACAACCGTAAATCAAAGAAGTTCAAGCGATGACTGTGAAGCCGTTCCCGAACACAAAGGAGGATGAACCGGGAAACCAGAGGACCAAAGGACGATTTATGACACAGCAGCTTATAACAGCTGACCGCGGACTTCGGAGAAGATCATAGGAAAGCAAGAGAAAGAGTCCGGGCAACCGTTAAGTCCAACGCTCCTGAAACCGAATAAAAGGAGCGCTCAAAACACCAGAGGACATTGGATCGCCGTCGCTGAGGCGAGGCCACCGGCCTCACCTTCCTCTCCTTCGCATTCTCTCTCCTCTTCTCTTCCTTTCTCTCTCTTTTACTCTCTACGATGCTTCTTTTTCTTCTCTCTCTTATGTTGTTCCATTCTACTCTAAAATCTTACTACGTGCTATTCTGAGGATACTTTCTCCTAATAAGACTAAAGTTTCAATGGATGGACTGATGCTTTTCGGCTTCTTTGGAAATGCTTAGTATAGTGTCACAATAAACCAGTCATAAACTGAAGTCTTTCTCTTCCATTCTGCCGGGAAATCGGTCGAACAAGCCCTCGCCAGTCGATAACTTGTAATCATGAAACTAGCACCTTCGGAGTCCCATCATCGCTAAAGTCTAGAATCGGGGTTAAATTGCGCACCTGAACCACACTAGATCCGGAGCCCCGAGACTGTGACTTTACAAAGAGGAAGATGCTAATTCTTTGCATTGCATTACAGAAACTGGCTTCCCATTTAAGGAAGAAAGTATGCATCGAAGAGAACCTTTTCGTGGGAAGAGGTTATTGGAACGAATTGACAGCCCGATGTCCGTTCCTCCATGTAGTGGCATTTTAAACTGCTCGTGCGAGATAAGCTAATAACGAACATTCGAATGCCGGCAACAGGCCCTTGTGACAGGCTGGCCTACAAAGAGCCATGTCACATCACATGTTCACGTATGTCAGCTCACGTATTTCGAGATAGTGCTACGGTGTCCGCGAGAGCCGACGCGCACTCGCAAAGCCCGGCGAATGTGAGAAGTATGCGAGGCTGCCTGATGCGAGGACGGCATCGGGGGACAACTGAGCTAGTCCGAAAGTCCGGTAACGTAAGCAGGAAACGCGTAGCAACGCCGAATGTGGGTACGTTGAAGAGCCGCTCGTGCGAGTTGGTTGAAGCACTGGAACGTAGAAGAGTTGATCTTTGTGCGGTGCAGGAGACGAGGTGGTCCTGCAGCAAGTCAAGGGACATGACGTGGCGTCAAGGCCGTTCTATGTGGAAGTCCCAGGACCACAAGAGTAATCGCCTCCGAACGATGTCGTGACTCGATTGTAGGTGTCGAGCGCTTTAACGATCGATTGATGAAGATCGTTGTCTAAGGAGCGACTCTATAACTTCTTCTCTGCGCATACTCCGCAGAGTGGCTGCGTCGATCAAGCCAAGGAAGAGTTTTGGAGCCTGCTTAATGAGAAGACAGCAGAGGTACCGCCGAAAGGTGCCATCATAGTCGCTGGTGGTCTTAATGGGTACGTAGGTGCTGCGAAGGACGATTACAGCTGGGCAGAGTGGCGTTCTACCCCGCCCTTTAAACAGAGGCGCGACAAATGTCTGCTTTTCCACTACCTCGTAAGGCAGCCACTGGACTCTCGAGCAAGCGTAGGGGGTTGGAGGGTGGGCGAGCAAGGGGGACGAGGGGTAGAACGCTCGACCCCCTTACAGCTGTCATGGTTTCGGATACGGGCCTCGTAACGCCGACGGTGAGCGTATTCTTGAGTATGCCGAAACGCATAGCCTCACCACTTTGAACACAGCTTCCTGAAAACGCGACTCCCACCTCATCTCATACCATAGTGGGAGCTCCAATCTCAGATAGACTTTGTGCAAGTGAAGGATCGCGATCGAAGACTTGTCACAGATGCGAAGGTCGTGCCGTATGAGACGGTCGTCCCACAGCACCGACCGCTGATCTGCACTTAAGATCACTCCTCCAAGAATGAAGCAGGAAGAGCGATGAAGTGCTGCGAGAATCAAGTGGTGGCGAATGAAAGAGAAGGAAGTAGCTGTGATCTCTCGCGTACGGTTACGGACAGTCACGACCGTCGATGAATCTTGGAAGAAGGCTGCCGACGCGATACGTGAAGCTGCAAGGTTGGAGCTCGGCATCACGGTGCCTGGACGACGCAAGGTCAAAAAGCAGACGTGGCTGTGGACAGGCGGCGTGAAAGTAAAGGTTCGTGAAAAGTCGCTCTATCACGTGTTTTTGTAAAAATACTGCCGATAACTGGAGGAAGTACCAAGAAGCGAAGAAAGCTGCAAAGAAGGCCGTGGCTGTTGTTGCGAGAGCCACTCACCTAGGAGTACAAAGGACACGCACATGTGTAGTATGACAGGGCTACTGGTTCCTTACTATTGGTCCTTCTTTAGTGAAACGGTCCCCATTACTGGTACTGGTCCCCTCAATGGTCCACCCTTAGCGGAAAACGCCTTCGGCACAGCTTCTGAATCCCAGGCATATTGGACGAAGTCTTCGGCATGTCTACCTGAATCCCCAAACACGTCGAGCGACATCTTTGGCACGTCTTCTGAGTCCCAGGCACGTCATGCGACGTATTCCGCACGTCTTCCGAATCCCCTGGCACGCAGAAGACGTCTGGGTATTATCCACTATTTTCCCACACCGTAGTTTGATCAATATCGATTGTTGGCGATCGATCCTTAAAAAACAAACTTCAAATTCGTGTTCAGCGACCGCAGTTACCCCAGAGCTGAAGTTTTCAGGCAGGTAGAAGAAGACTGGGTATTTTCCGCTGTTTTCGCGACCCGTAATTTGATAGATATCGATTGTTGGCGACCGATACTTCAAAAACGAACTTCAGATTCGTGTTGAGCGACCTCGACTACCCCTGGGTAAAGTTTCGGACCGTCTGGACGGCATCTACAAAAAATCTATAGTTTGATCAATATCGATTGATGGCCAACGATGCTTCACAAACGAGCTTCACATTCGTGTTCAGCGACCGCGATTACGCCGGGCTAAAGTTTCTAGGAAGGTAGAAGGCGTTTGCGTATTTTGCGCTATTTTCCCGCACCGTAATTTGATCATTATCGATTGATGGCGATCGATACTTCAAAAACAAATTTCAGATTCGTGTTCAGCGACCTCAGTTGTCCCAGTGCCAAAGTTCCCAGGCACGGAGAAGACGTCTGGGAGATTTGTCGCTATTTTCGTGCCGTAATTCCCCCCCCCTATTTTATAATTTCTGCGGCGGCGCCGATCGATAGTATGACTCATCGCTTAGCGCTTATTGTAGAGTATGATATAAGTATATATTTAGTTATTTAGGATGAAGGATAAAGGACGGCGTTACTCAATCCCTTTTGGGATGCGCCAGCGCATTCTACTTCTACGGAGTGTCGTGGAAGCGACATGAATGCATATTTGGCCATACAATGACTTGCGGTGGCCAGCCGATGAACAAGTCAGCGCTTTATCCTTCCCAGACAAGTCTGGAACCAATTCACCAACCCCGGAGGGATGGAAGGCTTGGTTGGCCTGGGCGGGAAATCCGAACCAGGAACCTGGTATCGGGTGCACGCGACAGTCGCGCCTCCTCCGACTGCGCTACACGTTTTTACCCCGCCTCCTCCGACTGCGCTACACGTTTTTACCCCATTTAGTTATTTATATTTAATATATTATTATTATTTATGTTTATTATATTTATTCATTTATTTATTATTATTTCGAGGCACCCGAGAGGAACCCCAAGGAAAAGGTGGAAGGACGTCATCAAGAGAGATCTCGGCGAAGAGAGATCTCGGCGAAGTCGGCGCTACGACAGATGACGCCCTTGATAGGATGAGGTGGCGACAGACCACAAGAACAGCGGACCCTGCGACTGCACGAGACTAAACGCTCAGGAGAAGAAGAAGAAGAAGAAGAAGAAGAAGAAGAAGAATTCATTTATTTATTACGCGAAAAATATCGTGTGGACAACCACTATTGTAAGGACGCGAATTAAAGCAAACTTTCTATAAAAAGTAAACTATTAGGCTGTAACGAATTAAATGGCACTGGCTCGCGCCATTTTTTGGCGCGTCTTTACGCGTTTGATCAAGAACAAACCGTAACATGTGGCATATCATTTAGAAGCGCAAACTTTACTCTACCGGTGAGTTCCAAATTTTTTATGTAAAAGTGGGAAAACTTTAGAGTTTTATTGACTTTTTTGCAGATGGACAAAAGGGTAATCCGAGTCATTTACTTGTATGAATTCAAGCTGGGCACTACAGCTAAGGAAGCGGACGAGAAGATCAACGCCGCATTCGGTCAAGGATGTTCCACAATTCGGACGGCGTATTGTTGGTATCAGAAGTTCCGGAAGAGATGAGAGCTTGGAAGAACATGAAGGTCGTGGGAGGCATAGTGATGTTGATGAGGACAAGTTGAGAGATGTGGTAATGGTGAGAGTATGGTGGTGTTCGCTGGGAATTACTCACCACAGCTTCCTCCCTCCCGGTGAATACATCACGGCAGAGAAGTACTGCATTGAAATTGAAGAAACGATGAAAAAGTTGAAGGATATCCGGCCGGCCTTGGTAAAGCGAAGGCGAGTTCTCCTTCTGCACGACAATGCTCGCCCCCCCATGTAGCACGAATGACGTTGTAGAAATTGAATGAGCTGAGCATTGAAACTCTACCACATCCTCCGTTTTCTCCCGACCTCTCCCCAACAGACTACCATTTCTTCAAGCATCTTGGCGACTTCTTGGTAGGGAAAACATTCAAATACCAACAGGATGCCGAAAGTGCCTTCGAAGATTTCGTCAATTCCAGAACTTCTGATTTTTATGCTACTGGGATAAAAAAGCATGTGTCACGTTGGCAAAGATATGTAGAATCAGAAGGTTTTTATTTCGATTAATAAACTTGCCTACAAGCCGAGATATTAACTGTTTAAATTTACAGTGGTTCAGTACCATTTATTTCGTTACAACCTAATAAATCTATAAATAAACACAAACAAAACGGTAGGAGAAACTACTTTATTACTAATACTACTAAGGAGCCTAAAAAAAGAAGGGAGAATAAAAATTAGCGAACGATTAGACGGACAACATCTAAGGCAGCGATGGTATTATGACCTGAGATGTAATTTGAGGAATGTCCTAAAGGCATTGCAGATCCGTGGTGAATCATGTTTCTTGCGAAGCTTCTCAAACGAGGAAAGTGTTCTGTGAGTAAGAAAGAAACGTCTACAATTTAGTCTAGCAGTACCAGCATCATATTTGATTAGACCACATCGAGTGTTTGTTGCTCTCACAAGATGCGTTGTTGTCACAAGATGCGCGAGTTTGATTCCAATTTCCCGATGAACGATTTTGTTAAAAAGGAGGAGGTCGTTACGCTCCTTCTAACAGACAGAGTTGGCAATCCAAAATTGAGATTTCTCTCAATACTAGAAGGAATTTGGTCATATAAGAACCCTAGCGCACGTTTCATGAGCTTCCTTGTGTTGCTATTCTGAATTTTTTCTCGCAAAGCAATTATCTTCCTTTTATGAGGATTAAAAACAGGGGTGCCATATTTCAATATAGGCCTCACATATATTTTGCACGCTTGAAGAAGCACACTGGCATCCTTAGTTGATAATGCTCTAAACAAATTAAACATTACCTGAGTAGCTTTATTGGCTGTCATAGTGCTTATCGAAATCGAGATCGCTGCGAGCAAGAAACCCTAGGTCCATCAGTTCACTCATATATTTAAGCAAAGTTACGCTAATAGTGTATTGATGCTTCTTGTTACTATTGTCTAAATGAAGCACTCTTGATTTTTCCTCAGACAGAGGGAGGTCCCAATCCAATCACCATTGGTAGGCAATGATAACAGCTTTCTGAAGAACGTCTATGTCATCGGCAATAATATTGGCCTATAGACTTTGAGATCGCCAGCAAATGCGCAAAACACAACCTCGCTCTCTCCAAGAATTTTGAGTAAATCATAAAGGATAAAGGACAAAGGACGGCGCTATTCAATCCCTTCTGAGATGCGCCAGCGCATTCTACTTCTACGGGATGTCGTGAAGGCGACATGAATGCGCATTTGGCCATACAATACTTGCGATGGCCAGCCGATGAACAAGTCAGCGCTTTATTTTTTATTTTTTTTTCCCAGACAAGTCTGGAACCAATTCACCAACCCCGGAGGGAAAGGACGCCCTCTTGGAGCTCTCCGCTGATAGCAGATCTAGGAGCGGAAAAGGAGGAGTTCACGCGAACTATGTACTTTCTTTTAGACAAGAACGATGCAACCCAGGAGACAATGCGCGGATGGATGCCAACAGCTCTCATTTTGTTTAGCGACTTGTTATGTGAAACCCTGTCGAACGCCTTGTTGAAGTCGAAATAGACAACTTCCACATTTCTACCGTCCTCCAAATCCCTAGTCCAATGATTAAGAGTTTCTATAATTGCCGTTACAGTAGATTTACCCTTTGAAAAGCCATGTTGATTTTTCGATATGATAGAGTACTTTTGAAGATGTTCTACAAATACCTTCTTTATATTTTCTCAAACAGCATTGCGAAGACGGAAGTGATACTAACTGGCCTAAAGCTCGTGGGTACATTATAAGGCGGTTTATTAGGAATGGTAGATAATATAACGAACCCACCTGCTAGTTCCTAAGCCCTAATAAAGCTAAGATTAAATATATACTCTAAAGGACTACTTACTATATGTGCGATTGTTTTAATAAAGCTCAAAAATATTATTGGGAGTGAAGCTCTCGGACTGTGGCCATTTTAATAATAGGTTAAGGATTTCTTCCCTGTGAAATCAAACCGAACCGTCCATTAGGGGGAACACTCTTGTTAATGGCCCAGCTTCATCGCTAGATGCGACTCTAAAATATTTCTCAAATTTCGATGCAAATAGCTCAGCTTTATCTTTATCTCGATAGAGAACTCTGCCGGAGGAAGAGCGAAGGGAAGGTATATGAATATTTCCTCGAGCCGGAACTTCAAAAGCTTATAAAATTCATTTTTACAACGCAACTTAACAGTTCCTTTTTCCACAGATGCATTGAATTTTCTGAGTTTTCAAATTTGAAATTCGAAATTCACGTCAAATTTGAAATTCAATTCTCTTGAAACGGCCCAGTCCTCCGGTTTATCTGTTTGTTTCGCTTTTCGTTGAGCACTCTCCTTTTTTTATGGAGCCTCTCCAGGTAAGGTGGAAGCTTAGACCCATTCCTCCTCATTCCTTTGACGGGAACAAATAACTCGATGCAGTGGTGAAGAATATTGATAAAGATATATTGATATTGATATTTCTCATTTACCATAATAACACTATTGAGCCAGCCAAACCGGTCCACCCCTCCAAATAACTAATAATGCTGGCGTAGTCCGTAAGAGTAGAATCTCTCTTGGTCACGGTTAAATTGGAGGCCAACTGGACCCTGATTTGAAAGCGAATCGCAGCGTGGTCGTTAGATCCAAGAGGCGGATCAACGTGTATCCCAGAAACCAGGTTCCTCTCTTTAGGTAAGACTAAATCAAGAATGCTGTTACCTGGCGTTTCGACGTGCACGCACTGGATAAGTGCATGTGTTTCGAACATATTCAGATTTTCTTGAGCGCTAGAACTATTAAATTTCATAGCCGGGTTTTGACTCCAAGACATCTCGGGAAAATCAAAATCACCTATCAAAATGCAGTGGAGAGCCTTTAACAATTGTCTCACGCTAGGGAGTGAGCGACTCGGCGTTTTGTAGTCAATGATGAGTCGTGTTGTTTCCAGTTTGATATGAAGATCGCAACATAGGAGTTCATAAGCATCTGTGACCGACTCTTCAGTAACAAATGCCGGAGATAAGGATATCAGCGCCACTAACGCTACGCCTCCACCCTTTTCGCAGTACGGTCGCACCTTAGCGTTACATATTGAGAGCAGCACTCACCCAATAAAGGCGCCAAAGAAATGTTCTGATTGAGCCACGTTTCCGTGAGTATAACAATGTCAACTTTCCGTTTGAGGAGCACCACAAGCGCATCTTTGTTTTTTACCAAAGTACGAATTTTAGCTGGAACACATGAAATAATAGGGAATGGTATCCGTCGGGGCCCTACATGTTTTCCGCACAATGAGTGAATTCATTTGAATGCGATAAGGAAAGACGAGAGTTCATCAACGTACCACTATTATTCATGGGATCAGAGGAAATTTGCTGGTTGTGAGCCAGCTCGGAAGGAATAGGAATAGGAATAGGAAATAGGAATATATAATTCTAAGTACGAGACAACCTTTCAACTTTGAGACGATCACGTTCCAGCTTTGTGAGCGAGGGGCTGACAAAAACCCCCTTCCCAGAAAAGAATCTTGGGAGTCCTCTTCAACGTAAGGCAGCAAAGAATGACGAAAGAAATACAACCTTTAAAAGACGGGCACATTCAATAGAGAGAAAATCGAGTATGAGCCTAATACAACTGGTGTCGTGTACTACCCTAGCGTAGGAGACAGGCGCAGAACATTCCTTGACACTATAACAACAACGGAGCAACAACGTTCAATATCTTCAGGAGAATCACCAGACAACATGGGACTCAACATAGAACTTGAGAACTAACTTGAGAATGGTTCTGTTGAGAAAAAGCCAGCTTAAGAACGCCAATCTGAGACCTAAGCTATGGACCTCACTTTCGAGCTCACTGTTCCTTGCGCGTACCTAATTGTTCTCCTCTACCAGTTCCTTGTTCTTCGCCACAACTGCGCTTAGTTAGTTCTTCATCTCTCCAAAATGCAGCCCATAGCCGCCCCTAGGTGCGGCGGGAGGGATTGATCGGCTATGATCAAGTCGATTGCCCGTGTCAGATCGTCATCGGTAGGGGAAGACGAAAAATCCAACCGATGTTTCTTCCCCCTTCGTCCCTGAATAGGTCTTGGAACGACAGGTGTATCCATGAGCAGAAATTACCAATGAAGCACCAACAGACCTACTTGGGTGGCTTACAATCAGTTTCAAACGTCCCAGCCACAAGGACTACGTTGATGCAGCGATTGGAGTAGATCTCGGCGACCGACTCAATAAAATCGACGGAAGGAATAACGGGCGACCAGGAGTAGTTAGGTCACCCGATCGAATTCAGTTATGGAAGACTCCGACACGCCTAACAGCGTGTCTCGCACTTGTGCGCTTCGCGCGATTTTGTAGCATCACTGACCTATGGAAAGTAGTTTTTGTAAAACACAAAATTCGCTAGCATCTAAGATCTGGTGCGTACTTTATCGGCATCAAGCCCTTCACCACTTTGGTACCTTCATCATAGACATTCTTTCCTGACCGGCCAGTAATGTCATTGGTTTGTGCTGATCAGTACTTCTGTCTCTCAGGTTGTTCCACCGCCATCGTTCTCATGCTCAACAGCTAGCTTTTCAAGTTGTCGTTGACATGTCTTCTGAAGCCAGATCTCCTCTCTCGTTTCTTCTTACAGGATCTAATTGCTGGTCCGTCTTTACTGGTCTTCCCTCCCCCTCTTTAGTCCCTCACCTTCCTGGTCCCAACTACTGGCCCACTTCTTTGTTTCCACTATTAACACCTACTGGTCTCTTCTTGCTGGTGTCCCCGTCCTGGCCCATTCTCCACGTTATTCCTTTCCTTCCTGGTCGCTCTCCTGGTCCACCATAGAGGTCCACTTACCGCCCTTTTCCACAATCCCTTAATGGTCCTCCCATGCCCACGGCACGGTCGGTGACACGTATTCAGAATCGAGATGCTTGCTGCGCGACGTAGGGGCCGTTTTCTGGATCAAGGAGCTCAGAAGCGCGCGCCGTCGTTGCTATGTCGAGCATGAAAAGGCTATGCATTTGGCAGATTCCTTGTTCTTCGTACGTTCCTCCTTACTGTACCCCTCCCCTGATTGCTAACTCCCTAATGATTCCTACACATTGCCTAAACTCTTCTTGGTGCCACCTCCTGGCCTGCTTCCTTGTTCCCCCATCGATCATCCTGATGCTCCTCCAGGTCGCAGCCTCCTGATTGCTGTCGGTTCTCCACCCTCAAAGTCTCCCTTCTACTCTTACCCCTTTATTAGTAGTCTTCTCATGCTAATGGCACGAAGTCGGCTTCTGAATCTGGACGCTCAAAAACGCGCGTAGGTGCTGTTGTGTTAAGCAGTAAAGGGCTGCGCTTCCCTTGCTGCAGCAACATCCCACGTTCAATAGCAAATTTTGCGCGCGTTGTAGATGATGAGGAGTATCTCACTTACGATTAGGCTAGATCGTTCGACCGCCCTCACTGTGGATGATGCGGTGTATCTCACTCAGGTTAGATCACTCGACCGCTCTCGCTGTGGGTGGTGCAGCGTACTTCACTTCGGTTAGATCACTCCACGAACAAACTCTTTTATATATAGGTGGTGATGACGATAGTGTAGTAGGTCCGTCCTTGTTGCAGAACCAAAAACACAAGTACGGAAGGCGCAGGTACAGGAAGAGGGCGGCTGCCAGAAAATGCAGAGAGCAGATAGACGAGCCGCCGCTGAAGCGATGGCGTGATTACTTTGAGGAAATTTCCACTATGGAATTTCCTCATCCCTTCTGTGGCTTCTGTTCATAGTCCCGTTCACAAGATCACCGTGGAGGAAACAGAAGGGGCTCTGAAGAAGATGAAGCCCGGTAGGGCGACAAGGCCGGATGATCTAACAGCCGATGTTTGGAAGTCGAAGCTCTGGTATACTGCTGAGTGTTTGGCTGAGTTCTTCAACCAGGGGCCGGATTCGTCAACAACTTAAGCAATTTAACAGAGAAAATTACAGCTGAAATCCCTGACAGCGCGGCTTATCAAGCGATGTGGTGGGCGATAAACTGCGTTCTGTGAATTTTCCGCTGTGAATTCTCTGTTAAAGTTATGTAAGTCGTTGATGAATCCGACCCCATGTAGTAAATGAAAATAAAGTACCGGAGTGTTGGCACAACAGTAAGACTATCCTGATTTGGAAGAAAAAAGGCAGTTCTGCAGACTGCTCCAATTACTGTTCGATTCGCTTGCTTTTGCACAGCATGAACATCTTCGAGCGAATTGTCGATAGACGAATTCGTGAAATCGTTAAGCTCTCCGACAATCATTGCGGCTTTGTGTCTGGTGGTGGGATCATTGATGCTATACACGCCGCCCGCCTCTTACTAGGGAATGCCGTCGGCTTCCCATGGAACTTCGGTTTGAGACCTATATCACCCTATCGAGACGTTGACGACAAATAAAAGGATAAAGGATAAAGGACGTCGTTACTCAATCCCTTCTGGGATGCGCCAGCGCATTCTACTTCTACGGGATGTCGTGGAGGCGACATGAATGCGTATTCGGCCATACAATGACTTGCGGTGGCCAGCCGATGAACAAGTCAGCGCTTTATCCTTCCCAGACAAGTCTGGTACCAATTCACCGACCCCGGAGGGATGGAAGGCTTGGTTGGCCTGGGCGGGAAATCCGAACCAGGAACCTGGTATCGGGTGCACGCGACAGTCGCGCCTCCTCCGACTGCGCTACACGCGCCCGGACGACAAATATGTAGACCAAATTTGCTAAATGGATCTCCTAAGCGAGTTATGGCCGGCGGAAACCGCGATGTCTTCCATGTGTTAGGCGCGCTCAATCAGCGTTGGGCGCAGTATTGCGTGGAAATCAGCGGTTCGGCTATCAGCGTCGTCAGCGACGGCGCAGAGGTAGAGTGCTCGCTCCAAAGGATTGGGTTCATTGGTTCGGTTCCCGTCGCTGACAGATTTTTTGCATTTTGTGACCTATCATCGACGGGGACCTATAATCTCATTTTTAGCACATTTTTGAGCGAACGGCTAATGGCGACTTGCATTTACGTCTATTTGAAGACGGAAACGTGTTTCAGGTAAAATGTTTTATTCATGACGTGAAGCAAGTCAGAAATTCAAAACAAAATAAAAAGTAAAAATAAAATCGAAAATCAACAAAACTTAATAAACATAATAAATAAAAAGTAAAGGCACTAGTTAAAAGTTCCGACTCCACCAACACGACTTCGGTCGAAAAAAAAATTTCGCTCAAACTTCGTCTAGGGGGGGGGTTATTTGGGGTGCTGATCACGAATCTACATCCGCTTTTCACGATTCGGTCAGAGACCACCCATACCTTTAGCAAGGATGGTCCAGGCAGAGTCGCCGATTTCGCTGAAACTTTGTTTAGGGGTTATTTGGAGTGCTGATCACGAATCTGACATCCGCTTTTCACGATTCGGTCGGAGACCACCCATACCTTTAACAAGGGTGGTCCAGGCAGAGTCACCGATTTCGCTGAAACTTTGTCTAGGGGGGTTATTTGGGGTGCTGATCACGAATCTGACATTCGTTTTTTACGATTCGGTCGGAGACCCCCATACCTTTAACAAGGGTGGTCCAGGCAGAGTCACCGATTTCGCTGGGCTCTAGTTAAATGTTCCGATTCCCCGACACGAGTTCGGCCGAACGGATGTCAGATTCGTGATCAGCACCCTAAATAACCCCCCCCCCACCCCTAGACGAAGTTTGAGCGAAAAATTTTTTTCGACCGAAGTCGTGTTGGTGGAGTCGGAACTTTTAACTAGTGCCTTTACTTTTTATTTATTATGTTTATTAAGTTTTGTTGATTTTTGATTTTATTTTACTTTTTATTTTGTTTTGATTTGAATTTCTGACTTGCTTCACGTCAGAATAAAACATTTTACCTGAAACACGTTTCCGTTTTCAAATAGACGTAAATGTAAGTCGCCATTGGCCGTTCGCTCAAAAATGTGCTAAAAATGAGATTATAGATCCTCGTCGAAGATAGATCACAAAATGCGAAAAGCCCGCCAGCGGCGGGAACCGAACCAATGAACCCAGTCCTTTGGAGCGAGCACTCTACCACTGCGCCTCCGCCGATGCTGTCGGCGTTGATAGCCGAACCGCTGATTTCCGCGCAATACTGCGCCCAACGCTGATTGAGCGCGCCTAACACATGGAAGACATCGCGGCTTCCGCCGGCCATAACTCGCTTAGGAGATCCATTTAGCAAATTTGGTCTACATATCTGTGATCAGCGTCTCGAGCTCTTTCACGTGATGTAGGTCTCAATCCAAAGTTCCATGGGAAGCTAACGGCATTCCCTGGTTAGTGGAGAAGCATTGCGAGAAACAGAAGCCGGTGCATACCGGCTTTCTCAACTTGGAGAAGATCGCGTACCGCGCAAGGTTATATGGTACGCCTTACCAGGGGTGCACATTTAACGGTTAACGATTTAACGAATTTAACGAATTAACTGCATTTTTCGTTAAAATCTGACTAAACGACTTAACGATTTTTTTAGAAATTTGACGGGATTTTTAACGGACTTTTTTCTTAGTGAGTTTATCACACTTACCCTTAGTCTTCACTAATGTTTCAGGTCTCATCCTCCCGACTAGGACTGTTCCTAAAAAAACTACTGAAATCAGCAGGAATATTTTGATGTTTTCGTGAATTTTCGATAAATTTTTGGAAACTTTCAAAAAGTGTTTTGAGGGCGCGTGTAGCGCAGTCGGAGGAGGCGCCGATGTGCCTGCATCCGATGCCAGGTTCCCGGTTCGGATTTCCTGCCCATGCCAACCAAGCCTTCCATCCCTCCGGGGTCGGTGAATTGGTACCAGACTTGTCTGGAAAGGATAAAGCGCTGACTTCTTCTTCGGCTGGCCACAGCAAGTCATTGTATGGCCAAATACGCATTCAAATCGCCTCCACGATATTCCGTAGAAGTCGAATTCGTGGCGCACCTCAAAAGAGGCTGACTAATGCCGTCCTTTAACCTTAACATTTTATGTATTTTAAAACTTGAAATTTTTCCGCCGAGCCCCCAAGCACGTAAACGAATCCACAAAGATAATGGTCTAACCCTCTCCTATGATATGCCTATCTCTGCCTGGCGCTGCTTATCCTAGAATACTTTTGCTCGCCACCTGGGGCCGGATTCACCAACGACTTACAGCAATTTAACAGAGGAAATACAGCCAAAATCCCTCATAGCGCGGCTTATCAAGCGATATGGTGAAACATTTCGCCGCACTATCAGGGGATTCGACTGTATTTTCTCTGCTAAATTGCTGTAAGTCGTTGATGAATCTGGCCCTTGAAATAGTCGAGGAGGAGAGAATGTTTTCGGCCGCTGGAAGTATTTTAAACGATTTTAGAAAAACGCTAATAACAAAAATTACGAAGGCTACTTTTCCTGAACTTAATACGTTAACAACGTGTCGCACCTTTTTGCCAGTCCAGGACCGTGTGACACGATGTCGTGCCACGGTCCCGAAGCTGCAAAAAATGGATTGGTCTCAAGCACCAGGCACTCGAAAATCGTGCCTTCGACAAAGTGTTAACATTTCACTGATAGGCTTTTATTTGTATTTTTACTAAATCTTTCTGCACTTAATTTGTTGCCCATATAGGGATTGTATATGCTTGTAGAACAGTCCCACAAAACGGTTTCGCAAAGTACTAGGAAAGGAGGAACTCCGGGTTTGGCCTGATCGCAAATTTTAATATGCCTTTTCGGTGATCATCTTGAATGATACTTCCATACCCGTTCATATTTTACACCTTGTAGACAGTTTGCTTTGAAAGGTTTGTTATTTTTCTGTGTTTTTTATGCTGAATTGTTTATTTCACATTATAGTGCTACACTTCATTCCTTGAACTTTAGCTGTTGACCTCTTGAAATTGACACTATAAGGTTCTCATTGATTTTTTTCTGTATGGAATAGTGGTGTGCAACTAAATGTATTCTTTAACGAGATTTAACGATTTACCAGAAATTTAACGAAAATTTTCCGTTAAAAAATTTCGTTTAAAAAAAATTTAACGCACAGAATATTGTGTGCACCCTTGCGCCTTACGACAACAACGTCCCTAAGGAACTCAGAGAGTGGATGCGGATGCTCTACTCTTGCCCATAGATTAGAGTGCAAGCTGCAGTTGGAACCTCAATGGAGTTTCCCATCTCTGTTGGGGTGACCAGGGTTCTGCGCTTCCCCATTCTTCTCTGTTGTCGCGATGGATGCCATTACGCGAGATCTTCAGCAGCCTGTTCCATGGACGCTGCTTTATGCTGATGACGTGATACTCGCTTGCGATGATAAAGGTGAGGGTGAGGTCTCGAGCGGCAGGTGCAAGCTTGGTGCGACCGTCTGGCGAGGTTCGAACTCAAATTGAACGTCAAGAAGACCGAGTACCTATCGACTGACGTGAACGAGTCCAACTCCATCAAGGTTTGCGACATCGAGCTCCACCCACTTCGGTTTTTAGGTACCTGGGATCAGCAATAGCATCTGACGACGATCTGATGGTTGAAGTGAACTCAAGTATGACTGCAGCTTAGTCCAAGTGGTGTTCGCTGACTGGCGTGCTCTGCGATAGGAAGACACCAGAGCACCTGAAGTGGACGATCTACAGAGCAGTCGTGCGGCCAGTAGCGATGTACGACGCTGTTGGTCTGCGACTAAGGAAGTTGAAACGCGCCTCAGCGTCATGGAGACGAAGATGCTGCGCTGGACGGCTGGAATCTCGCGCATGGACCGCATCCGAAACGATGCCATTCGGCAGGAGTTCGGTGTCGTACCAATAGCGGACAAGATGCGCGAAGCTCGCTTGCGATGGTACGGCCACGTTCTGCGTGGAAAGGAAGACAGCGTCCGCAAGATACGCCTTGAGTTGGAAGTGTCAGAAAAGCGGCCTAGAGACGTTCGAGGCAGCGCTGATCTGATACGTTGCATACTGGCTTAAAAGTAGCTGGTGTTCACCCTGACATAGCGCTTGATCGGGAATTGTGGTGTCATGACACCAGAATTGCGGATCCCCCTACGAGGCGGGACAAACGCTGAGGAATAAGAAGAAGAGGAAGAAGAAGAAGAAGAAGAAGAAGAAGAAGAAGAAGAAGAAGACTGGCAGCTCCTCCTGCTCTGTCGAGCTATTTTCACAGGTCGCTCCTTGCATTCGCTGAAGATTCGGGGATTCGGGGTAACGTTTCCCTCAATCGGAGGCTCTCCGACTTGTTGTTCTCTTTCGAACCTTCTTCAGGTCTGCCTTTTCCGGAATTTCTGTAGACTCTCGTTCTGCTTGCTTGTCAAGCCTCGCCATTGCTTCGAGAGTAGACTCGAGGAGGATAAGAATTCCGTCCGCAGGCAGAATACAGAGACAGCCCACATGCGTATGTGTTCGTTCCGTCACCTCTCATAGCACGGCATCCTCCTGCACATCTTTCCATACCGGTCAATCAAGCGGACGACGAATTGCTGAGAACGCGACCCCAGAGCTAGAAGTTGAAGGTACTACTAAATGGAGGGTGACTTAAAGAGCGCTGGATAAGCATCCTACGGAGCGATCAGCGACTGTGATTCCAGGGCAAACTAGTGCCACTTTTCAATAGCCACCACACTCCAGATAACTGGTGCAAGTATAGTTTCTGTGGAAGAAACGCAGTTCAACTGAGAAGAGCTGCTCCAATTGTTTTGAAGAGGAGCGTCAAGGCGATCTATGTAGTAAAGTCGTTGGGATCAGAAGTGTAGCACGCCTGCAATGAATGCTCGTCCAGTTCTTGTGCTGGTCAACGAGTCAAGATTTATCGATTGTCTCAGGTGTTCTTTAATCATTTAACATTCGATCTAAACCGCTTCAATGCTTGAAACGCGTCTCGGATGCTCACTTCGCCTCGCTGCCGCTGCTATTCGGATCGCCTTGCTGAGTAGACGCGTTCGAGTCTGACCTCACGGTTGGCTTCGGAGCCTTCTGGAAATAATCGTGGAGCACGCACGGATGGAAGATAACGGCTGAAACCGACTGACATGGCGAGGATTTCGGAGGAAATCGCTGAGCACGCCGATGCGATTGCGGAAGCGAATCACGTCCGAGATGGTCGGCGAGCGGCTTCTGGCCTGCGGCGTCAAGCGCGAGTGCGCCGAGCTGGAGCGAGCGTTCGGCGGCGGGTTCGAGGACGTGGAGCCACCGGTGTTGGTGAGCGAGATGAGGTCGGAGGCCAGGCACGACGTCGCCGACACAGCCCTCGTCGCGACCACGTCGCTGCGAGTGACGATCGTCGAAGTGCGCGTCACCGTCGGCTCCGAGCGCACCAGCCGCCTGAAAGGGAGGAACTTCTGTCGCCTTCTGTCAGTCTCACCGTTGCTGCTCATCTCATTCCTCGAATAATACAAATGGAGCAGCACATTACATGAGAAAACTGCGCTTCACTACCGGCCTTTTTCGCTGTGCATTTTGTTATGTAACGTTCTGTCTCAACAGTGCGGCGAAAACTCTCCGAATCGGAGACAAAGGCACGTGACTTCACATGTTTTCTGGTTCTCCTGCGCTAAGGATTCACCAGCAATTAAACCAGCGGGTATAACGGGTAGAGATGAATGCGTAATCACAGATATCCCCCCTCCCTCATTTCCAGCATACCCGCTAGTTTAATCGTCGATGAATCAGGCCTCTGATTTCGTGGAAACTTTCGCAAGACCGTTGGCTCTCTACTCAGTCTTGATGGGAAGGATGAGCTGGGGTTTGAGGTTTTAATCATCTTACCCATAGGTCACACCATAACATTCTGCTCGTTGGCGTTTCAAGAAATTCCCACTTTTTTCTTCTTTACTGTACCCCAAGATGTTCAGTGACTGGCCAGAAATATTATAATGAAAAACTTCGTCCAAACCCTCTCCAGAGGCATAGAGGCCATTCATAACACTCATTCAATCTCTCGGCAGAGGGGTTGAGTAAAGGCCTTCAACAGTCTGCCTACTGGGGCCGTATTCGTCAACGACATAGAGTAATTTAACAGAGAAAATACAGCCGAAATCCCTGATAGCGTGGCGGAATGCTTCACCATACCGCTTGATAAGCCGCGCTGTCAGGGATTTGGCTGTGTTTTCTCTGCTAAATTGCTGTAGCTTATTAATAGCTTGATTCATGCCGAGAAAGAGCAGGGACCGAGGTCGTTGATGACCTCGGTCCCTGCTCTTTCTCGGCATGAATCAAGCTATTAATAAAATAAGATCAAGATATTAAGACAGCAATATTATCCACGACATTCTTAATTCTGAATTCTGAACGTCTCTCAAGCCACTTTACACTCACACAGGATTAAACGGACGCCCTTGCCCAGCAATCGGAGACATAGTTGAAGTAACACGGTACTTCGGCTCTTCGCCCATGCCCTGAACGAATTTAACAAGAGATCGAATTTACTCCGCCTTACAGGACGAGCTTCAGCGAGAAGGCGTACCGGATTCGCCAGGTTAAATACGATCAACCTAGCCAAGTCGCGTGTGGCTTTGTCCGTCTTGCCCGGGTAGGGTGTGAACGGTGGACGAAGACGACCTGAAAACACACCCGTTCTCGCTTCAGCAGCATAGGGTGCGCGAGATGCGAACCGTCTCCAAATCTGGCGCCTCGTCCGCTTCCTGGAATAACGTCGACGTCGCTTCCGTCGGATCTGCAAGCGGAGATCTGAATGCTGCAAAATGTGCGCGGCTGTGGTTACGTGCCTGTCAGGCGTTCGAAGGAATCTCGGGCGAGTGTCTTGATCCACTGGATACTTTTCCGGCACGATGCCATATTTTCTACGTAACCGCTCGTTGAAAACTTGTGCTCTCCTCAGAATTTCGTCGCAATGCATTAGCCAAATCGGATCCTTATAATCATCTAAATCGTGCCGTACGTTTCTCGTCAGAATTTATTGGGATAGTCCAGTTTGACTACTCCTCGCACAACTTTTTGTATTGGGCCGCCTGTTGTTCGAAAATTTTCAACATTTGCATTGAACTCCCGTTAAATCCGAAGGTGTATTCAGAGGGATGCACCCCATTCGCTCGACAGTCGAATCCTTGCTTACGCTACTGCTAAAGGACAATACGTAAACGATTTTGCTCCTTTTCGCAATTTGATATTCGCAATGCAGTTTCTTGAGAAATGCGGTAGTGCTATGGCATCAGGAGCTGGTTGTTTCCATATTACCCGGTTCCATATTTTTCGCGCCGATTCTTCGCCCTGGCTAAGCAAGCCTTCCATCCATCAAGGGTCGGTAAAGTGACACGGGATTTGTCTGGGAAGGATAAAACACTGACTTGTCCATCGGCTGCCCAGCGCAAGTCATTGCGAAGAACAAGTACACATTCCAATTGCCACAGCGATATCGAAAAAGATGTTTGCAGAAGATATCCAAATTAGAACGAATGGAATGCGAATTAGTTGAATGCGAGGAGCATCCTACAAAGAAACAGACTAACGCCGACCTCTGTCCCCCGACGGATTAATCCATCGCAAGAGGGGGACGTCGCATGCTCATAACTCCTCCGCATTCTCACCGTGGGTGGCCAAGAAATGAGAGACTGGAGCAGACTTATCTCCGAGAAATTGAATGTTTTCGGAGTAGCTTAAGCATGTCGTACGTCGCCAGTGCTCTGTCATGGAAAGCTCCGAGAGTGCGCACTGCGCAATGCATATAGGGTCGAGCCTATCAATCGAGTTGACGAATTATGTTCACTGCGCTTATATCTCCTCTTAATGGAAAATGTAAAGCTTTCAAGACTATCTCAAACCGTTTGTAGAATTCTACAAGAAATTTCCGGCCGTCCTGCTTTAGCTACCCCGAAAGCATGCAAGCCCTGAGAAATAAGCTGCTCCAATCGGTAAAAGCCTGCTCTAATCATTTTTTTGGCCACCCACGGCGAAAACTCGGTGGTCAGGGAGCGTTTTATATAAGTTTGTGTGGACCTCAAGGAGGCGAATCAAACGGTGCCAACAGTTTCTCAAAAAACCCAAAACTAGAGGAGTTATGAGCATGCGACGATTTGCGACGGATTTGTCCGTCGCAAACCGTTTTTTTTTTGCCGTCGACGCGGGCAGTATTGTACTTTGTTTTATTAAATTTACTTTATTTTATTCTATTGCCTATTACATTATAGCATAGTATTGGTATAGGATGGCGTCAATCGTCCTTTTCTCGGAGAGACACGCATTTCTACATGATGTGGAGTCGATTGGAATTCCTATATGGCCTATACAATGACTTGCAGTGACCAGCCGTTAAACAATCCAGCGCTTTATCCTTCCCAGGTAGGTCTAGTACCAATCCACCGACTCCGGAGTGATGGAGGGCTTGGTTGACCTCGACGGGAGATCCGAACCAAAAATCTGGTATCGGATGCACGCCGCAGCCTCGTCCGGCTGCGCTACCGCTGTGGCGTGAGCGGACATTGACAAAATTAGCTGACTACTGCAGAAGACATCCAAACTAGAACGAGTGGAGAGGGAATAGTGGGGTAATGTGGGCCGACGGTTTCACAGCAAGGGACGGTTTGTTAAGAAGGGGAAATACTAAATCCCCTAGAAAAGGACTTATGGCTAGGTCATCTAGTCGCGCTACCTATATCCCAGGTTGGCAAGAAACGGAGGTTACAGGATTGATACAACTGCTCCTGAAAACTTCAACACATATGGAATCATGCAATGTGTGTGCCAAAAAAGGAATGATGTTTGGAAGCAAATCATGACGCCCAAGTTCTCGGCGAAATAATTATAAGGTAAACTTTTGTAAATGTTCCTGTACATCACGCTTCTTCGACGACCATAAGCTGCCTAAGCGTGAAAGACATACAACTTGGATCGATAAAACGTCTGAAGTCTTCCGATGGCGTAATATTTGCCTTTGCCAGATCTGCTTCGCTGGAGTCATGGTCCTTAACCTGTCTGAAACGCACACGATCACTGAGAATGAAGCTCGAACGCCTGGATCACTCGCAGCCTGAGATTTTCTGCGATGGAGCGGTAGCCCTACGGTATATTCCCTCGGGTCTAACGTTCTACCGCCTCGTCCCCTGGCCCGCCCATCCTCCAACCCAATGGGCTTGCTCGAGCCCCCTTAGGCCCCGTTTATACTTCGTCGCGGGACGACGCGAAGCCATCGCATAGTGGCCATATTGATTGTGCGACGCGATCGATCAATTTGGCCCCATTGCGTGGCCATCGCGTCGCGCCGCGACGAAATATAAACGGGGCCTAAGGGCGCGGGCAGAACGCTACTCCGCCTATCCTCGAGGGATTGCCACGTCCGCGGCCGGTCGTCGTCGACCCGGGGCGGCCTGCGTCGCATTGGGGCGCGTTCTTGGCGCCGGACTCCGCGGGACGACAGTCTTCCGCAGTGCACTGTACCGCGGACGGCTACCGCCCGCAGGCGGGAAGTATGCCAGCCCCTCATGGTCTGTCGGCAGCGATCCACAGATGGCGGGCATGGTGAGGCGCGGCGATGGCCAGGTGAGAGATCCCGGCACGATTTGCGCCCGTTCGCGGACACTCCCGAGGGAGTGTACTAGGCCTTAGCAGGTCAAGGAACTAAGGGTGCAGGTAACGGGACACATGTGGAGATGTCCGAGAAGCGGCAGCGATACTCATTTTGGTGAGTGCAGTTGCGTGCGCGTACTCCGTCCGGGGCGGGATCGGGTTGCCTCGCGCGATGGAGAGGACGAGATTGCCCGATCTTTGCGCAAACATAGTACCTTGGGGCGCTCGTTCCCTACACGATCCCGCCTGCCGCCCACTTCCCTACCTACCCGCGCCGCCCTATTTGGAAAAGTTTGCGGCGCGCGAAACCGCCGTTAATTGGCGTGTCGTTATCCAAAAACCTATCAGCTGATAGGAGACGATTTGGGAGCGCATCTGGTAGGGAACTCCGAAGTTATTTTGCAGTCAGTTCGGTTGTGGAGACAATTGAGCGAAGGTGGTGGATTCTTTAAATTTTCGCCACAACTAGAGACTATTGGTGGTCTCTACATTGAAGGCTTATCTGCGCAAACCCGGCTCATCGTCCTCTCATTTTAAAGGATCAAACAATGCTCATTATATTGAAGAACTTTCCAGTGAATGATCGCGTTGTTGTCGTAAAATATCTCGTTAAGATGTTGCTGAACTTGTCGGAAAATGCGGACGGCGCCTTGGTACTGAACAATATGGCGGGACTTGAAGAAAGCCTTGGCGTTGCAGCTGAGAAGCCTTTTCCTCCAAACATGGTGCACAACATCGTGATTGTTGTCTCAGACGCGAAATTTCTTCAGGATAGAGCTGCCAAGTCAAGGGAAGAGATTAGAAATGCGATGTCTCCGGGGGACGACCAGGAGGTACACCTGCCCCTCCTGGAGGGCGTGGTTCCTCTCATCCCCCTTGCTCATCCACCTCCAACCCCCTAGGCTTCACCAAGAGTCTGACGGCTGCCTTAAGAAATCTCTGACACGCAAAACAAAAGTTTCCGGTCCGCAGAACAGCGGTGTACCTCCTGAAGCCCTGCCCCCAGCAGGGGGCGGGTGTACCTCCTGTCGCGCGGCCGATGTCTCCATGTGATGACAGGAACCCGGACATCTTGTCCTCGGCGCGCCCTTTTTCCGCCTATTTCTGAAGGCAGTGTAGGGAACAATCTCCGCCTAGTACCTTTAAATTGATCAGCTGATCCTAGGTGGCGCGATAGCTTCGCATTTAGGTGGTGGTGTTACTATAAAATAATTTTCAACAAAAATGAGCATTTCTAAGAGTTTCCGTTGAAATAACAGCCGATTTCACCTTACAGGATATGGCAAACAAAGCATGTGGAAATCTAAAACCTTTGAAATTGAAATTATCGGTTTTATTACAAAACACTGTTTCAGTTTCATTGTTGGTCTCCTCCAGTGTAATATCCAAACAACATATATCACAGTTAAGTTCGTATGAATTTGCTTTCTTTAATCCCAAGGTGTCTTTATAGTCATTTTCTAAAACTTCCTTCAAAGATTTTCCTTCAAAACTATGTATAAACAGCAGATCATCCATGTATTTATAGGTATAAAAATGTTACTGCTAGGTTTGTACGATTTAGCAAACTCGTACTCTAGCATTGAGATACAGCTCCCTCCCGTTCTATTAGGGGGGGGGGGGGGGCAAAAGTAATGAGACACCCCATGCCGTGTCCATATATCTCGTGGCTGGAGTCCAGTTTTGTGCTTATCGTATTTGTATGATTGTATGCTACTTACTGAAGCCCATATGAGAAGTTACCACTTCCGCCCTTTCCAGAAGCATGCCAAAACCCCAGCCTGTCTCATGACGAAACCCCAGTCTGACGAGTCGACCTGTGTCGCGCACATCTCCCCCAATTCCCAACCCCGAACAGCCTGGGCTCAATATTCACGCAAGATGAGAAGTACGTCTTCTACCTTAACCCTGCCAAGCAGCGAGTCTGGGTGAGGCCTAGTGAATTGTTACCGACCTTCGTTCGGCAAGATGTTCACGGCGAGAAGCATCTTTGGAGCTTTTGGGTCTGCGCCCATGGATCGGTTTACCGGAGGCTGTTTCCCAAGAGCACCGCGATGAACTCCAAGGCCATGATGAACGAAATAGAGGAGATGGGTCGGCGGCTCGCTCTTATTCATTCGCAGCGCTTCAAGAAGGTTCTCCTCTTCGACAACGCCGCACCCCAGCAGGAACAAGTAAGCACGGATAAGCTTGGCCAGCTGGGCTACGTTCACATGCCTCACCCACCGTATTCGCCGGACATCTATCTATGCGAATACCACTACTTCTTGAGCCTACAGGACTTCCTAGTCGGAAGGGACACAAGAACCCAAGCAGTCCTTGACAACCATATCGAGCAGTTGACCAACACCAGGCTCAAGCAGTGTAAGGATGGGAGCAGGAAGTTGACTGAGCGATGGTAGCAAGGTCATTGCCCTTAATGGCAAATACATTCCTCAGCATCGTTGAGTTGTAATGGAGTTATAAGGAGATAAAGATTTTTTTCATTTTGTCTCATTACTTTTGCCCCCCCCCCCCCCTAATAACGCCTCCGGATAAGACGCGACTCTCGATACAACGTAAATTTTCTCTCCCCCCGGCCAGCTTACCTTGACTCCAATACAAATCAACGCTACTCTCGCTATAGCGCGGATCTGAGGGAAACTCTCCGTTCAGAATGACTCCCGCTATAAGGCGACCACGGTTCCGGTCCCACACAAAAAATTAAGACCAGCAAGATGCTGGCCGCGTCCGCAGTCAGACCTACCCTTCGATTGCTTCGTTCATAGTCATGATCAGCACCCGGGTGGCAACGTGTTAGATGCAATTCAGTGTTTTCCTCGCATGCACGGTAACCAAAAGTGTTCGTAGTCAGTAACATGTCGAGCACAGTGGTAGGCTCCTGGTAGTCGTTAGAAGCTTCTGAACATTGGGAGATTTCCTCTGTCGGAAAGAGCGAGGGTGTGGAAGCAAACTCTGATTGTTCAAAACAATGCCCTACATTTATGACTCAAGGCTGAAGCTGCTAGTATGGATGCTACATACTGCTACAGGATGTTTTGTTTCGACCAGAACTTTCGCACCATGCGTGACTTGGCAGCTCGACAGGAGGTACACTCGCCCCCTACCGGGGGTCGTGGCGTCAGGAGGTACACCGCTGTTCTGTGGACCACAAACTTTTGTTTTGCGCGTCAAAGGTTTTAAAGCAGCCGTTAGACTTTTGGTGAAACCTAGGGGGTTGGGGGGGGGGGGTTGGATGAGCGAGAGGGATGAGAGGAAGATCGCACGCCCCCAGCAGGGGCGGGTGTACCTCCTTGGCTGGTCCCCTTTACCGGTCCACTAGTTACCTTGCTCGCTTGCACGACGTCGATGACACGCGTTCAGAATTCGGACGACTGTTGTGCAATGTCGATGGCATGTCTTCTAAGCCCAAACGGCTGTTGAATGACACCGGTGACACCTCTTTTCAACCCGGACGTTCGCTTGCACGACATCAGTGACACCTCTTCTGAACCTGGACGCCCACATGCACGACATCAGTGACACCTCTTCTGAACCTGTACGCTCACATGCACGACATCGGTGACACCTCTTCTAAGGTTCGCGACACAATGTCGGTGACCCGTCCTATGAGTCCCCATCCTCGTAGCACGACTTTGGTGACATGCCCTCAGAACACGGACACCGGCTGAACCATGTTGGTGACAAATCTTCTGAACAGGACGCTCCACTTGCACGACGTCGGCGACACGTGCTCAAAATGAAGAAAGGGGTTTGACAAGGGAATCCATATCCTCAAAGCTCTATTACGCCAATCTCGAAAATGCCACGTGTAATCTATGGTGGGAAGACAAGGGAGTGAAAATCGACGGCCGGCAGCTGCACCAACTCCGCTTCGCTGACGATATCGTGTTCAGAACACCAAGCACTAGCTGCAGCTGAATCTTACGAAGACGATGTTCATGAGGAATGGGCAAGAGTCTGATGTCCCATTTTCGCTCACCGAACGAACATCTCACTAGGGAAGCGCTTCGACCTCCCATGGAACTTTAATTTGAGACCAGGGTCGTTAGAAAGAGCTCGGAATGCTGATCACGAAACGAATACGCATTGCGTAGCACCCGCTCAGCACTGTCGCCGACGTCGCCGACAACAGCGTCTCCGAAATATAACATAGGCCTAAGGCCGGCAGCAGAGTCTTGCGGGTGCCGCGGACCCGCCATGACAACGGCGGGTGGTGCGGCGCCGCAAGGGCTGCTGTACGCAACACTGCGTACTTTTGCCAGCAGTTACGACCTCTAAGAATGTCAGAGATGAAGTAAGCAGAACGCTTTTTCTTTTGTAAAGAAGCGTTTTCTAAGCCAAGTTAGGAGTTCTTGAATCTAAGCCCCGAAATCTAATACAACACTTCTTAAAATTCAACAGTTCTGTGCCATTTTGCGCTTGCTCTCTTTTTTGTCGACCTGCCTCCACTAAACGTTCCTCGCTTGTCAAGCAGCTCGAAGATAATGTGCTAGCCCTTGGGAGGCGTTCCTTCCGATGCCCTGTTGAGTCCGGGTGGTCTGATCGATGTAGTTATACCTCGTACTAAAAAGAACGGTCTGCTTTCTTGTTGCATTTCTGTGCAAGGGTTCTCCTTAAACCTCAGACGACTAACTTGTGACTGGAAGGTCACGGAGATTTTCCAAGCAATTAAGGTTACCTAACATCGTACTAAGGTTTTTTTGCGTTATGTTTTGAGTGCAGGATTCCATACGCCCCAATCTGTCGACACTACCGGTGATTATATTGTTGGTTGTCAAGCTTCTTTATGTACAGAAGTTATGCACCAACCTACTATATCCCTAGCATGTAGATTCGTTTAAAAATGTTTAGAATAGATGAAGCATATTGGACACCCATCTATCACGCCCTCCGGCGGGTCTCACCCGCAGCTCCTGGCGCTGCGGGTGAGAGCCGCCGTGAACTGCGGCAGCCCTCGGGGACCTTTGCGTGCGGCGGCTCCGCGACAACTCGTCCGCGCCGTGGCTTCCACCACAGTGGCAGCGTGGGTCCCACTGCGGCGGGAGCGATATGGACGAGTTCTCGGGGTGCTGCCGCGAGACTCTGTAGAGGCCCTAAGATCGGACTACCAGCTTCGGCGGTAGCGTACAATACCGCTCGCGCCGCACGGTCAAAACTGGGCGAAAAAACGCAAAAATGGCGTCGCAAAGCGTCGCATGATCATAACTCCTTCAGTTTTAGGTTTCTTGAACAAAGGTTGGTACCATTCGATTAGTCTCTTCGAGATCTGCACAAACATGAGTAAAACTTTACCGGAACACCCATATTTTCGCCGTGGGTGGTCCAAGATTGACTGGACGGGCGATTAGAGCAGCTTATTTCCCAGGATATGCGTGCTATCGGAGTATCTCAAAGATGGCGTACGTCGCCAGTGCTCTGTCATGCCAGGAATGCCCCGAGAGTGCGCCGTGCACAATGCACACAGAACCTAACCTATCAATCGAGTGGGCGAGCGCATGTCCCCTTCGCTTCTATCTTCTCTCACTGGGAAATGCGAAATCCTCAAGACTATTTCGAACCGTTTGGAGAAGGTTCTCAGAAATTTCCGGTCACCGCACTCAGGATTAGTTCCAATCTGTTCCAGCGAAACTTTGCTGTGCGCTGTGTGCAATGCGTACAAAGAAGAACCTTTCAATCGAGGGGGGGGGGGCAGCTTGTAAACTGAGCGTTTGGAGAGTTTTGTCTGAAATTTGCAGCCGCCCTAGTCAGGAGCTGCTCTAAGGCTGTCCAGCGAGCTTTTGGTGTGCGCCGTGAACAATGCATACAGATTCGCACCTTTTAATCGAGGGGGCGACCGCTCGCAAATTGCACGCGCGGGCGTGTTCGGAGACCAACAGCTTTGTCAAGTTCGAATCGTTTTGGCTGCAACTTGTGAGTCTTGTAGGCAGCAGAACGGTCTACAAGCACATCAAAGTAGAATGGCTTAGCTTAGGAGGGGGCAATGTTAGAGCGGTGCGAAAATGCAGGTGATGCTTGCGTGACGCATTTTTTTCCGATTTCAGTGGACCACTGCGAGAAGACGCGGGGAGCTAACGGCATCAGAATGCGTGTGCTAGCAGAGCACTTAAGGTACTTTACGGTGACGGGATCAGAACTTCTCACCTGCCTTAACTGCCTTAGCCCCATCTGCGTTTAAGAGCGGCGAAAGCTAGCGATTAGAGTTTATTGCGCTCCTACCCGCCCATATTTGGGTTTTCGACACACCTAGTAGCACCATTCTGTTCTGCTTGAAAATCGCTATCGAATGCTATCAGTATCGACCGATTTTGGCAAAATCAATTTTTTGACTGTTTCGCATTGAGGACGTGGGCGCGCTAGGCCGAGCTGCGCGGATGATGACGTCATCGAAACCGATATTTTCGAAATTGGCCAAATTTCCTCGTGCAAACTGCGTGCAAAATATCTAGAGATTATTTGGGCACTGATTACGAATCCGACGTCCGTTTTTAAAAATTCCGTCGACTTCGGTAGGTTTTGGATTTTTCTGGATAACTGATGGTGGTCGGGTCAGGATCATCGATTTTGCTCGAAATTCGTATATGGTCGGGGACTTGTTCGGGGTGTCGAACACGATGCCGAAGTACATTTGGACGATTACGGGAGGGGACCGCTCATACCGATAACTGAGGGTGATCGGTGATCCTGACCCGACCACCCTCAAACGGGAAGTAACCTGCTCAAGTCCGCTGAATTTTCAAAATCGAACGTCGGATTCGTAATCAGCGCCCCAAATAACCCCTAGACGATTTTGGACGAAGTTTGCACGAGGAAATTTAAGCAATTTTGAAAATACCGGTTTTGATGACGTCATCGTCCGCGCAGCTCGGCCTAAAGCACCCACGTCCTCGATATTGTCGAAAAATCGATTTTTTTAAATTGGTCGAGAGTGACACCATTCGATAGAGCTTTTCGTTACGAATAAAGCGGTGTTACCGGGAGTGTCGGAAACCCAAATATGGGCGAGTAAGAGGGCAGGAAACTTCAACCGCTAAGTCCGCCGCCCTAAAACGGCAGATGGGGCTAAGGCAGTTTGGGCAGGTGAGAAGTTCTGAGCACGTCTCCGTAAAATACCTTAAGAGCTTTGTTCGAGTATGCATTTTAAGGCCGTTAGCTCGCCTCGCAGTGTTCCACCGAAATCGGAAAAAATGCGTCTCGCAAGCCTCACCTGCATTTTCGCGCCGCTGTAACATTGCCCTGCCCTCTAAGACATTCTACTTTAGTGTTGCAATAAACCGTTCTACTGCCTATAACACCCACATGTGGCAGCCGAAACGATTCGAACTTGACAGAGTTATTGTGCTCCAAGCACGTCCACGCGTGCAATTTAGCGCAACAACGGCAGACGCTCTCCGTGCTGTTACTCGCCCAGGTTACAGTTTTTCCCACTATAAATGACAAGACTCAATTCAGCATGAAAAGCTCTATCAAATGGTATCAAGCATGGCCCAACTCGAAGACATCGATTTTTCGATGACGTCATCGTCCTTCCGCCGCGGCCTCGTCCTTCCGCGAAGCAGCCAAAAAAAATGTTGTTTCCACAATCGGTCGAATTTATACCGTTCGATAGCGCTTTTCATGCTGAACGGAACGGTGCCATTGCGAGTGAGGACTCAAATCTGACCGAGTAGGAGCGCAAGAAACTCTAACCGCTAGCTTTCGCTACTCTAAAACGGCACCTGAGGCTAAGGCAGT